>JAUTXW010000253.1:1190000-1778322 GCA_030620095.1 Kuschelorhynchus macadamiae | reverse complement strand
AACATGTTCCAAACAAGAATCATTTTCTTGTTACGACGTTGGTGTACGTGGAATGAAAACATACTATCATATATATAAATATATATATTTATATATATATATATATATATATATATATATATATATATATATATATATATATATATATATATATATATATATATAAATATATATATATATATATATATATATATATATATATATATTTATATATATATTTATATATATATAAATATATATATAAATATATGTATATATATATTTATATATAAATATAAATATATATATATATATATATATATATATATATATATATATATATATATATATATATATATATATATATATATATATATATATATATATATATATATATATATATATATATATATATATATATATATATATATATATATATATATATATATATATATATATATATATATATATATATATATATATATATATATATATATATATATATATATATATATATATATATATATATATATATATATATATATATATATATATATATATATATATATATATATATATATATATATATATATATATATATATATATATATATATATATATATAATATATATATATATATATATATATATATATATATATATATATATATATATATATATATATATATATATATATGTATATATATATATAATATATATATATATATATATATATATATATATATATATATATATATATATATATATATATATATATATATATATATATATATATATATATATATATATATATATATATATATATATATATATATATATATATATATATATATATATATATATATATATATATATATATATATATATATATATATATATATATATATATATATATATATATATATATATATATATATATATATATATATATATATATATATATATATATATATATATATATATATATATATATATATATATATATATATATATATATATATATATATATATATATATATATACATATATATATATATATATATATATATATATATATATATATATATATATATATATATATATATATATATATATATATATATATATATATATATATATATATATATATATATATATATATATATATATATATTACTTCGCATGTCCAGGCACATAAATCGTAAATATTTCTACGGAAATAACGATTTGCTTTTTTGTTTTTGTCTTTGCTTGTTTGCTGAATTTTAAATTTCGGCAAAGGTCGACTACTGGTCTTAAATTCGAGTCGTTTCTTAAAGTTTAGCTCGCCAATATAATTGAAAACGGATTATAAAGTCTTAATATTATCAAACACTGTCGCTACCTTTCTTTAAAACATTAATTTAAACCACAAAATCAACAAACAAAATGTAAAATCTTCAAAATAAAATCTACAAAAATACGCAATCATAGCACAACCTATCACACGAACCACATTAAACACATCAACTGACAAAAATATTTGAGTATCCTCGGCGCGGCTGTTGAGCCAAACTTTGCCAACGTAAGCCGTATCTTACCTATGCGCCACTATGCGAATTTGATCGGGAAAACTCGAGAAAAACTCGCCTCCATTTATAACCTCGAGGTCAACGCGGATCGTCAGCTGTGATCGATTCCAAATGAAACGAAACCTCTCCAAATTTAAAAAAAAAATTTAAAAATATAAATTATGTATTATTTTATTTATTTGTTTCTGTTTGGAAATAATTATTGGGGGGTCATTGACCATATGGCCTAAAGGAGGAGCCGCCACTGTTCATTCTCTAAGTTCAGGTGAGAACCATGTTATAAATTTAAAATCGCTTTTTATTATTATTATTTTTGAAGCGTATATATACAACGACTCAGTATATAATAAAATCGTTCAACGGGTAAATTTACGTCACAGTTTAAAACAGTATCCCAATTGATGTTAATCAAATACTCATGAATACTAGGATAATCACGTGCTTTAAAATTATATATAGATTCTTTAAAATTCATAAGTATAAGTATATCACGTAGAGAATACTCAAAATGTAGGGAGATGACTATCACAGGGAAATAATATGTCACAAGCACAAGCAGTAATTAAAAAACCCTATAGGTATTTTTATTTAAGAGGATGGCCTATTGCTATTCATGACCTACTATTAAATTATGTATTTAATTTCAGAAAATTTTCATTTATTTGCGTGTTTCTGAGAAAAAGTGCATACTATTGGATAAAAGGTAAAAAAATGACAAATTTTAAAGTCTATAAATATACAGGTTATTCCATTTAAAAAAACAAAGTAGGGTCCAATAACTTTTTGAATCGACCCTGTATTCTAATGCCAAAGGCGGAATTTAGTTCCAAATGAAAAGTTAAATAAGAAACAGGTTTCACATTTTCGATAAGTTAACTGATAGTTGAGATACGAGGGGTGCCTGAAAATGCAATATTTTAAATTTAGCCTTGTATCTTAAAAACTAAAAGGGCTATGATAATTTTGTCAACGGCATCTTTAGTTTTACGAAAAAGTAGCACACTGTCGCGAAAACCGCAATATTCTATCTATGAAACTAACGGAGATACCCTGCAAAAGTACCAAAAATGGGACACCCTGTACATGGGTCTACCAAATCCTGAGATGTATAACAGACATCGTTTTCGTAGATCATCAGTTGCCTATACTAAAAGAAACACGTTGGCTGAAAATGAACTTCATTAGCGTAGTCCTACACTAAAAAATCTATTGACAATAAAAAAAAAGAATGCTCAAAATACATTTCAAAGTACACGTAGCAGTAAATTCCGCTCATCGACATCCCCTATATTAAATTAATCAGATTAATTTGACTTCAAATAAAAATGAATCAATCTCAATGTTTATCAGAAAAACTACAGTCAAGGAGCGGAATTAAATGAAATTTTTAATGAATCTGCAGTGCGCTCTCAATTCCAGTTTCGGATTTGTATTTATCGTTCGGGTTTCTTAGAAATTAAATTTATAATTGAAAATTCCTAATGTGTCGTTTTAATTTATTTGTTAGTAGTTACCGCACTTGTTCGGTAAAGTTACTTTATCACCTGCTTATTGAAGACAAATATGGTTTAATGCAAAAAATTATAATTCTTTACGTATTTTCACAAATAAAAATGCTTTTCTTCAATTTACTTAGGATTAAAATGTAAAATACTTAAACTGGCATTAAAAATGAAATTAAATCGACGCCAGGAAAAAATGTTGTATTCCCCTTCGCGTCATTCTGTCAGGTGTAATCACATGCTGAATCCGCACACACCGGAAAATAACCATTTCAGGCTGTTAAAATAAATAAAATGGAGATTGTAAATGTTATATCGATCTTACATATATTTAAATACTTACGGACAAAAATATTACATAATAAGAGTTCCGTACAATTGAATACAAATACAAAATTCATTAAAAAAAGGATAAGTTGAGAAAGAATGAGGCTTCGGTCTGATTTCACTAAAATAGTCTCAAGTAGCACTTTTTGTCAAGAATACGTCATTGCTACCGTAAGTATTTTCGATAAAGTAACGCCACGTTCCGTTTAAGCTGACACTACGTAGTCACTACCAAAATGGGAACAATTTTAGGGTAACTATATCGTGAATAACATGTAACTGTGACTGTGACTATTACGTAGATAGTGTGGAATTGTGTGGTTCCATTTAAGTAGCCGAATAATAATAATTCACCCTATTTCTTACTTTCTTATCTCTGTCTTTATTTAATCCGTTTAAAAAATATGTATGGTTCTATTTAATACAAACAAAACACTTATGGCGACTACAAACACTTAAATTGGGAAAATGGTGTAGAGCGGATATAGGATACATTATTAGTTGTTGAGATAGGATACATGCGTTTCACTTAGTTGCCTAGCTGTGCTAAGGAGCTAAAAATAAAACGCAGGCAATTCCTCTGGTGAATATGGTGATAATAGTAGTAAAAAAATGACGCGTTTTTAAAATTCGTTAATTTTCAATACTTTTTGGTCAAATATATCGGCCAATTTGAATCTCAAAAAATTAATTTTGAATAATGGTTTAAATAGCAATTATCATTAAATATCTTATTATAAAGAGTGTTTTTTTTTAATGTGTTGTTTAATTTGTATGCATTTTTAATCTTTATACTCACAAAAATTAACATTATGGCTAATTATTTATAGGGGAGATGAAAATAAACAATGGCGTTCTATTGGACTTCTACTTTCAAGTCAGATGCATTTCTTTACTAAGAAAATTACTTAATATCACGTGTCTACGACTGTCCCCATACGCTTTTATAGTTTTGGACGCTTTAAATACGTAGCTGTCACTTTACCAATTACTTTGAAGTCACTAGTCACTAATGTGGTACGAATAAAGTTATCTACCATAACCATTTGTTTCGTTTTATTTTTTGTGTGCTTAAAATAGTGCTTTATGTTGTTTTGTTCAGGTATGACCTAACCAAGTTATGATATTTTTAATTTTCTATAAAATGTGGATGAATGACGAAAGCTACTTTTTTTCTTATAGGACGTGACGCCATTGCCATTTTAACTGGTTACTCGTAGGCTATCGTTTACAACACACACAACTAATTGAGATTGACAAATTCGGACCGAATATAATTAAGCTTAATAGCTGTATACCAAATTAAAGTGACTTTATAAGGAGGGTAGCGACAGTAGGGTAACCAGTTTTTGATTGGTTCGGCCATATTGCTGCTAAAATCGTTATGTTTACTTTTTGCCTACGTGGGTTTCTTATGAGGTTTGTTGTTTTAGGGTAACTAAATATTTTATTGGTTTTTGTGATTACTAAAATGAATATTGATTCAAACAATAAATTCTAAGTCATTGGCCATATGGAGAAATGTGTTTAAGCCTGGTTCGCCTGCTTCTTGCTTGCAATTATAAAGTGTTTGCGACGAATTTGTAAATGACTATGACCGTAAATATCTTAAGTTTAAGTTTACTCCACGAAACGTTATTAAATATAGCACATTATTATGTTTTGGTTTTTGCTGTAAAAGACAATATTGTTTCATGTCTTAGTATATATTTTACTTTACTCAGCACCCCAATTTGAGGTAGAAGCTCTCAAAGATTAGCATAAAAAACCTAATTTTGTACATCATTACATACTACATTACTAAATTCACTTGGGAGACAACTGTCAATAATCACTTGCACAAACATTGTTATTTGTTAAAAATCTAAACGAAAAAGTAAGTTTATACTAGATAGTGTGCATAGATTATTAGAGTAAAGTATTAACATATCCCTACATTTACGACTGACGCTGACAGAGGTTGTCAGTGTAAAGTAAATTTCGAATTTTTTCTGCGGCATATTACTCTTTGTAGATTAAAATTAATAATAATTGCATTAATTAATATTTTAGCTGATACAATTTTCTTATAATATGTTAAAGTAGATTATTTTAGTCATATTTTGCGAAAAATTAACGTTGATATGTATGCGTCCATTTAAACCTTTAGAAATTTTGCATCAACATGGCGGGTGAGCTTCTATTGTCGCCACTATCTTTATAAAGTCATTGTAGACCGAATCTCATACCATCGCCCCCTATCTCTGGAACCTCAAGTACAATTGGTAATAGTTTCCTTGTAGCAAATAATTACTGTAATTATTACTTCTGAGTTGCAACCGAAGAATAAAGGCTGTTAATAGCCAGTTTAAAGTAACATTAGACGATAACTTTTGCTACTCTGCAACGACTCGTTTTACTTTATAGTAATACCTTATAGGAGCACATTTAGACGTAATAGTAATTTAGTAAACTGATTAGAAGCAATAACTTTAAAGAATTACTATTATGCCACTGAAAAGAAATGACGACCTTGGAGTCAATTTGTAAGTAGTTGCTTGGTAGTAGTAATTATATAATTACTTTACATAGGAAATTACTATAAAGGATTATTCGCAGTAACAAATTCGTATATATATATATGTTCACTGATATATATATGGTGGTGCAACCAAGATGGGGTGGACAATTGTGGGCAAACGGAGAGGAATTTGAAAAAAAAATTGGGATATGATTGATAGTCAAGAACGCTGTGTTTTTACCCATTATACAGGGTGGTCTGAAAAGTTCGTGGTGAACCAAACTTGTGATTTTTTAAATGGGATACCCGGTATATTATTATTTTAGTTGATTCTCCTATTCGTTGCGATCATTTTGATATAAGGTTAGTTGGGTCTAAAATTTATACCAAAGGAATGGGACGAGGTTAAAGTGGAAAAAAGGGTTATACTCCGACCATTTTTTGAAAACAATTGAAGCAGGTATGGAAAAACCAAATATTCTATAAAATGTATCGTATCTAGGACTACAATAATCGCTTGTAAGTCGTTCAAAATTATTCACTGTTATACAGGGAGGTCAAGTTTTGCAAATTTACCTTGGATTGAATTTTTTTAAATGGAACACCCTGTATATTTTACTTTCATGTTAAAGATAACATTACTAGCTTTCAGAAAATACCATATTTGATAGCTTTCTGACCAACAGTTTTTCAGTAAATTAGCTGTGAAATCAAAATTTCTTCATTTTAACACGAATTACTCTGAGTTCACGTTGTTAAAATTGACAATTTAATATTAGGAGGCCATGATATCATCATAAATTGAACAAAAGATTGACAGTCCTGTCAAAACAGCAAAGTGTCAGAATATTGTCATCAGTAAATAAATAAATATTGTTCTTTGATGATGCGATGCCGAAATAAAAACAAGATAGAAGCTTTTGCAAGTTTATCATAGAGATTTCAAGAAACAGGAAATGTTGCTTTCAAAAAAACATAAAGTAATTAATAAACCAGTTACCAATGAAGATAATGGTTTGACAGTATTAATAACAGATCTTTTTTTACAAAAAAAATAAATTTAATATATATCAACAAAAACAATGTAATTAAAACTTATAAAAGATATTCAACTAAACCACCGTTTTGCTGAAGGCACATTTCGAGTATATCCATAAATGAAAGTTTCACTATTCTCAAAGTCAGGTCTGAAATGTTGCGAAAACTGCTTATTATTCTCAACTTCATATCTTCCACTGTGGTTGGAACCTCTTTATAAACTTCTTCTTTAACATGTCCCCATAAAAAGAAATCTAGTGGCGTTAAATCGGGTGACCTCGAAGGCCACTTAACTGATCCACCTCGCCCAATCCAATGCTCTCCTTTCCAATTATTGAGAAAATGTCTTACATGCCTATGGTAATGCGGGGGTGCTCCATCATGTTGGAACCATAAGGAATTTCTTAACATTAAAGGTAAGTCTTCGAGCAATACGGGCAACTCATTTCTCAAAAAATTTAAATAGACTTCTCCCGTTAAATGCTCTTCAAAGAAATATGGTCCTATAACATGAGAGCCAATTATACCTCCCCAAACATTAATTGACCATTTATTTTGATGGTCCACCTGACGAATCCAATGTGGATTTTCGGTTGAATAATAGTGCATATTATGTTTGTTAACCAAGCCGTTGCTTTTAAAAGTTGCTTCATCTGAAAACAGCACCCTATCTACAAAACCTGGATTATCCCAAATAGTATTTAAAAACCAAATTGAAAACTCTTGTCGTTGGACGTAATCGCGATCATACAGTTCTTGGTGTAATTCAATGTGGTAGGCATGATATTTATGTTGTTTCAGAATCCGTTTAATACTAGTGCGTTCAATATCAGTAGCTCTCTCAATTTCCCTGGTACTTGTGTGTGGATTTTCTTGCACTGTTAATAACACTGTCAAAGCATTATCTTCATTGGTAACTGGTTTATTAATTACTTTACGTTTCTTAAAAGCAACATTGCCTGTTTCTTGAAACCTCTCTAATAAACTTGCAAAAGCTTCAGGTCTTGGTTTTTTTTTGGCATCGGGATATCGTACCGCATAAACCCTGCTTACTAGTAAAGGGTTTTTTTGACACTCGCCCGACATAAAAGTCATGTTTATCAACTCTGGAGTACTCAAACTCATTGTTACTTAACAATTTCTTGGCTTATCATCAAAAAACAATGGTAATTGATGCCAATTCTCTGACACTTTGCGGTTTTGACAAGAATGTCAATCTTTCTTTTTATTTATGATTATATCATGGCCTCCTTATATTATAGGTAGTCAATTTAAGCAACGTAAATAATACCGTTTCTGTTAGAATGAGTAAAGTTTGGTTTCACGGTTAATTTACTAAAAAACTGTTGGTTAGAAAGATATCAAATAGGGTATTTTCTGAAATCTGGCGATGTTATCTTTAATATGACAGTAAAATATATGGGGTGTTCCATTTAAAAAAATTCAATCCAAGGTAAATTTGCAAAACTTGACCACCCTGTATAACAGTGAATCATTTTGAACGACTTACAAGCGATTATTGTAATCCTAGATAAAATACATTTTATAGAATATTTGGTTTTTCCATACCTGCTTCAATTGTTTTCAAAAAATGGCCGGAGTATAACCCTTTTTTCCACTTTAACCTCGTCCCATTCCCTTGGTATAAATTTTAGACCCAACAAACCTCATATCAAAATGATCGCAACGAATAGGAGAATCAACTAAAATAATAATATACAGGGTGTCCCATTTAAAAAAACACAAGTTTGGTTCACCACGAACTTTTCAGACCACCCTGTATAATGGGTATAATTTCAAAACACTGCGTTCTTGACTATCAATCATATCCCAAAAATGTTTTTTCAAATTCCTCTCCGTTTGCCCACAATCGTCCACCCCATCTTTGTTGCACTACCCTATATATATATATATATATATATATATATATATATATATATATATATATATATAGTAGGATTATTAGTAATAAATACCTAAAACCCTTAAAGAGTAGTAATATAAACACTCATAGCTGCTTTAGTGCCAGCTGGGGTCCTATTGCTGGAGATACTTTCTACAGTGGATTTAGAAATTTGGTTATAAATACCAATATTTTGCACACCCTGTATTACGCAAAACAACAATTTGTACTTTAAAAATAGGCATCTGTATAACTCTTATTTATTATTTTATAAAACTCTAAAACCTGTGTTTAAAATTCAAATTTTTCTTGAGCTTAATACAGGGTGCGTAAAATTTTAGTTGTTATAACTAGATGTCTTAACCCATTATAGAAAGTATCTACAACAACTGCAGTATTTTACTAAAATCAGTCTAAAGCCTCGACCTTTCTTAATGTTTCTCTTTTTATTTGCCTTTTTATAGAAAATGTGCCCTTTTTTTTATTGGGACATGTTTTTATTAATTCCTATGGAAGCTTTATATATTATGCGATAACTTTGTTGGTGAGTGTATGTTTATAAGAAGTCTCCAATAATAACATGTAATTCTTTTACGGGATAGCTATATAAAGGGACAATCAAGCTAAGTGCAGAGTTGTAATTCAATGTGTTTTAGCTTTATCAATTAAGTATGTATTTACGATGGAAATGTTTCAAAAAGTTTCAATTTTATGGACATAAATTTGCTTTTATCGATTTCAAACTTAGTAAGTCAGTTTAATATAGGATATTATTTATTTCATTCCAAAGAGAGTTACGATTTTACAAAAGAAATTGCAATTTCTTTAATAGTTTAAAATAAATCGTGAACTATTTTGCTGACTATACTTCACATAAACTTTGGCGATGCTCCCGAAAATTGATATTTTAACGTTTCAAACATTTAAATAAATAATTTAATAAATATTTAAATTTCTAAATTATGCACCTTTTATCACGACAAAAAAAATCAATATGTTTCCTTTAGCCGTAACTTCTCTCGTTATGAGTTTCTCATTTTATTAGGAATAGTGAAGTGTGACCCAATTTTGTTCAGTACATATCATTTAAAGCAACACATATACTGCTTTTCAAAAATTTTTATTTGGCGCCATTTTTTTCCATCATATTCGATTCCTACCAATATTTTACCAGTTTCTACCTATTCCACACTTGATTTTTGGATATAATTTAAAATAAATTTAGTACGTAGTTTTAACATTTAGGTACACACCCGCCAATTTGTTACGTCATGTTGAATTTGTTCCATTTGTTCCGCAAAAATTTAAAGTCAACAGAATAAGATATTTTTTACATTGATTTTTTAAAAATTTTATATACCTGCCATTCTGTTCCGCCATCTTGAATTCGTACCACAAGTTTACCAGTTTATCTCTATATTATACTTAGGGTAGGGTGGCCCATAGTGGTACACGGTTCATAGTGAAAATTTCGCTCTAATTTTCACTTTATCGTTTTGGTAGAGCTATGTTTGTACCTACATACTTGTTTACAACAACGTTTAAGTGTGACTCAATATTTTATTAATTTTTGTAATTCAAAACTGTGAGTGATCGGCTGAAAATTTTAATTAGCCTGTTCAGGTTTTTGTCAAACAATTCGTTAAAATTTTGGTTTTTTAACGAAACCGCTATAAGAATATCTAAGCCATACATAACCTCAATCTTGCCTACCATTATATGTGCATAGTTCTACCCACTTGATAGAATATCGGTCATTTGTATTTTAATGCATAGTGGTCCATATTGGGAAAAAGTATTGCGGTCCATACTGGGATGTCATATAATGCATGCTATAAAATTGATTTTTTTGCCGATTTCAGTACGCCGCGACATTCAAGATTACAGCTATCATCAGTTTTCCAAAAAAGCAAAGAGAGTCATAAATATTATGAAAGATCTATGCGTGCTGCTGTGGAAGATGTTGTAGTAAATCAAATGGTTCTGATAAGCGCGGTTAAGAAACATGGTGTTAGCAAATCGGCTTTGCATCCAAAAGTTAAGAAAATCCGAATGGCTAATGATCCCGAGAATGAGGATCGAAACCAATAATTTATATTCGGTCGAAGCCATGGTTTTAAGACGGTATTTACAAATGAAGAGGAGGAGCTTTTAACTAGGTATCTTATTGAAGCTTGCGAAATGTGTTAAGGCTTAACATCACTAAATACAGCTAGCTTACAATTATGCTATCGCTAATAATAAAACTGTGCCTCACTCTTGGCATGACACCCTAAATTAACACTCCGTAAATCAGAGGCAACTAGCCTTAGCAGGGCGACCAGCTTCAATAAGCATAACGGGGCCGCTTTTCTTGATAATTTAAAAAATGTAATTACGAAATATAACATCCAACTGCATTAAATATTCAATTTGATGAAACAGGTGTCACAAATTTACATAAACCTGGAAAGATACTCTCGAACATTAAACAACAACAAGTTGGAAAAGTAACAAGTGCTGAAAGAGGAACATTACTAACACTGTGTGCCACAATATGTGCTAATGGAACATTTGTACTACCGTTCTTTATGATTCTAAGGAAAAATTTTAGGCCTTTTATGCTCACTGGAGCTCCTCTAGGATCAAGTGGTGCAGCTTATCACACCGGTTGGATGACAGCGGACAATTTCGTGAAATATATAGCGCAGTTTGTCAAACTCGTGCGTTGTAGTCAGAAGGAGGATATCATGTTCGTGTGTTGAAAATTTGTAGAGAAAATGGAATTATTGTATTAAAATTGCCCCCTCCTGCAGCCACAAATTGTAACCGTTGGACATGAGATGCTTTTTTCCTTTTAAAAGCTATTACAATCAAGCAGTTGATGATTGGATGCTAAATCATCCCGGTGTACCAATAACAATCTACGAGATTGCTAGTATCATTGGTGTTGCCTTCCCTAAAGCATTCACGCCTATCAATATCCTGAAAAGATTTGAAAGAACTGGCATAGCCCCTTTTAATTCCCAAATATTTTCAGTAAGTCACTTTATGTCGTCCTATGTTACCGACAGGCCTAAAGCAGCTAATGATGTTGAGGGCGACGTTAATGATGATCAGGGCAACATTAATGAGGATCACCCAAATATGAAGAATAAGGAGGATCTAGAGGAACCAGAACATGTTAGCTCAATTCCTGGTCCATCTCATAAACCAGGATATGTTAGCCCAATTCCTGGTCCATCTCATATAATAGTCACTTCACAGGAAATTAGGCCACATATTAAAGCAGCTCCCAGGAAGAAGCTTAGAAAAGTGAGAAAAAAGTTACAATCAGCTATATTAACAGATACACCGATTGAATAATTGAAATAATTAGTTTTTTTAGTAATACTTTTTTGACGTTTAGATTTTTAGCAAAAAAGTACCAGGTCATCCCCATATGACCCTTAATTTTTTATTAAAATTTCAAGTCAATCTGATAAGTAGTTTTTAAGCTACTCCGCAAACTGACAGATAGACAGACAAACCGACAGACGGACCTACAAACTCTTTATTTGATCTGCCATCTTAAATTAGTAAAATATCTATATATCACAATTAGTTATGGCACATATTTGAAATCAGTCCACTTCAGGCTGAAATTTTAAATATTATTATATATTAAACCGCCATGTTGTTCCGCCATCTTGGATTGGTACCAAAATGTTATAAGTTGATTTCTAGATATTTGATTTTTGTGCAAAATTTGAGATACATTTGATAAGATATATGATACTTTTGTAAAAACAATAAAAAAAGTCATCGCCCAAACCGGGATTAGAACACACAATCTTCTCAATGCAACTGGAACACCCTACCATGGAGCTATTGAAATCTAACGAAACTCTTTTATACTTCGCCGAAATCGCGCTACAGAATGTAGGAAGCCAAATAGCCAAACAGCCCAAATATATGGGTAACTCTACATACGCCTGATTTGTGTATTTTGAAAAGGACAAGTAAGCCAATACTTTAAACATATTTGGGGTTCCCCGAAACTTTTTATTATATTTTAGCAAACAATAGAGTCAGAAATCTAAGGCCAAAAGTTTTATATTTTCGATTTTATAATTTTTGCATAGACATATTTAGAACACCCAAGTTGCCTTTAAAGCTATTTCAATTAGAAATTGTTCATCCTAGACCTAAATTAATATTATCAGATATCTTTCATATTTACACATTGTGAACCATTAATAGTCCACATTATTTTTAATTTAATAAAAAATATATGCTGTAAAGCTCACTGATCTATTTCGCTAATTATAGAATAGAAAACAAAAATCTTATTGTTAAGAAGAAGCTACTAAGTACTTTATATATAGAAATCGATAAATTTACGAACAAAACTATTTTTAGGCACTTTAATGCTCTTTAATGTGAGGCTGTCCTTTGATTACTAATACTACTTTTAATAATATAGATAACATATGTTAGACTTCAAAGTTCCTTATCAGCCAAATATTAACGTACATATATAAAGACATGACCAAACATTGTTTTTTTATTCAAAGCTGAAAAATATTTTTATGAACTTTGATATTTTTTTTAATTTGACAATGTTCTTTGAATCCTACTTTTAGTAATACATATAAAGGTAATCAATTTAATAATATAATAATTTAAAACACGATCAAGTAATTTTTTTCTATTTAAAATTGGAAAATGTTTTAGTCAGATATCAAATACCGAATAATTAATCAAAACTAGCCGGTTTCGTGGATTTTTTTAGTTTGCTGTGTAATTTCTTCATTTATATTGTGATGTTTAGTCACACAGTGACCCCATGTGTTTCTAATAGTATTAAAACGCATTACTTTTGTAGGCAAGTAATTGTGTCATTTTTGGGACTATCATGTAAAACTAATACATTACTATATATATATATATATATATATATATATATATATATATACAGTTATTTTATATATATATATATATATATATATATATATATATATATATATATATATATATATATATATATATATATATATATATATATATATATATATATATATATATATATATATATATATATATATATATATATATATATATATATATATATATATATATATATATATATATATATATATATATATATATATATATATATATTATTCAACATGTTTCTTAAATCCGGTAGCATATTCGTATCGGACGTAAGTAATTGCACATTTGAAGATGCCGAACTACGGTTCATAAAGGACGAGAGTGATTGCACAGAGCTGTGCGATATCGTTCGTCCGATACGATTGGCAATTAGCTGCATCAACATTGAGTCTATTATATATTTAAAATAAAAAAAAACCTAATACAATGTAGTTAAAAATAGAAACGCCATTTTATGTGAAAAGTACAGGGGAATAGCAACTAAGGCCAAAAAGTATAATTTTCAGTACAAAGAAAACAAAGCTTAAAGCAATAGAAACTCGACACTTTCGTAGTATTTTTAGCGAAACATATGACAGATCGAATGGACTCTGTTGGTTTTTCACCTGTATACCCTTCATACACATACATACTATTATTTTTATTGGAAATGAATAAAGTTCAAAAAATAAAAATGAATAAAATGAACATTTGTTTAAAAGTAAAATGTTAACTTTTGAAAACTAAAGTAAATACAAAAAAATGTTTATTTGGAAAACTTGTTGTCTCCTAGCGCAATACTGAGTTCCACACATTTATTTAAAGCGTGCGATGGTTTCTTCTTCTTATTCACAAGGGACTTGATTTTTCTGCCTGCTTGTAACCTCCTTTTTCCTTTTGAAGCCGTTTTTCTGCGCGCCACTGATGCTGGCTGTACACTTATCTTTTTTCCTTTTCTTTGCGTTTTTTTGCATGGTCTCAAAGGTAAGGATTGTGGAACTTTGAACATTTGAAATAGACCACTCATAAGGGTCGATGAAGAATTTAAGTTTTTATCGTAAGCTGCGACACACGAATTAATTGCCCCAGAAAATCCGTGTGGGTCATCTCTCAATCTAGCTTTAACGTCTCTGTCTAGTATGGAAAGAAAGTTGGACTATTTCTCTTCGGCGTTACATATTATTTCATTTATATTAAGTTAAGTGTGCTCTTCATCTAATATAATGAAATCTACGGGCTCATTCGACACGGGTGTAGATTCTTCAGTTTCCTTGAAATAGCCGCTGCCTCAAGACTCCCAGTAAGTCTTAATGGACAAAAAAGCCCTTCGGGTGGTTGTGTACCAGTTGCAATTTCGTATAATACAACTTTGTTTTCGACAGTTGATACATTGCATATGTCTTTTGGGCTAAAGTGGGTAATAATAAACGATTGATGCTTACATATTTTTCCATTTTCTCCTATGGGGCAACTGCAAATTCCATTGCTCATATCGACCAAATATTCTTGAGATCCACTAGAAGATTTTACAGAATATTACATGGCAGCTAATTGTTTCACCTGATCCTCGCTCACATCTTTAGAATTTGGATATAACCTTTTTATAGTCATATTATTTACTCTATCAAAAACTAAATCTAAAAGTCGCTGCTTATAGTAGCTTTCAAAATCACAGACTACAAAATCAGTGAGCTGTGATAAATTATAGGCTTTTGTGCGCTCTAAAGGGATATCTTTAAAAAGCCTAAACATGACTTCAATAAAGTTATTTGTGTCAGATCCACGGTTGGCAAATTTTTTCTGAAAAAAAGGCATCAAGACTGCAAATCGTTGTCAATTTTGTTTTGAATATACTTATGAAAATTTGAAAATTGACATTTCTCCTTGAAAGCATCTAAACTTAAATCAAGTTCTTGTTGACTTTTTGCGTACAAAATATTCCTAAATATACGATAATGACTCTGTCTATGCTCCTTAGGAATATTATTTTTCGACATATTAAGCCACTTCCATACAGCTTTTAAAACATGGAATATGCATAAGAGCATTTTAGAAGAGGGCCAGTACTTCTGAAGGACTCTTCTTTCGATCATATCATCGTCAGTGATAATAACCGTAGGGTTTAATTTAAAAGGAATGATACTGATTAAATAATCAACGGCTCGGTCAAAAACCTCTTCTTTTTGACTAGTTGAAATAATATAAGCTAAAGGTATACCGCCTGCTACTGAATGGGTGGCGAAGAAATATAGTTTGTGGTTTTGGACATCACAGTTGCTAGTCGCATCTACAAATAACACTTCGGATGATTGGCGGAGTTTCTCTGAAGTCCTTTTCATGATTCCGGTACAAAATGACACAGCATAGTGCTCACCAATTTCACAAATCTTTAAGGAAACATCAGTGTTCTTCATTAGGTTTTGTTGCAGTTTTGATAACATGTTTATTCCTACTTTTTCCCCATAATTTGATTTAAAATGATGTCTCCATATATTTTCAAAATCTGATTTTTTGGGGCAGAAATGACGATCTGAAGATAAGACGTCATATTTATCACCAAATTCTTCCGTCTTCTTAAAACAAAAGCTGTGATATGCAGAAGCTACTGAATGACCCCTTTCAAAGTACTCGATTACTTCTGTTTTTGTTTTCTCGCTAATGGGTCTTTTTATAAGAGCTGCTGCGCTTTCAACAGTGTGATTGTGTGTCAATTCAAAGTAAATGATGCAAGACCACTCGCTACCAAGCTCATCGGGAATTTTTGTCTAGATTTTCTTTTGGGAATGTGAATAACTGAAACCGTTAATTTCGCCGGACATTCTATATTTCTAGAAAGATGTGGTCTTTTTCGTGGCCCACTTAATTTATGAACTATCGTATTAAAGTGGCAGTGATACAATCTTTTGAAAACGTACTTCCTTGCCTTACATGGGGGCGTTCTTACAGTCCTTGTTATTGACCATGTGTTAGTAGTAGGTAGCTCGGATAACTCGGAGACCCATTTCTATAAAATATTGTTCCATTTAACCCTATTTTATCACCAAATTTTATTATTATTTCATATTTTACAAAAACGGTAGCTATCCTTGTAACTTACACAGATTAGGAACCGATTTTAAATTAAAATTAGTTTTAAAATATTGTTTTATGCTGACTATAAATTTTCATACTTTTAAAATTAGGAAATGTTAATAAGTGGACTCATTAATAATTGAAAGAATAAGTACTTAATGAAATAAATTTTACGTTTTGAAAACTTTAAATTTTCCATTCAACAATGTACTTCATAATTTTCAGCGTCGAGTATATTCATATTATGATGTACGAAATAAATTAAAACGGATTTTACTTAGTAATCAGAAAGAGTAGAAACGTCCCTATGCGTAACACAAGCAGATGCAGACATTGATTTATCGGAATTTTATTACCTACTAATTTAAAATTAAAATCAGACTTAAATAATAATTTAACTTGAACAATACCCCCAATTTATTTTATTTGAGTAATTTCTCAAAAAAAATAAATAAAAAAAAACTTTTTCTACAACCGCGCGTAAAGTACTCACTTTACGCACTGCTTAAGACGCGTAAAATTTGCCATTTTAAAAGAGTGCGTAAAGTAACTTGGACATTTATTTTTATCCTGAACTGACACTTGCCAAAATATCAAAATTTTCGAATTACTTTACGAACTAGTGCGTAAAGTAATTTTTAAAAATATATTCGATAGTAAAAAATAAAAATAAATGATAAATTGGATGATTACAAAATACGGCAAATTGAAGATATTAGGTAAATCAGAAAATGCGGCGATGCACCGAGAGCGACTGAATGAGGTACTGCTTTGGGTACTGGTTAATTCGACGGTGACGCGACTGACGCCAATAGGAATCGATTTATGCGTCTGCTGCACGGTGCACACGCGCCGATTACGCGCCGTAATTTGTTTTGATTTATTCTATCGTGGCTTTGGATACCTAACACACCGTCACATTAATACAGGACTTATTAATCTTAAACATCTTACTATTGATTTCTATGCAGGCAGCTTTTTTGTTTTTGAATACAAGTCGGGAATAAATATCGAGAAACTATCTGAATCGAATCCGTTTCGAAAATACAACACGATAACTAACCTCAAAAATTTTACACTTGACGGCATGATATAATACTTGAATACTTACATCGATTTCTTTTTCAGCATTAAATTTAGTTCTTATTGTGTCTCTGCTAACACGGTGGTAATCATAATTTTCTGGAAGCATACTACACATTTTATACTTTTATAATACAAATTACATACAAATTAATACAAATCAATAACACGCTGACATCTACTTCTACTTTATTTCAAGACAGAAAGAACACGAAGTATCCTTATCGGATGACTGATTTTGCACACAATGTGCAATCACGTATGTCCGTTAAGTAACCTGGGTCGCATAAGTTCGTTTATTTCCGGTTGTGCAATAACGTACGTCCGATACGAATATGCAACCCGGTATATATTAATTGGACTTCTTTCTTGGGTATAGGTTTATTTGCAAAATCAAACAATGGGATTAACTTGACGTTTCGCCTATCATAGTAGGCTTTTTCAAAAATTGCTCATTCCTTTATTTTTTTTTTTTTTTTGGTATATATGGCTTTCCTTACCTATCTACAATTAATTTAAAAAACATTTAGTGGTCTAATTATAAAATTACATTTACAATTTTTCTAAAACTGATTTAAATTTTATACTATTGACAATAATTATTACAAAATTAATAAACTAAGGTTACATATCTCGAAAAATACATGTTGATTATTTATTTATATTTGAATGATAGGTAGCAAGTTAGTGGTTTGCCAGGCAACTCATGGCACAGTTTTAAGTAAAAGGGTGTTCTTATCGTAGTACGTTTTTTTTTGAGGAATTTAAAGATAATTTTTTACAATTTTTTAATATAAACCTTAGAGTAGAATCAGACATTCACAATGATATACTACATTTTAAAAATAATGGCTTAGACGAAGGCGAAATATAGAGTTCATCCCATTGTTTGATTTTGCAAATAAACCTATACACAAGAAAGAAGTCCAATTAATATATATATATATATATATATATATATAATATATATATATATATATATATATATATATATATATATATATATATATATATATATATATATATATATATATATATATATATATATATATATATATATATATATATATATATATATATATATATATATATATATATATATATATATATATATATATATATATATATATATATATATATATATATATATATATATATATATATATATATATATATATATATATATATATATATATATATATATATATATATATATATATATATATATATATATTATAAGTTTCATATTATAAAACAAACCGTGCTCTTTACAGTGGAGGTCACAGTGGAATAAATATTAAAATAGAAATAAACGAATTGCATGTTATACTAAAAAATGTATAAAATTGACAAGCTTTAATTAATAAGTAAATATAGTCCCCAAATTTGAATTAAAAAAAAACAATGAGTGAGTATATTTTTAGGGTGATAATTAGTTAATATCGAAGTCTAATATATATTACATGTATTATTAAAATTAACATTAATAAACTAAGAATAGTTTTTTTATGATTTTTGACTTCCCTGTATAAACTAGTGCAACCAATAACTGGATCGACAGAATTGATAAAAAATTTACCAACTCCTCTATATATCATTCTTAATTCTTGCATAAAATTTGAAATCAATCTAGTAAGTTGTTTTTTCAGATTTATTGTTTAGACAATTTATGAAATTCACCACCTCCTTAACGGACAACTCCGTAAAATGAACACCTCTGCTGAACGGACAATTTTGAAGTCACCGACCGTCAGTATATGTATTTCTGTCTATTAAACCCTCTTGACAACGGACACGGACAGTAAAATTTGGAACATTTTTAATAAAAACAATAAAATTTAACTCCTCAGAACGGACAGATGTTCAGATAATTTTTGAAAATTCCACATTTAGTGCCGGTATTTTCATTGCATATTATGGGCCATATTTAGATCTATGCTAATAAGCGGCGGGGCGCCTACCGATTGTTAATAGCACTAGTTTAACAATAGGCTGGTTTATGCTGTCTGGCTTGAATAGATCACCTTATTTTTATAAAATGTAGTCTTCATCAATAGTATATCTTAGTTTTGATGTTGCTCTGGTGATATCAATATGTCTTCAAACAAAAGAAAGTTTTTAAGTCTTCAAAAAAAGTTGAAATAATCCAGTACGGGGAAAAAACAAACTTAGTGGTAGAGTATAGAATAGAATTTTTCGGCTAATACTCTTAGCCGAAAAATTCTGTGTAAGAAAACCTCAAATTAGTAATATGTTGAGAAACAAGAGCGATCTTAACAAGCGATTTGCCGGGATCGGGAACATGAAAGAGAAAAAGAAATTTGCGAAAACTGAGGGTGCTGTCATAGACCAAATTGTCTACGACTGGTTTTGTAAAGTTCGCTCCAAAAACATTTCAATATCCGGTACAATAATAAAGGAAAAAGCACAAGAAATTACGATGAATCTAGAAGTTGATGGCTTTAAAGGATCAAATGGATGGTTGGAGAAGTTCTGTCAACGTCATAATATCTCTTTCAAATCCATCTGTGGCGAAGCAGTGGCTGTAGACTTGATTGCTATTATCAAAAACTACGCACCGAGAGACATTTATAAAGCAAAAACGGGACTCTTTTTCCGCGCTTTGTCAAATAAAACTTTTTCTTTAAAAGGCGAAACATGTGCTGGCGGGAAAGCGTCCAAGGAGAAACTCACTATTTTACTTTGCTCTGCTGTGAATGGAGAAAAAGCAATTCACTGGTTATTGGAAAAAGTAAAAAAATTCGTTGTTTTAAAGAATCAAGCGTGGAAAAATTGCTACTTGAATGATACTATAAAAAGAAAGCATGGATTACATGAGATATAATGTCGGATTGGTTGATGAAATTTGACCGAAATATGTAAATAGTAATATACTTTTATTTTTGGCTATTGCTGCATCTCACCCAAAACTGGAGTTAAAAAATGTTAAAATATTTTTTACCGCCAAATACGACATCACATTGCCATCCATTGGACCAGAGCGCGATTCAAAATTTTAAAAATCACTACAGAAAGTTTTTAATCAAGCGACTTTTGTCATTCAGGGAGTATTCTGAATCTACCAAACAATTGGAGAAATCCATAAATGTTGTAAGTGCCTTGATTTGGATTGTTGCTGCATACACAAAAGTCGAATCCAAGACCATCAATAACTGCTCCCGCAAAGCTGGATTCCAAGAAATTCTCGAGGAAAACATTGACTACGATAGGGAAGATGATGTGCCATTATCGGATTTATGTAGAAACATCAGTGTATTCCTCTTCTTACTCACGGAAAATCCTAACATAAGTGTACGTGAGTGCATCAGTGAATTTTAAAATAGTGAGAACGGTCAGTTTTCATCTGAGAGTGATGATGAAGAAATTATTTCTTCCAATATTAAGAACATTAAGGAAGCATATAAAATGTTAAGGGATATTGAAAACTTTTGTATGTTATCTGGAGATACTGTTTTGGGGAAAAAAATCTCAGAAGTTGCGTCCAAAATGGAATCTCAAATTATTAAAAATAAATTAACTACAACACTCGATAATTTTTTAAATAGAAACTTTTTATAAAGTAGAACTGTATCAAAGTGTATGTATAGGTAGTATAATATTTTGTATTAGGTAGCACATTTTTATTGTATGCATATATGAATGTAAAAGATGTTGGTGTATACGTAGTAACAATTGTATTAATAATTTGTACTAAACATATTATTTTTTTAATTAAAAATAAAATATTTTTTGAAATAAAATTACAATGGTATTTAATTTGTTCACTCCCC
This sequence comes from Kuschelorhynchus macadamiae, assembly GCA_030620095.1. Taxonomy (NCBI): domain Eukaryota; kingdom Metazoa; phylum Arthropoda; class Insecta; order Coleoptera; family Curculionidae; genus Kuschelorhynchus; species Kuschelorhynchus macadamiae. The sequence continues at coordinate 1,756,661 of JAUTXW010000253.1, read as the reverse complement.
ATAACGGATACCTCTAGACAACGGACAATTTCTGTGGCACGGCTACTGTCCGTTGTTGAGCGGTTTCACTGTATTTAATATTTGTGCAAGATTTCAGGAAAATTGGGTAAGTAGTGTTTTAGTGATAAGTTTTTTAACATTTCACTAGGTCGTCATTTTGTTCTGTCATTTTACTAAAATTATACCAATTCATCCCCATATTTTTGATCAAAATTTCAGATAAGTAATATTTTAGCTATACTGCGACAGACGGATTAACGGAAATCAGTAAACATGTATTTTTTTATATATCTACGGACCCTAAAATTGAAAATCTGTGAAAACCAGGGAGTGCGATTTTTCATGATTACCATACTATCCTTTTACGAGGGAAGTAAAATCATGAAACTTTTGACCCTTGATTTCTGGCTCAACTTATAGCTTTCGAGGTATAAATAAAAGTTATAGCGCCGAAAACTAAAATACTAAAATGTTAAGGGAAGTTTCACCGAACCCAAGTTTCATTTAATTTGTTTCATGTCGTTTGTGTCAAGAAATTAAATGCTGGTAGCAGAAAAAAAAAATGACTGGCGAAGTCTGCATGCCTGGACAGCCCTAATATAAAATATAAGATTAGAGTTTTGCTCTAATGTTTTGTTTTTATTTTGATAAATGCGATCATATTCATGTAGTTTTAAATTAACATCCCTTTTTATAAACCGACTAATTTTCATATATTTTATACACAGTTCTGTACTTTTCGATGACACTATTTAAAACAGGTTTAAAGTTTGGATAACCCCTCCCTTGTTCCATTGTGTTTGTCGTTGACATTTTACGTTTAATGCAATGAGTCTAGACAATGACTTTACATCGAGTATTTTACTGAACTTTTGGCATGGAAAAAGACAACAGTGAAAAGTTGCTGGCATTTACGATTTTCAGAGAATATCTGACTAGGATTGTTAAAGTATAGAATAAATATTTTACATGAAATATATGCAGGGTGCTACAAAATATGAGCATAATACGTTAGGGGTTAAAATTCGCTCAAGTTGCCGGAGGTCGAATTATATTTCAATATTTTCTTAAAGTGTTCAATTGAACTACCAGCTAAAATTATATTACCTTCACAGTTTTCAATAGCCTCGTCAATAAGTCAAATAAATTTGTATCACCATGGACTTTACCTTATTAAGTGAAACCGAGTTATGAAAAGAAGATAATTTATCTCCTGATGACGTACGATCTCTGCAAACTATAGGGCATGGGAATCAAGAACAAAATTTGCAAGCCCATTTAGAGAAAAGTGTAAAAAACGCCTACAAACAAGGCAATTAAAGGTTATAAGAACACAGTCTTTTCTGTTTGTAAATGTGGCACATAGAGTTGCTAGGGAAAGCCTGGACACATCAGTATCAACCCCGGATTGGCAGGGTAAATGCAAAGCCTATTCATAGATGAAATAAACGTAAATTTGTATCTTTTAAATAGCGTTGAATAAGCAGTAACTGCTCAAATGTATAAAGATAGACGAGTTACAATCCTATTTCCAGAAAATTAGGGATAGCAAGACTACGTTTTTTTTGTTGACAATGCGATATGATGTGTGTTGTCATTGCATACAATCTCCAACTGTGTACTGTTTCCTTACCCTAATAATTTCTGTTTTTAATTTGACTGAAATCAGTGTTCCTCTTTTAAAATATTATTTATATAGTTTATACCAACACACCTTGGAAGAATCATTTATATTAGAGTATTAAATATTAACTATATTAGCATATATATATATATATATATATATATATATATATATATATATATATATATATATATATATAACATTATATTTCTATGACTTTATTTGTTTACTTTTGAGTCGATTCTAAATTGCAATTTTGACATTTTTTTATAACCAGTCTTAGTAATTTAAAATTGTATTTCTTCTTATAAATTACCCGACTGTTTTATTTTAAAGCCAAAGAAAAGTTGACATTTTTAACGAAACCTAAAGTTTTATTGTTTTTAACTTGGCCGTGAATAGTCATGAATACGTCATTGTTATCACAAGTATTTTCATTGAAGTAATCAGAACTTGGTGTCGTTACGTTCTGTTTAAGCTTAGACTACTTAGTTATTACCAAAATGGAGAACAATTTTAGGGTAACTATTTCGTGAATAACATGTAACTGTGACTTTCACTATTACGTAGATAGTACGGAATTGTGTAGTTTCATTTAAGTATTCGAATAGTAATAATTCACCCTATTCGTCACTTCCTTATTTCTGTCTTTATTTAATCCGTTTTTACAATATGTACGGTTCTTTTTAATACAAACAAAATAGTTATGGCGACTACAAACACTCAAATTGGGAATATGGTGTGGCGCGTATAGAATACGTTATTGGTATTTGAGGTAGGGGATACATGTGTTTCACTTGGTTTTCTGGCTATGCTAAGGACGTAAAATTAAAACGCAGGCAATTTCTCTGGTGAATATGCTGATGATAGTCGCATAAAAAATACGCGCGTTTAAAATTCGTTAATTTTTAATTCATTTTGGTCAAATATATTGGCCAATTTAAATCTCAAAAATGCAATTTTGGATTTTAGTTTAAATAGTAATTATCATTAAATATCTTATTATAAAGAGTGATTCTTTTTTTAACGTAATGTTTAATTTGTATGCATTTTTAATCTTTATACTCATAAACATCATAGCTAAATATTTATAGGGGAGATGAAAATAAACAATGGCGTTCTATTGGACATTTACTTTTAAGATGGCTGCATTTCTTTACTAAGAAAATTACTTAACATTAAATGTCAATGACAGTCCTCCGGTTCGTCTCGTCGAATGCAGACCGCTGTGTTATTAACATAAGTGGTGCCACGTGTTCGGTTTTGCTGCTTTATTTCGGGGGGAAACGGGAGTCTCAACCGCTCAGTGTGGAAACTAACGACCCCTCTAGAAAGGGAGCAGACGCTGTGAACGTGTGAGGCCTAGTTGGTCCTGCATTCTATCCCGTTCGTCTGCCGCAGTTCTACATAGAATATTAACGTAATGGCCGCTACGTGGCGGGAGTGGGAGGGCTAAGTGGATAGCTTGAAAGAAAGGGTCATCTCGTGATATCAGTAGTACACTCAAGGGGTACCTAGTGGACACCAAGATGCATTTCAAAATTTAAAATAGCAGCACTATAAAAAACAGTGTTTGGGACATGGCCACGACCCAGACCAGAACCCAAATACAACCCCGAATGAGCTGACAAATTGTTCTAGTTTCAAATTTGCAACTGGAAAGTATACCCAATTACACTGAAATCTTGAACACTAAGGTGGTGCAAATAAAATTATTTACAAAATTCTTATTAAACCTATAAAAAAGTGATTATTACCAAGCGGTTATGATTTGGGAACATTCCGCCGGTTCTTTAAAATTTAATGCGTTGTGTCGTAGCATGCTGAGAGTTGAAGTACTTGAGTCACTACTATAATTCTGCCATCTATCATAACCATAACCCTTTGTTTCGTTTTAATTTTTTGTCCCCTTAAAACACCGCTTTAGGTTGTTTTGTTCAGGTATGACATAACCAAGTTGTGATGTTTTTAATTATCTATAAAATGTGGCTGAGTGATAGTATGTGAAGCCATTGTGAACCATTTTAACTTGTTTCTCGTAGACGATAACACAACAAACACATAGCTGTAGACCGAATTACAATGACTTTAGAAGAACAGTGGCGAGAATAGAAGTCCACCGGCCAAATTGATGCAAAATTTCTAAAGGTTTAAATTGGGGCACCCATATTATCGTTAGTTTTTCGCAAAATATGACTAAATAATCCACTTTTATATTGACAACCTCTGTCAGCGTCAGTTGTAAATGTAGGGTTCTGTTAATGTTTTACTTTAATAATCTATTCGAACTATCTAGTACAAACTTACTTTTCCATTTAGATTTTTAACAAATAACAATGTTTGTGCAAGGGATTAATGAGAGTTGTCTGCCAAGTAAATTTAGTAATGTAATATGTACTGAAAAATACAAAATAAAGTTTCTTTTATGCTGATTTTGGAGAGCCTCTACCTCAAATTGAGGTGCTGAATGAAGTAAAATATACACTAAGACATGAAACAATATTGTCTTTTACAGCAAAATAAAACCAAAATATAAAAATATGCAATATTTAATAACTTTTCTTGGAGTAAACTTAAACATAAGACATTTACGGTCATAGTTATTTACACATTCATCATAAACACTTTATAATTACAAGCAAAAAACAGGTGAACTAGGCTTAAATACATTTCTCCATATGGCCAATAGCTGGGAACTTCTTGTTTGAATCAATATTCATTTTAATAATCACAAAAACTAATAAAATGAGATACTAAAACAACAAATCTCTTAAGAAACCCACGTAAGCGAAAAGTAAATAAAACCATTTTAGCAGCAATATGGCCGAACCAATCAAAAATTGGTTACTCTATTGTTGCCACTGTCCTTATAAAATCACCGACCGTATCTCGTACCAGCGCCCCCTATTTCCGGAACCTCAAGTACAAGAGGTAATAGTTTACTTGTAAATAACTATTCTTATTTCTAAGTTGCAACAGAAGAGTAACGACTGCTAATAGCCAGTTTAAAGTTGCAATAGACGATAACTTTTTCTGCTCTGCAACGACGCGTTTTACTTTATAGTAATACGTTATAGAAGCAAAGTTCAAAAAGTTACTGATACTTAGAACTTGTAATTTAGTACACAGGTTAGAAACAGTAACTTTGAATAATTACTATTACGTAATGGAAAAGAAATTCCTTAAGTAGTAGCTTGGCAGTAGTTATTATATAATTACTTTACATGGAAAATAACTATAAAGTATTATTCGCAATTTTAAAAACATATATAATACTTAAAAACGTGTAACCCAAAGTGTTTGTTGATATATAGTAGGACAAAAGTCCTTGACTTATTGATGTCACAATGATGGGGGCAATTCGGCTAAAATAATTTCAAGATGGCGGCACTTCCGGTTATACCGGAACTTTCTTATTTTAAATGGAACACCCTCTATATTACCGGATTTGTCAGAAAATACTAGGTATATTTCAACTTAATATCCAATATCTAAGTTCAACCGTTTTTAAGATATTTTGAATTTTACGTCAAAAAAGACGTTTGCAGGTCTACATATAACTATCAATATCTCCTTATGAAAGTTTCTATTATTTTTTTGCGGTTGGTTTCTTTGTCAAAGGGGATTTACTTCAGTGGGTTGTGCTGATATTTTTATAATAAATAAATACAGGGTGATTAAAAATTGACATAAATAATTTACTTGTAAAAATCGTTAAAAGTAACTTTTTTCAGTTCTTTTTTAGCACTTAAAATAAGGTTGGCTTTGTATGAGATTGTCTAATCCAAAAACTTGGGGTATTCCAAATATTGACAACTTAACATTTTTTATTGGTAAAATGCGATACGGCTTCTAAGTTCTTTTATTAGTTGGTCATCACGGGGAGGTGTTTCGAAAAACAAAACCAATTGAGTACTATAGAAACTTCATATTTGTTGTCATTTGATAATTAGATACCTATTATTTCAAGACAAAAATCAATTAAAGGAAGCCAATTCTTGTTAACGAAAATCTTTTGCGGCATATCCAATGACATCCCAAAGACATGTGGCAAGACGATCAGGACTCAGTACATGGGATTCTGTTGAAACATAACTTTCGCCCTTATTTATTATCATTCCTGTTTATATATATATATATATATATATATATATATATATATATATATATATTATAATATATTATATATGAGCAATAAAATAATTAGGTATTCCGCTTGCCTGTCTTAACAATTGTTTGTTAGATTTTCCTTTAATATCGTCCAGTCAGCTTCGGTTTGCGTAGATTCGCCGAATCACGCTTTTGTGGAGCCTGAACGAAGGTGGCCAAAATTACGAAATAAAACATCTCTATTTTTATAATTACGAAACAACAAAACAAATATATGTCACTCCTCATCCATTTAAGCCTCAAACAACAGTGGTCTCCAGACGAAAAGCTGCCGTACGCCGCCGTCTGTTATAGAAAATAGGGGCACACAAACAGTCATCTTATAATGAATATTCGATGCATGCAAACTTTAAAATATAGGTCTGATAAAAACCAGGTGAACATCGGAATAGAAACAAGTAGTATATTTTTACGGCCCACGATAGGAAAACTACATGATCGTATAAAACGTCGTTCTCTCCCATTAGTTCTACTTTATAGATCATAAAGAGAACATTATGGTTGTGAAACCATCGATTTTTAGACAGCCGTTTTCTACTTAATGATATTCGCACCCTCCCAAGTTGATATTGCCGCTTCATTTAGTAGCCTTTCTTTTAAATAAAGAAAGAAAATTTAAAAGTATGCAGGGAGTTAAGAAATTACATATAGGCGGCTTAAAATAATTAGTTATGTATTTTGAAAATGATCGGTTTGTTCTCGAAGGTGACTGCAAGTACTAGGATGTAGTTTACTTTCGAACAGTCGAAAGGAGGCAGGGTCGGCGATAGGATTTTTCTTAAGAAGTTATTGGAGTAACTCTAAAACGTCTTATTAATCGATGAACAAAAAATATCTCGAGTAAAAGTAAATTTATCGGATAGTCAGTATTTTCTTAAATTTATTTTTTTTTGTTTCAGAAAAGTTTATGTCTATATTTATTGAAAAGCCCTGGACTTTCTGTTATAAAATTATTATTTTAACATTCAAAGAACATGAGGGTTTTCTTACTAAACTTGTATTTCAATGAACATCTGGCTGGTTCGCTAAACTAATGACTTTTCTATCGTTAACCCACGTCGACCTGTCATACTACAAATACCATGTGATTTATACGCAGAAGCAGAAGCGATAATTTTAATTCACACTGATATATTCTGATATAAGTAAGTAGGGCAAGAATTTTGGCCCTGCCCTGCTTAAAGATAAAATTCATGTCTTTAGCACTATATTTTCCTTATATTTTTTAAAGTGTTAGGTTGTTTTTGTGGATTCACAGCAACAATTAAAATCTCCCTTTTTTGGATCTTAATCTATTCCAACAAGAAAGTCGGGGATATTAAATCTTTTCACCAGTAGTGCACCATTATGCACAAACATACCAAACGATTAATTTACATCCACGAAACAAAGACATAGTAAAACACACAAATAACTCCATTCACAATGGAGTGTTGACCGATTCCTCTATAACTTTCGAAATATTAAATAATATTATAGAATTTGTGTTTACCTCAAGTTATTTTCATTTTAATGGTGGTATCTATCTGCAACTTGACGGAATGGCTACGGACAATCCTGCTAGTCGCGTACTAGCCAACCTAGTTACGATTCAACTTATTTCTAATACTGAAAACATGCTCTCGTTTAAGTTAAAATTTATTAAGTTGTACGTAGACGACACCATTATAGCTTGTCCTAAAGATCAAACTCAAAGTCTTAAAGGAATACTATCCTAAACTAAAATTTACCATTTAAACTAACATATAGATAATACTTTGTCGTCACAGTGTTATATGTAGCCAACTACATCTGACCAAGTACTAAAAATTCGCAATTTTTCAGGAAAAATAAAAAAAATATCTCCAAAAAACACTGCAAGTTAGCTTTTTATATTAATAAATCAGTAAATTGTTTATTCACTCCCTTAAAAGATAAAATATCTCTAACTTTATATATAAAATACCATATTTGAACTACAATAATTGCTACGTGGGGTTACTAAAAAATATTTAAAAAGTCACTTATATCAAGATCAGTATGACTGTGGGGAAAGAAATCGAGCGAAAACTGATAAATCGGCCTAGGCAGATCAATATCTTCAGACCCTTCATAATTTTGATTTTCAATAATTTTCTATATTACATAGTAAACATTTATTTTAAGAGAAGTGTTAGTGAAACAATTTTTAATTCCATTAAATAATACGGTTAACCATAAAACAGACACCCACGGTTTGAATGCCCAATACAAAATTTAATTAATCATTTTAAAACAAATCAGTAAAAAATCATCCATTTAAGACCTTTTTAGTAGCAATATTTACAACTTACACTTTACAACACTAACATTCTCTTGTAATTGTTCTCTTTAATTTATAGAATGTTATCCTTTATCGGGTCAAAACTTTTTTTTAGAGCAACATAGTATTAGAATTAAATCCCTTGCCTTTTTGGATTTTTTTTATCTCTTGCGATAATTCCATATCTGATACCATTCCCGAAAGTAATTACCAATGAACCAAAATTCTGTTGTAAATGGCGTAAATAATAATTAACTATTTAATAAATTAATAAAAACAATGGTAAGTGACGTAATTAATAAAAACAAAAAGTACGAAATTCCTAACAGTAATTATAAAAACTGTTGTGTGATTCTCCTGCTGGAATTTACGCATTAATTCTTGACCTCATAGACTGACGCACCTTTTCAAACATTTCTGGGGTGTTTTGCATAATCTGTCATGAAGTTATGATTTGATTTTGTAGTTATTCTTCTGTGTATATGGACGTTCGGCAAACTACTATTTTATGAAATCATTGACAAAAGTTCACACATAATGAAAAATCTCGAGCAAGAAGGGCCTATACCCTTTAAATATGGTACGAATATAATAAATTGTCTAATTGTCTATTAAGATCTTGCATACCAGAGCAGGAGATCCTCAATACTTCGGAAATTTTTCTTGCTCTCGACTACTTGTTGCAGTTTCACATAGGTAAAAATAATTTCGTGAAAATGTCCTAGAACCTGGTATTTCACGATTTGTATAACGCCCTTGATATAGCCGCATGGCTTCGAAAGCATCGTCACTTTATACTATAAATCTCTAGAAAAACTTAAAATCACGAGCTGCTTTCTACTGACAAAACGACGCACCTTGACAAAATCAAAATGACGAGATTACACCGAAAAAAATTGTTGTGCTGGCATTTTTTTAATATTTTCTAGTATAATGTAATAGGATTATTATCGATGATATTTACCCGTGAAATCGACCTGCAGATATTAAGTGCTGCTACGATTTCACGGGCAGTTGCAGAATTCCGAGAACTAACGCCATTGGCTTTGTTTATTAAGAATGTATTCATCGGCAGTGACTTTGTAATAATTTTATTAACTTCACTCTCATCAACGTCTTTCTAGCGATAGAATTCATTATTTTACTTCAAAAATATAAAAATAATAAAGTAGTTTTTAGGCCAAAGTATCTTATTATTATGATTATCTGATTTATCTGCAAAAACCACACATGTCAAATTAAAATAATTTTTTTTCTCAAAATGTATAGTTTTTTTTTGACACAACTATGCCAGAAGGTTTCATTACCCACATTTGATTATAAGTTGTCCTGCAAACCCGTTTTATAAATATATAACCTGTTCCAAGAAAATCAGTTTTAATTTTTTTAAGGTAAATTATGCAAAATTCTTAGCAGAAAATTGTTTTAGGAGAATTTAGCTTGAATTAACTCAAACATTTAAGACAAGCGCAAAATATCTTTTGTTACTCACATTTTTAAGACCGGTGATAAAACTCTTGTGGAAAATTACAGAGATGTACCATTGACAAAGCAACACAGTTTTGTCAATGGCAGATCAACAATTACAAACATCTCGATATATGAAGACTTTCTGAAAAGTGCATTTGGCAGAGTTAGTCATGACAACTCTTTACTTAACAACGGACCGAACAATGTGATAAAAATATTGCCGCTGAAGTAAAACGTCATCAAGAAAATTATTATTTTTTATTGGACCACATTGAGTCACGTGACACATGGAATATATTCTCTTCTTTATTACCTTCTTAAAATTTGTGGAAAAAATATTTTGGCGTTTGTTTGCGAGGATAATTTTTTTTCTTTTGATATTCAAGTTTGTTGCTCTTGGCATTTTTACCAAAACCGCTCGCCTGCCGGCATTCGCGAAATTGCCACAAACTTTCATAAAAACTTTATTAAATTATACCTCTTGTGATAATATATAATTTTTTAGTCAATTATTTTCTGCTACGTGCATATAGAGGGCCCTTTGTAGAAACCTGCGGGGTTATAGTTACAACGCTGAATAGTGTAAATAAGATAGTGACCCAACAATCATCTCACCCTATAGATTGGAGAGAACGATAACAAGATATTGGTATTGGGGATTGCAACTGTTATACAATGGGTCAAAAAGAGAAAACAGAAAAATTACTCACAATCTAACATCCTGTATATTTAACTTATTTCTATACAGTGGGCTCTTATTGTGGAATCGCACAGAAACTTTGGCTTTTTGGTGAAGAGAAACAAATAAGAATATTAAGACAGATAAACTTTCCAAAAAGTATGACAATCTTCTAAGAAAGTCGAGTCAGCCACAAGGATCATCAGTAGACGTCGATAAATTGGTTCATAATATATCATCCTACAGTCTCTCAGAAAGTGAAAAATCCGTACTGAGTAAGGGTTTTAATTTTGCGATATCTCCTAAGGAAATCCCTAAAGAAGGAATAATAGCTGGAGTGGAAGCTGTCCTTGACTCCTCTGAAGAAACAAAAGCAGAGGAGATTCGACAAGAGGTGGCAAGAATTTTAAGATCAAGCAAAACACCAAAACAAAACCTAAATGCCACTGAACAAAGAGCCCTAATAAACCTTCGAAAAAATAAAGACATCACAATCCTTCCAGCAGATAAAGGAAACGCAACTGTGGTTATGAATACTCAAGATTACGTACAAAAAATGCAGGATATCCTACAAGACAATTGTTATAGGCCTGTTCCAAGGGACCCGACAACATACCTAGGAAAAACAACTAAAAATAAAATAAAAAGTTCACCAATAAACCCCGAAATTCAACAAAAAATCATACCACGGGAAAAGTCCAGCAGATGTCCTAAACTCTATGGTTTACCAAAAATACACAAACCAGGGGCGCCTATCAGACCTATGCTTAGTGCTGGTAATTCGCCGCTACAAAAACTGGAGAAATACCTTTCTGAAATTATGCAACCAACTGTAGAAAAAGCTGATTCATTTGTAAAAAATTCGGAGCATTTCACTCGAATTATACGAGATATCGTCCTTGAAAAAAACGATATCATAGCAAGCCTAGATGTCAAATCGTTATATCCCAGTATTCCCATTGACGAAGCATTGGACAAGATTGCTATGAACGAGGATTTCCAGGCACATATAATAGAACTCTCGGAGCATTGCCTCAAAAATACTTATTTTTCTTTCAACGGGCAAATGTATAGACAAATGGATGGTGCTCCAATGGGGTCCTCGCTATCACCAGTAGTCGCGAATTTATTTATGATATACTTCGAAAAAGAAGCTCTTGAGAAAGCAAACTTAAAACCCAAATTATAGATTCGTTACGTGGATGACATATTTATTATATGGCAACATGGTCATGCAGAGCTCGAAAAATTTCTGATTCACGTAAATTCAATCCACCCCAGAATACAATTTACTCTAGAGTTAGAGGAAAACAACAAACTACCATCTTTAGATGTTTTGGTCACAAAACTACCTAACGGACATTTCGAATACACCGTGTATAGAAAACCAACACATACAGACAGATATTTAAATGCAAAATCACATCATCACCCAGCACAAATTCAAGCTATGGCAAATACTCTAATATCTAGATCCGTGCGACTAATTGAAACACAGACGAGAGAAAACGAACTTAAGGGAATATCTAGTACTTTAAAGAAAAATGGCTACACAAATCGCACCATAGAGAAAGCTATTAATGCACAGGTTTCCCGAACAAGGAACAACAAAAAATATGAACCGGGAAAGCAACGAGTAGTCTTACCATATGTAAAAGGCACAACAGACAGAATCGGAAGAATTCTGAGGAAACACAACATACAAACAATACACAAGCCACAAACAACTATAGGTAAACTACTCGGAAACCCAAAAGATAAAATCAAACTGGAAAACCACGGAGTGTACAGTATTCCGTGCCAGGACTGTGAAAAGTTGTACGTAGGGCAAACTAACAGGAGATTATCAGCAAGAGTGGAAGAGCATAAACTCAGCATCAGAAATAAACAAACAACCTCAACTTTATTCCTACATCATCAGGAAACTGACCATAAAATAAATTTCGATGGGTGTAGGGAGATTGCCAATATAGAACATTATAAGACCAGAATAATCCGAGAAAGTAGTTATAATAGGGGAGCGCCTCCTCCTCCTCCTCTTCCTCTCTCTCATGTCCCTCATTCTTAACTTCCTCCCCTTTTATTCTCATTCGCATCATATTTTTTAATTTTTTCTCTTTGTTCTCCCACATTTGATTTTGCATTCTTAAGTCTTATAAATAGGTGCATCATGATCATTTTAGTATGCCGAGACACATTTACTAAGCTGTGCTCGAGTTGCGTAAAAAGTTATTTTTGAATTTTTCCACCAATTTTGTATAAAACAAAAAGAAAAAATGTGTCAAGTAATAAGTGAATTATGTGTAATCGCGAAAAATTAACTACAACTATCAAACAGTTAAAAGTTAAATATCTCAATTTCTTTGAAGTGATTTCGAAAGATGAATACACCAAGCTGTTTTATCCACTGAAACGAGATTATTTGGAAGCAATTGACTGTTGTGATGATTATTTAGAAGGAATTATAAGCCTTACTACGTTTTTCAATACATTTGGGAAATCATACTTTGTAGGAGAATTAAGCCACCTAATAGAATTTATAGGAGAAGATTGCCAATTTATACCTGCTATTATTGCAACCCAAAAGAGGTTTCAATTATACGAAGATAAAAAACAGGTATTATCAATGAAAGTTAATCCTATTCGCAAGAGACGTCCCCCTACATATTTAGAATATTATTTTAAATAAATGAAATGGCTGAGTTGCTGATTGCAGTTAAATTATTAGAGGAGAAATTTAGTAATCTTTCAAAAACCTATTTCTCATATTGTATGGCAAGTGGTCCGGAGTGGATAGACTTTTATTGTAATCAATCTGAGGAATTCGTAAAGGCTGCCCTCTGTTGCAACAAATACATTGAAACATTAAATTTTTTTCAACTTATTCAAGATCTAAAAGATATTGGCTTTGGTTACTATTTAAAAGACTTGAAGCAATTTATTGACGAGGATACTATTCTTCAAGAAATTGAAAAGGAAGAATAAATTTAATAATATTTACAATGGAGCAAATGGTTACTGAAATGTATGAAGAGTTTATTATATCTGCTGCATACTTCCAATATTTATCAATTGTAGGCGAAGAAGACGCAGAAGCACAAGATTTGTCAGCATATGTTAATAATATAGATCGAATGAACCAATGTAAATTAGCCGCTAAATTTTGTAATGATTATTTAAAATATAAAAATGAGTATGAACTTTTAAATGAATTTAGAAAATTAGATTTAAGGTATCATATTAATTGTATTCAATCATGGTTGGTTAATGCAAAATAAAAAGGTAATTAAGTTTTTTTTTATATTTTTATTCATTCATAAAACAATTGTCATATAAAAATAACACATTTGTCAAAGCACACATACAAGGTGATTTTGAATGATAGAAGCATTTTGGTTCCATTAGCTTTAGCGCTGGTTGTTCATCTATTTCAATCACATGCTTTTTAGAATATTTCTGTATAAAATCCTTTTTTTCGCTTCCTTTTACAAAAACAAAATCTGCTTTCTTCGTAAGTGTTTCAATTATTTTTGGGAAATGATGTAATGGAGTAAATCCATTATTCCAATGTATACAATGATAAGTTTTCGTTAACCATACCGCCTGCTTGTGACAATCAGGTGAAAGAAACTCCATTGGAAAAGGCTTTTTAAAAATGTAATGAGTCATTTCATAACCATCAAAAGCTGCAAGCTCTTTCGGTATAAATTTATTTTTTTCATCTTTGAATCCTTGAATATCTATAACCAATCTCATATTTTCAAAGCAGCAAATTTTTTAATGAGACTTTTTTTACTTGAATAATTTGCAATTTCTTCTTTCAGTTGATCAATTTTAAAAATAAATTTTTCAATTTGTAGTTGTAGTTTTGATGTCATGATTAAAACTAAAAGCTTTTGAAAATTTCTTTAAATTAAATCGAAATATGAAAATAGTGGGGATAAAGTTTATAATTGTTTCACAATTTTAGTAAGAGGGTTGTAGCTAAATAATTTGTCATGTAAAATAAGGCAATAAGCAGAAGTATCTTTTTTAATTGCATTGTGTGCCTCAAATTCAATTCTCATTACTACGGATCCCCTTTGAATTGTTTCTTTTTGATGGGAGCAATCAATATGTGTAATAGGACTAATGTTTTTGAATTGTTCAGGATTAAAAATGGGTTCATTTGGAACACCATAGTAAGACTGTCTAAAGTTGGCAAACATTTCGTATAAAGCAGAAAATTTGTTTTCTTCGAAATTTAAGTACAAATCGTGATAAGGATATCTTTCAGAATTTAAATATACTCTAATATTTGACAAGGTAATATTGTCAAATTTACTCATATCTTTAACAATTTTCCCTTTTCTGTTTTCTTGAAAGCCAATCACAACATGACGAGGAGCTTCTAGTTTACTAGTTGTTTTTACCGGCCATGTGTGACGGGTTGTTTCGGTTAGAGAAGAATATTCAACAAGTTCCCAACTCCTGAATCCTATCAATATATCTTTATTTGATTCTAATATTTTTGATAGAGCAAGTTGTTGTGGCATATCAACTAGAATGTGAGGAACTTTCCAATAAATTTTATCGAAAGTAACCAATGGAGTGTCAGGAGCAGTAACAAGGTGTGCCGGATCTTCTTTGAAAATCACACCATCTAAATCATCAGTTGATCTAATAAGAACCAATTCCTGTTTCATATTCATAATAATTTTTCTGTAATCTTCAAAAAATCCTAAAAGCATTTTTAGTGGTATGGATACGGAGAATTTTCCATCATTATCAACTAAAATTGTATCACCTTCTTTCCGATGTGGAAACCAACCTGCATTTTCCAGTTTTAAACTTTCGTTGGTATTGTGAGAAAGGTAGCTTTTTAAGGTTGATGCTAATCCAACATTTCTTATTGAATCTATAGTAATTCCGTTTAGTTCATAGCGGATTTCTCTGAACAAAAAGGCTATACCATTGTTAATAAATAGCAATTCTTTCTTATATTTACCTTCTGTATTAGTTAATTTTCCTTCGATATAAAGTAAACTATCTGATGGTAGAGTGTAAGCACCGAGTTCTTGAATTGGGATCCTTATTTCATCATTGTAATCGAATTTTGAAGAAATATATGGTTGATATGTGTGAAGCTCAGAACTGACGATGGAATTGTCTACATAAAGCTTTTCGTTTACGTTTAATATGTTCATTATTTTAAAACAGTGAAACCCAAGGATTATCTCGTCTTAACTTGTTGGTGTTGGATTTGATACTGAACTGTTGTTTAGGCTTTTTCTTTTTATAAGTTTTTACTTTGTTGATAGTGGTAGGGGCAAGTCTCATCCCAAGGGCTCTATTATATCTAACAACCATTTTATATTTCACTTGTTTGTAAATGTAACCTTACTGTTATAGTTTCTCCTCTAAAACTGATAAGTTCTCCGTCTTGATCAACTTTTTTAAATGTTATATTGTTAATTTCTTTGACGCTAACTGGAAAATACAAAATGGGCAAAGGAGATTCAACTATTTTATACCCTGGAGATACAGTTGTATAAAACTGGTGAATAATATGAACAGGTTTACCATTATTTTAAGAACCGACACAAATATTACAGTCAATACAAATAGCATTCACCTTAGTTATTTTTGCAACATTATCTGATTCTCCCTCTTTCATAGCTTCTAGTATCCTGCTATTAAAACCCAACATTTTTCCTATCGAATCTTCCTTGGTAAAATCAATTATTCTACTACACATTAAAAAAGTTTTTAGAGTATTAACATTTGCTTTTAAAAGAAAAAAAATTTTTTCATTCGGAAATAAATCTTCTATACTTTCTCTTATGTATGTTTCTATATCTGTAATGTCATAAGTTCCGTCGGGAATAACAATTACTTTTTTATCTATATAAAATTTATTATATCCTTCTTTTATATTGGGGATAGTCATGAACGTTTCAAAATCAGCTAAACCCAGGTAATATTGTTTTTCATCCTCTAAATATATGGGCGGATTAAAATCAGCAGACAAAACAGAACTGTTTCCTGATATGGCAATTGTGGTAGACATTGCAGTTTATTTATGAATGAGATATTACAATAAATAATGAGTTTATATATTTTTTTGCAAAAATTTTAGGGATAGTTGACCACAGTTATATGAATTAAATTTTTGTTTATTTTCATAAGTATAAAATACATCCACTTTGCCATTCGAATTAAAATATTTGAGAAGTTCAAAAGGTGGTTTTAAATTTCCATAACTATCAAAATATATTACATTTTTGTTATTTTTAATATAAGCAGTCCAATGAGATCCTTTATTTTGTTTTTTATCCAAATTTACAATACCACATTCTTTCAGATTAATTTTTTTTGGAAGTTCATCGAGCATAAAAACACCTCTAAAGCCAGTTATTTTTAACAGCTTTACATATTTAATAATATCATTGTTCGTAAGTGCTCTTTTTGGAAAACTTATTTTGAGTTTTTTTTTGTCTGATTGCTTTCATTTTGACGGATCCTCCTTTATAAGGTCTAATAAATAGTCCCTTTCCTTTATATGGTCTAATATATAATCCTTTCCCTTCTTTAGAAGCATTTTCCATTGCAATATTATGTCTATGTATTTCTTCTAGTTGCTGTTTAGCTGCTTTAGCATCATTTACTGCCTTAGCAATTCCTGCCGCGCCTCCACCTAGTGCACCCAGGGCGCCAAGAATGGGAAACAAAAGAGGTAGAAATCCTCCAATTTTTTTGGGTGTTCGAATGATACGTTTTTTTCTCAATTTAAGTTTACCCCCTTTTGTATTTTTTAATCCCAAACCGAACTTTCTTTTACCCTTCATTATTCCTGCAACACTTAAAGCTGCAATTTTTTCACCAATAGAAGAATCTTTAGCTTTTACCCTATCCCAGGCTTTTTTTTCTAATATTTGGTCAGATATGTGTCTTTTTGATAAATCTTCAGTCTGAGAGTAAGATATATCATGTTCTTTGCAAGCGGAATCCAATGGATTTATACCAACGTCACCTCTAGTTAATCTTTTTTCCAAGTTGGTGCCGGGACCACAATAATTATATCCTGGTATATGAACTTCGAAAGGTAGTTTGCTAATTAATTTATTTACTAAACCAGAGCCTTTTCTATTACGTGTTTTAATAGTTTTTTTCAACTTATGGCGACCCACAGTCATTGAAGTTCCTTTTATACTAAAAGCACATTGACATTTTTCTGGTATAAATACTTTTACAGCTAAAAATATTTACTAGTATGATTAAGAATGAGGATTGAAAAACAAAAATTCTCATTACCAGTAAATAATCATGATGAAAAAATTTTAAGTAAACAGTTGAGAAAGCATGGTGACTTATTTTGCGGTGGTTCAAAAAGAGGGCTTATAGTTGGTTGCAGTGGTAGCGGTAAAACCAACGTTATGCTTACACTGCTCGAGCATCCAAATGGAATTAGGTTTGAAAATGTCTATGTTTATTCAAAGTCATTAGATCAACCAAAATATGAATATTTAAGAAAGTTGTTAAAACCTATGAAAGAAATTGGATACTTTGAATATGATAGCGATGAGAACATTATTTCACCTCATGAGATAAAGCCAAATTCCGTTATCATTTTTGATGATATTCCTTGTCATAATCAATCTATTATTAGGGACTATTTCACGCATGGAAGGCATAGAAACACCGATTGTTTTTTCATTTTTCAAGGATATTCCTCTATCCTTAAACGTCTAATTCGAGAAAATGCAAACTTATTAATTTTATTTAAACAGGACTGTTTGAGTTTAAAACATATATATAATGACCACTGTATATTGGATATGACATTTGATCAGTTTAAAAATATTTGTGCTAACTGTTGGATGGATCCATATGGCTTTCTTGTAATTGACAAAGATTGTGAAGTAAATCACGGCAGATATAGGAGTAAATTCGATTCCTTTATATATTTATAAAAGTAAAAAATTTGCAGTTTTATTTCATTTAAAACTTGTACAGCATGGATAAACGTTTAGCTCGAGAATTAATAAGATCGAGACAAGCCGTGAAGCAGAAATATCAAAGCTTGAAATTAGCTACTTCTACTGCTCAGTCCGAATTAGAACAAACTTATAGACCAATAACACAACCACTTAAACAGCTAATTTCAAGTATTGGTAAATCCGAACCATTCGATTTAAAAGAAGAAAGAGTTTCAAAGTATGAAGATTTCAAAACACCTACAAAGCTTTATAAAACATCAACTCCGACGAAAAATATTCAGAAAACAGGAAAAACTCCGTCACTCCCTACAGAACTACCAACATTTTTAAATGACAGTAGTATCACTTCTTCCTCTCCTGTAGTACAACCATTGTCATCAACTGTTATAGCAGAAACTTCAGATCCTTCTAGTGACACAACAACAAATTTAAACTTGTCAGACATATTGGAACAAACTAGAAAAACAATTCAAACCTATGTTGGTACACCATCATATAAAGATTACTTAGCAGATTTTCATGAATTACCCAGATCATATATTGATGAGGGTGTGAAAGATACACAACATAAATTTGACCATTATTATGGAATAGTTCATGACCTCGAAACGGATAAGTTTTCTTTTGGTTTAACACAGATACCGGTAGAAATTATTGGAAAAGACATTAAAGTGGGAGGAATAACGTACACAGGCACGCCAGGTTTATACGAATTGCTTTTCAAAAAAGAACCGAAAGGTTATAAGAAGGAAGATTTAGATAATTACATGAACATTCTAGCTAAAACAAATGTATATCGTAGGAATTTTGATTCAAATGAACAAGTTCAAGGAAATACATCACACAAATATGTTACAATAATAGGACCATATTTACAAAGAAAGGGGATTACAAAGACAAAAACCTTGCCAAGATTAGTTACAGCATTTAACAATCCAAAACCTCCGTTTAGAACAACTAGAGCCAAATCTACAGGAAAGGGATTAATTTTGAAAACAAACAGATCAAATACAGACTATGTATACTGGAATAATGTTAACGAAATTGTTGATAGGCTACGTTTATTAATTTCATCAAGTGATGCGGGAAATAATGCTCATAGTAACGAGATTATCTCTATTATTGAAGAATTAAGAGAAGATAAAGTAATACTATAAATAACAGCTATCAAATATAATCATATTTATTGTTTAATGAAAGCTCAACATGACAGTTGATAAATTTGGACGCCATATTTCAAAACAAAATCAAGAGAGAATAAGTGACATTAATAATTTAAAAAGGAGATTAGGTGAAAATGAAACAAATAATGAAATCTTTGCTAAAAAGCTTAAGGTTTTTGATGAAAATTTTTTAAAGTATGAAAACCAGATTAAAGGATGCTATACCTCAATTGAAAACGTTAATAAACAGTTGCTAACGCTAAATCAAATAAGTAAAGATTTGCAATTTTTAAATGAACATGTTAAAAAGGAAGACAAAAAATTAAGTGATGATATCAACAAAATTAATAAAATAATGGAAACAAATATAAGAGAAGTAATAATTGAAAAACACAAGGAAAAAATTAAACAATTAAGAACTTTTATAAAAAGGTTAGATGATGAAAAAAAAAGAAATCAAAATAGCATTCTTAACAGTAGAACAATTGACCAACTCACTTTGGAAGAAAATCAACAATATATTTCCTTGGAAAATATAAGGTCCAGTGTAATTAAGAAATTAGAACAAGAATTAAATAAAACAGAGGAGGAATTAAAAAATAGTGATAGTAGATCAACTACTTTCTTAACTGGAAGATAAAAAAATCCTTTAATGCGTTAGAAAAGGAGATTACTAAAATTAGTAAAATTTTAAATGAAAAAAGTTATACAATACAAATTGATAAATTGAATGAATGGGAAAAAACATATAAAAGTTATATTTCGAATTATTACAAAACATAGAAAGTGAACTTCCTTAAAATTGAATAAACAAGTTTGTTGTCATGACAACCGTTAAACAACAAGTCGTTAATGAATTACATAAACCTGCTAGAAAAAACTACAAACGCAGAAGGGTGGTAGTGAAAGGGTTAAATGATCTTTTTCAAGCTGATTTGGTTGAAATGTTACCCTATGCCAAATTTAATAAGGGATTTAAATATATCTTGATTACCATAAATGTATTTTCTAAGTATGTTTGGGCCGAACCGTTAAAATCTAAATCTGGAAAAGACGTAACAGCGGCAATGAAAAAAATATTAATCAGTGCAAAAACTCCACCAAAAAACTTGCAAACGGATAGAGGGAGAGAGTTTTTCAATGTGAATTTTCAAAATTTGATGCAACAATTTCGAATTAACCATTATAGCACGTTTTCCAATTTGAAAGCGAGTATAGTAGAAAGAGTGAACAGGACTTTAAAGAATAATATGTGGAAAATATTTAGCATTCAAGGAAATTACAAATGGTTTAATATATTAGCGGATATTGTAAAAGATTATAACAATACAAAACATTCTTCAATAGGAATGAAGCCAAAACAAGTAAATAAAACAAATGAAAATAGAATCTTGAAATCTGCATTTACTCATGCTAAAACGTTAGATATAAAATCTCCAAAGTTTAAAGTGGGTGATCACGTACGAATAAGCAAGCATCGAGAGGCATTTTCAAAAGGTTACACACCAAATTGGTCAAATGAGATATTCCACATTAAAGAAGTTAAGATGACAAACCCTTGGACATATTTAATTCAAGACGAAGATAATCAGGACATTCTGGGTGGTTTTTATGAGCAAGAATTACTAAAAGTAAAGCATACCGATGTGTATCTTATTGAGAAGATTTTGAGAAGGAAAGGAAACAAAGTTTATGTGAAATGGTTAGGACTTGATAAAAAATATAATACATGGATTGATAAAAAAAATATTGTTTAATTAAATTGAAATTAAATTTTAGTTAAATTTGTTTTATTTCTGTTCCTCACTTTATGCTTTAGCTGATACAAATTACAAAGTCTTAATGTGCTAATTAATTTCAAATAAAATTCACATTTACTAAACTAAAATTTTATTAAGTAAAACATCAAATACAATTTTTATTAAAACGTGTCAAATATATTTTATTTCTATGTTCCTCAGATAATATCGAATCTAGAATAAGTTTACAATCATTTATTCTTTTTTCAAAACGGAGTCTATCTAAGTACCACATCTGAAAGTTACTCCTACGGGCTTGTCTGTAAGCAAAGCTCCACTTCACTAACACATGCACCTTATTGTTCTCTTCCAGAAAAGATATTGTTTTCTTCGTAATATTTTCTTTTTGATCCATTTTCATTGTTTTCTTCGTAATATTTTCGTTTTGTTCCATTTTGCTTCAATTTGTTTTCCATTTGTTCAGGATATAAATCCATCATAGTTGAAACATTTTCACTGTTAGGATTTTCTGTTGGACTTATTATATTATAAACATGCGTACACAAGTCGCCACAATCAGATGAAATATTATTTTGAAATATTTTGAAATATGTATTGAATTCTTGCCTTTTAAGTATAGATAATCTATAATCAATAATTTCCTTTAATCGCCACAAATTGTCCAAAGACTCTTGTCCTAAGTATATGAAGTGTGGGCCTTTTGTAATTTGTAGAACAGGGGTATCATTTATTTTCTGAACCTGCAGATGAATGTTGTTTATATTCACACTGGTTTGATCAACTTGAGGAAAGCAGAAATTGTTTACAATAATTCCTTGATGAACACAAATGTCTTTCCAATTTTCTTCGGTTAGTGCGATTGAAAATCCAGTTTTTCCACCAATTACAATTTTTGGAGAAAAATCATTTAAACTAATGCCAACAAGAACAAATTTTGACAAAGAATTATTTAAAAAATAAATTTTTGAATTAAGAAGCGTTTCCAAAGGTTTATGAACCACGGCGTTGTTCATAATGACTAAACGAGACTGAAACATATTGTGTTATTCTTGTACTTAAATATTCTCATCCCCACTTTCTTTAAAGTTTCGATTAAAATGGATTAATGAAAAAATAGATTTCCAGTTTGAAATTTGTAATAAAGATAAATAATTAAAATGGTAATGTATAAAAATAATGCAAAGTTTAATGTAACACTAATGATGGAAAAGTAATAATTTTTGAATCCGTCATAATAATTGGTACAGTTGGGGGTTAAAATTTGTAACTGATTATTTTTAAACTCTAACCTTTCTATCCAATTTGTATCAAAAATAGATCGATTTGGATAATGATACAAAATTTTAAAAAATTTACTTGCATTTTCATTTCCATTTATTCGTTCCATCCAACTAATTGTACTATTGTTAATTAATCCAATTTTCATAAATTTACAATATTTACTTAGAGTGACGTCTGTTTTATTAAAAAACATATTTCACACTGTGTTACGCCAGGGGGATGATGAACATAAAAAACATTTTGGAAAATAAAATAAAGAAGAATAAATTGAGATCTACTGATAGTCATTAAAACAAATTAATAATTATATTCCAAATTTATTAACATTAAGCAGATTTATAACAATAAAATACTTAATTTAAATATATGTAAAAGTTCATAATAAAACAAATTAATAATTATATTCCAAATTTATTAACATTAAGCAGATACTTTCACCACGAAAGCAAAAAAAAAAATAACAATAAAATACTTAATTTAAATATATGTTAAAGTTCATAAATAAGGATATTAATAATACTATATAAAATGTGTAGCTTGAAGACTTATTTTGAATGGTTACAATTATTCGATTCCTATTTTTCCATAAACAGTTATTTAAATCACAATTCCTAGCAAATTTCTTATGCTCCACAATAGGATCATCATAACTTAACCAATCAAAAATTTCAATACCACAATAAAAACATTTACAAATATCATTGATTGAAGTATAGTAAAAGCCAGCTCCAGCTAACACTTCTGGTCTCAATTTTCCTTTCCATTTTTTAAAAGTGGAAAGTCGTTTTTCATATGTTTTAAAATAACTGTTATCAATTTCTTTGTCAAAAGTTTCTATGCACATTTTGTGAAAGACTTATGAAGACTAACTTTGGTTTCAAAAACAACAAATTTAAATACCTTATAATATCTACATAAATATATCTAAATCTTCATGTTCTGCATTCCATTGATACAAAGCAATATCTTGGTGTCCCCAAGCTAATGTATTAAAACTATAGGGAATTTTATACCGCTTATCATCTTCGGAACTCAAAGCCAATTTATTAATTAACTCTGTAAAAATTGTATGTTGTCTAGATCGAAAAACATACATTGAACAAAAGGTTTTAGAATGATTTTCAACAACATCTTTATAATGAATAAAATCCAACTGCTTTTTAATTGCACTTTTTTTAACACCTTTTGCTTTTTTTGTTAAACTGTTTTCCGTTTTAATACAATATGCTTTTGCTCCAGTACCAAAGAAAGCAGTAATGGGTTCACCAGCATATTCATCTTTGAATTTTCCTATAACTGACTTTGTAATAGGCATTTCATGAATATTATTAAATTCATAATTAGATGTGTCAAATTTGTGAATATTTTTTATCATGCCAGAATAAATATTTGGAGTTGTGACTTCTAAAATGAACGAATCGGTATCGGTGTATAAAAGTGAAATATTTTCCTGATAAAGAGGTTTTAAAAAATTATAAAAGAAATCATACATGACAGTTTTAGATATATCTAATATTGAGAAGCCTACATATATTGGTTTATTGTAAGTAACTTGAATCTTTTGCATTTGAATAGCTACCAAGTTTTCAGAAAATATTGTTAAGTCCTTGAAATATGGTTTTGCAATTAAATTCTCAGCACCATCTTTTCTTCTATTTTTTTCCCACTCTGTAACAAGTCTTACGTCAATTCTCCTATCAACATTTTCCATAGTCTTGCCATAAATACTATTATTTGCCAACTTGTAAGTATTACGATCAAATTCATTCTTTGAATCATTTCTTAATCTTGAATTCAAGTCTATATATTTTTTCAACCAATCAGATTGAGAAAACTGTAAAACTCTATGAACTTTAGTTAACTTGAGTCCATGTTCCAAACATTGTTTTAATAATTGATAGTGAATAACATATTTTGATTTATCATTTAAATTGGGTATTAATTTTATGCATTTAGAATTTGGCGGTTTAAAGTTTTCTGGACAAAACGGAAAATCGTTATGATAGGAATGTAGACTTGTAGGATATTCTAAATCAACTTCTAAAACATATCCCTTATTAGATTTTTTAGAAATATTCATAATATTTAAATCATTGATTTCTTTATCTGTTAACCAAATAAAATCTCCCGTTGGAATGTGCTGTGACATTGCATAACCATACAAATTTGTTGCATCATAATAAATTATGTATTTAGTTGGCTTTAAAGGATCAAAATTTAAAAGAAATGGGTTATTAGCTTCAGATTTTCTACAAATGCAAGAGCTCACACCACCGCGAACGCTTTTTTTGAAAAAGTGTATCATATCTGGATCAGTTAACAATTCTAACTCTATTCCAGTATAACGCATACACGCCTCCCAGGATAAACCTGGAAAAGTGTAAAAATGAGCTGGATCGAGCTTATATGTGGATAAACAAGTGCTTCTAAAATTTTCAAAAATATCTGCCAAAAGTAAAGTATCAGAGAGTAAGTAAACGTCGGAGTATTGACCAAGAGATTCACATTTAAACAATTGCCAAACCTTTACAGCTCTTTGGTATTCTGCATCACTGATGTGCTCATCCGTTAAAGTATTTTGAAATTGGTCTTTCTGAGGTAAATTTGTTTCTTCTAATTTTAAATAATCATCAATATAACTGTAAGGAAATACACCTTTTTGCCGAATAAGTTTAAATCTTTCTTCATCATTGAAAATTTTTTTTATTTCCTTACATTGTTCATCTTTTAAGCTTTCAGAGAGTTTTGATAAAGAATGGGATAGAAATTGAAAAGAATCAATAAACCTTAATGATATATTTTTTTTCTTAGCCTTTTGTGTCTTTTTATCAAAATAGTTATCCACATGAATAAGCTTTTCAAATGAAATATATTTTTCCTTGTTTTGTGCGATAACTGTTAGTTGTTCTTTGTTTAAGCATAATTTTTTAAGAAATAGATGAGAATCATAATTACGCAAATTATGCAATATAACTGGAATAAAGTTAGGTATTCTGTAATTTATGTTGCAGAGTGAATGAGCTGGACCTCTATAAAGACCGGTTATATGACAATGATCTGCAACCCTGTCATTTAAAAGAGGTTTATTACAAATATGACAAACTTTTTCATAGTTATGATAAATTTTGTCCAGTTCGTTCAAAGGGATCATTTTTTTAGGAGCCTTTAAATATTTATTGTATATGTTATACACATCTCTTTCTAAAGAATTTATAAATAATGTATCACAATTTTGACCTCTATATTTTTCAAATTTAGAATAATTATCGTCGAAGGAACATTTAATGTAATAGGCAAATGAATGTGGAATATGTTCATATTGTTTTAAGGTGTATGAAGTATTAGGATTTTTATCAACATTGTCATTATTTAAAGGCTTTAAAATGCATTCAAAATCTGCATACACCACGAAAGGAACTTTCATTTGTTTATGATAATTTACAAATTTCAAAATATTATCATATGAATAGTTTCCAAACTTATCTTTTATTAATTCTTTAGAAGGTAGGTTAATTCGTAAATGATCACAATCATAGCTATTGTGTTGTAATAAATTTTCTTCTGTAGGGAAATATTGTAAACAACCATCGCAAATATATTTTTTTCCGTGATGTTTAGAAATTTGTGCAGAAACTAGTTTTGATAAATCTTTAATATAGCAATAATGAAAAGTTTTTTCATCATCATCACTTATTAACAATAAATTGACATGTTGATTTTTTTTATTCGATGAATAATAAAGTGGACCAATTACTTCATACCCCTTTTTAGGATTTATAATTTCTAATCCATATACATTAATAGAAATGTTATTTTTTTCTTCAAAAATCTTAATGTTCTTTAGCAACATTGGAAATTCTATACCTGACATATCCAAAACAGAAGAGTAGTGTGGGTAGGATGAAGTTTCAAAATCTAATCCGCGTGGTTGGTGAAGAGCAGACACAACTGCCCAGGCGAAGCAAAAGTTGTCATCATTCCTAATGTTGATCACAGCTTGACGTCTCTTGATCTCTTGACGAAGTTCGATAAAAGATGAGGCTCTCAGCGGATTGTGCTTGTTAACATTAATTTCCAAATGAAGTAAATTCATCAAAGCCCATCCTGCAACGTAAAAATTAAAAAATTACTTTTTTTGTTGCTGTTGTAAAATCGAAAATAAATTCTTTACCTGAATCTCTTTCTGCAAATTCGTCAGCTTTCTGGTCAATAATGGTGCAGATTTGCTCTAACAGTTCTTTTTTCTGATATCCCTGGCAAATGACTTGGAACGGCGCATTAAAAGATTTGACATCATAGCTGTCGCTGCTGGGATTAAAATAGAAACCGAACAGTTCCATATTTAGCTTGATACATTTATGTTTCTGCAGTTCTTGATCTATTAGATGTGCAATTTTGTATTCCAAATGTTGAAAATATTCTTTCACATTTATGAAGTTTTGGTGTGAGGAAATCCTATAAGATATTATTCGTTCCCTGAATGCTGACTTGATAATTTCAACACCTTCCTCCAAGCCTATTTTGGAATTGTTCTTGTGCACACTAGATCGAAGATGTCCACCCCATAGACTTTGGTTTATATTTTTCTTGCATTCTTTACAATATTTTACAAATTTGTAGAATCTATATAAATTAAGAAAAAAATATTTTACAAAATATGACATGAAAAATAAAATGTTCTTACCTTTAACAAGCTTTGGTTTTTTCAACCAACTGTTGAGTTTTGTGGAATTTCCGTTAACATGTTTTTTAATATGTCGCAGTAAATTATCCTTTCTAGTAAAGACTTTATTACATGTTACACACTTGTGCATTTCTGAAGTTTTCTGCATAATAATAATAATAAAATTAATATTGTGCAATTCTATTTAGTTATAGTCAAATTTTGAAAAAAGCAATTGCATTTTTGAAGTTCTTTGTATAATAATAAAATTAATATTGTGCATTTTTATTTAGTTATAGTCAAATTTTGAAAAAAGCAATAGAAATTAATTGACTTTATGAATCCATTTCTTCAAATGAGTCAACTAATTTGTCAAAGGCCTGTTTAACATAATTCACCGTACTTTCGTCTCCCTTTTTAATTGTGATCAAATTAGTTAAATTTTGAATAGCGAAACCCAGACACTTAAGGTTTGCTATTTGTTTTTTATTTTTTTTATTAATTTTAAATTTTTTTTTAATGATAAATGATGGTTTCGAAATTGAATTTTGTTCAACTGGTGAATTATTAGGAGAAATATCCGAAGTCAAATTTGCATCAATTTGTTTTTCTTGCGGATCAGAATTTACAATAGCATATGGTGAATTAATAGAAGATATAGCCGAACTTAAATTTTGATCAATTTGTTTTTCTTGCGAATCAGAATTTACAATATCATATGGTGAATTAGTAGGACAAATAGCCAAACTTAAATTTTGATCAATTTGTTCTTCTTCCGAATCAGAATTTTCACTAAACAAAAAGGGAGAGCAAATTGGTCTCGGAGAATTAATTGGCGATTTTAATGTTAAATAATTTGGATTAGATTTTTGAAAACAAACAATATCCTCATAGCTAGAATTTTGAGTTTCGTCAATGTCATTCAGTTCTTCAAGAGTTTGTTTAGTTTTTGTTGTAATTAAGTCCGTTTTGTTGTCAATAATGTCATTAAGATCGTCAAGAGTTTGTTGTTGAGTAGCTGTAAATAAATATTTTTCGTTGTTGTGTTTGTTGGCATTATTCTGAACTTGGCTATTGTAAATAATTTCATTCAAGTCCTGAATAGTTTGTTGTTGACTAGTTGTAAATACGTCTGTTTCATTGTTTTGTTGGTTTGCAAAATTCTGCATTTGAGTACATGTGTATAAGTCAAAGTCATTGTCAATTATTTTGATACTCGATGCCAAAAAATTGTCCATTATGAAAAAAATCGTAATAACAAATAAAAATGCCACAAATGTACATAAAAATGTCACCAATATATATAAGAATTAAATCTTGCCAAATAAAAATGTTAGAAATAAAAATAAAAATTTACCGAATAGACACAATGTAAACACCAGAAAACTCGCGAGCTCTGCACAGTGTGAATGCAGAAATCAATTGCATTCGTCTCTTCGCTGAGGCGATTTTATATGCAAAAGTTAATCACATATGTCCTACTTAAAGTTGAACGACAATCTCTAAAAACCACTTTCCCAAGCCGATCAACAACCTTACCCCCCCTCCCCCCCTCCCCCCCCCGGACCCCTGAATTTCCGAGACTAAAATCCCGCTTCCCCAATTTCGGGCTACCCTCTTCAGGTTAAGTTAGGTTAGGTTATGTTAGAAAAGAAAAAAGGAGAAGGAAAGAAAAAGAAGAAGGAAGGAAAAAGGAGAAGGAAGGAAAACGGAGAAACATATAAAAAAGAGAAAGAAGGAAGGGAGAGAAAGAAGATAAGGTGAGAGTGAGGGGGGTTTAAGGGGGGCGAAGCCCCCTTAGGGGGGTTGGCGGAACGGGGAGGGGGGCGAAGCCCCCCTTGGCCCCCCCCCCCGAGGAAACTGACGGGGAAAGGGCCAGCGAAAAAAGAAAAAAAAAAAAAAAACTTAAGTATTGCAGGTAGTAAAAGTGGTGGTTGATGGGATATATACTTAAGAACATCCACTCGACGATCATACAGTATCATTCGCTGTAATATCAGTTGTCGATATTATTTTATAAGCTATAACCAAAATTGTTTTTTATCAAATATATCTATCTAAATCTAAAGCTCCTAACGATGGCAGAAAATATGATTGGAAACGCTGACCAAATTGAAGAAAATAATGTAGAGAACGCCGCTCAAATTGAAGAAAGAAAAGAAATTTTTATTAACTTGGAAGGCGATTCCATCACTTATAAACATTCAT
Organism: Kuschelorhynchus macadamiae; assembly: GCA_030620095.1. Lineage (NCBI taxonomy): Eukaryota > Metazoa > Arthropoda > Insecta > Coleoptera > Curculionidae > Kuschelorhynchus > Kuschelorhynchus macadamiae. The sequence continues at coordinate 1,727,383 of JAUTXW010000253.1, read as the reverse complement.
TTTTGGACAGATCATCTAGGCTTGTTAGAAGATCATTCTTATGTAACATCGACATTAATTATATTGAGGAGGAAGAAGAAGAGATGGAGGAAGATGATCAGGAAATTGACGAAGGAGTGGACATGGATGGACAACTGCTAAATTTAGGAACCGAGGCTGACGTAAAAGTAAGCAAGTTTAGGGCTAGTGAATTATTTAATAATTTTGAAGAAAAAGATGTATGTGTTATACAAAGCTACTCTAAAATTGAAAGTCGAAGACTAGGAACATTTGCTATTTGCCTTCCTTGTAGTGCAATTCACATGAGATATTTACGGAGAGGGGAGTCCGATCATGTGAGCTGCCACTACAAAAGAGCTTATGTTGTTAGTGCTTCTGATTTACATTGTGCTATTTGTAGGATACATCTTTTTCTACTAATTCCTGAACATGCTTGCTTTTACTGCAACAAAAATGAAAAAAAAGAGATAGAAGATTATGTTGTTAAATATTAATAATAAACATAGTTTGTAAAGGTGATGGGTAGATTATTTCAACAATATTAATTTTAAATATAGGTTATAAACGTAATGGGTACATTATATCAAAAATATTAATTTTAAACATAAATTGTAAAGATAATAAGTAGAATACGTCAACAATATTAATTTTAAAAAATGTCAACTGTTACTATAAGCGGTTATATATTTTCATTGCTATATGCAAAATACTTCTTTTTATTCTAACTGTATTTGTAAATGAAATAGCTAATCATATGTAAAAAAAAAGTGTCGATTATGTCAACTGCCACTAGAAGCACTCATATATTAGCATAACATTTTGTTAACGCTTGTTTCTGTATTCAATTGAGTTTTCTCTTACTTGATGCAAATTATATTAATATTATTAGTATAATTAAAAAGTAGTAGATTAGGCTATGCCGGTCCGACAATCAAAACCGTCATTTTTACATGTAAATTCCCATAAGAAAATTTAAGCTTCCATTTGCAAAAGTGGTGCCATTTTAGGGCGTGGCACTTTTTGTGTAAACCCATAACAATTGTTTTGTTATGTAATGTGAAAATTAGTATGTATTAAAAAACTTGTTAGATCATTGTTGTCGTTTCAATATAGGAAAAGGAAAAAATGTGTGTCAATTATTATATATATTAACATTTACTATTTTTTACAAAATTATTTGTTACCAGAGTTTTCACAAACACAAATTATAAAAAATATTATCCTCTTTTTAAAATTACAACAAAATGATGTCTAATTACATCTTTGAAGATTTGTACCAAATAGTAATATCTAGTGCGACATACAGGACAATTGTTTACCATTATAGAACAACCATTTTCATCATTCCATCTTAAAATACATTTTAAACAAAAAATGTGGGAACATGTATTTGGTCTACATGAATCATAATATTCGATTATTTCAAAACAAATAGCACAAAACACTTTTTTCTCTTCACTCTCAGTTTTATTCAAATTTTTTAAAACAATCCCATTATTTTCTTCTCGAACTAATGGTATATTTTCTTCTTGAACTCCTGGTATAATTTCTTCGAGGCTAATTGTCTGAAGCGGAATGGATCGATTTCTTTCTCCAACTGATTCACTCATTTTATTTTAATATTATTATTAATAGATTTATTCAACAGATTTTTTTCTTTTAACAGTCACTCGTACCTTAACATACTAAAATGATCTTGATGCACCTATTTATAAGACTTAAGAATGCAAAATCAAATGTGGGAGAACAAAGAGAAAAAATTAAAAAATATGATGCGAATGAGAATAAAAGGGGAGGAAGTTAAGAATGAGGGACATGAGAGAGAGAGGAAGAGGAGGAGGAGGAGGCGCTCCCCTATTATAACTACTGATGTTACTTTACAAACGCTGGTAGAGTTGATTAACGATTCTTTTGCCTACGGAGTATTTCCACAATTCTTAAAAAAAGCAACTGTCATTGTCAAACCTTCGTCCCATCGCATTGCTGTCTTCGTTATTAAAGTTAATTGATAAACTCGTTAAAGATAGCATCATAGCTTATTTGTCACGTCTCAATATACTTTCTGACCCACAATTTGGACTTCAGAGAAGCAGGGGAACAGCTGACGCAATTTTGACTTTTTTGAAGTGTATTTAGGACTCAATGACGGCAATGCGGTAGCAGCAGTGTTTTGTGAATTCTCAAAAGTTTTCGATTGCGTAAGTCCCACAACGCTGTTGCGGAAGTTGGAGTTATATGGGTTTAGGAGTGTGGCTCTTGACTGAATGAGTACTTATATTTGTGGAAGATCTCAGACAGTGAAATGTGATGATCTCCTCTCGAATTGCCATAACATTACAAGGGGTGTCCCTCAAGGGTCAGTGTTGGGACCAATATTCTTCCTGCTTTACATTAATGACTTATCATTCTTGGATATTCAGGGCAAATTCACTTTGTTCGCCGATGATGCGACTATTCTTTCGCAGGGATCCAGTGCGGCTCTGCGGGACACGGGGTTGCATAAGATTGGGATGGTAGAATTGTGGTGTCGATCAATTTCTCTTTGTTTAAATTTAAAAAAAAAACAAATATTTTAGTTTCGGCTATAATGCAGATTCACCAACACTTGATAACAGTCATTTAATAGAATCTAAGACTTTTGTGAAATTTTTGGGAGTTACTTTAGATGACAAACTGAAATTTAATGAACATATCAATCTCAATTCTAAACTAGCATCTGCATGCTTTGCATTGAGAATTGCATCTAAAGAACTGAATTCTCAGTCAGCGAGGATGGTATATTTTTCTATTTCGCTTTTTGCATTGAAACAGTACGGATCGATTCGGTTCACCCGGCTCCGTACAGTTAAAGTGTTAAAGTGGATAATTTTCTTTTATTGGAAATATCTTGTGAGGACTAGTGCAGTGAGTGCAAAATAGGATGAAGCCAAGCAAATCATCAAAAGTGACCAAAGTTTCCTCGGAAGCAAAATCCGAGAAAATCCTAAGATAGAAGGAGGAAAACTTCCGCCTGAGTGAAAACTTAAAGACCCTACGAGAGGAAAATCGAAGCCTTACAGACAGGCTCGATAGATTAGAAAATCTTTTTGTTATACAACAAGAAGGGAAGACGACTCGGCACCCCCCGCAGAGCGAACAATCAAATACATCTGCCGAAACCAAAATTAAAAGAAAAAGGGTTAAATCCCCCCCCCCAGTGCTGAGAGCAGTGAGAACAGTGAAATCTCCAAAAATGAAAACCCCACAAATAAAAACAGTGAAAACAGTGTACCTATGGAAACAACCGAAGCCGCCAAAAGTGTAGTGTCCCAAGAAACTACCCCGAAAATTCCCCCCGTAGTTATTGAGGACGACGGGACCTGGACAGAAGTCCGTCGCAACATCAAAGGAGCAAACATAGGCTTCAATAAAGCAAAGGCCTCCGGCTCGAGGCTCCAAATTTTTCCAAAAACAGCCAACGACCATAGGGCCCTGACCCTCCACCTTAAAGAGGCCAATCGCCCATACCACACCTATCAGCTCCCGGAGGAAAAAAGGACACACGCGGTAATCCGCGGCTTACACACGAACACCCCGGTAGAGGACATAGTTCAAGAACTACACGAACTCGGCATTACTGATGCTAGCGTAGTCAGAATGACCTCAAGGATTACAAAGAAACCCATGCCATTATTCCTGGTTAAAACCACAAACAACCAAATAATGAAAATAAGCACCCTCTTTGACCGAGTGGTCAAAGTGGAAAATAAGAGAAAAGACGGCACTGTAAAACAGTGTTTCAAGTGCCAGTGTTTCGGACATACACAATCGCTATGTACCTACCCAGACAAGTGCGTTAAATGTGCAGGACTACACAGATCGGACGCATGCCGACTCCCGGAAAAGGAGGAAGATGGCTCCAAAAATGCAGTTTGTGCCAACTGCAATCAAAAAGGACATCCGGCCAGTTACAAGGGCTGCCCGAAATATCCCGCCCCTAAAAAGGCACCTATAGCCCCATGGGCCAACTTCAAAAACACAGTGAAGCCTGCAGCCACGAAACCTGCAACTAAAGCCACCTATACGGAAGTGGCCAAAACTACCACTACTCCCCCAACGGAAAAGAAGGAGAGCTCCCCTCCTCTTGATCTCCAGGCTGCAATCCTGCAAGCCGTCACCGGAACGATGCCCTCTATTGTGGAAACCATAATTCCCACAATAACAAAGGCTGTGGAGGAACAGCTCCGTAGACTAAAATAAGCAATGCCAGAACAACAAAATGAAACCCTAAAATTCATTTCCTGGAACACCTGCGGTCTAAGGGCCAGGAAAACTGACGTCCTAGAACTCCTGGAAGAACATCGCCCCGATGTTCTAGCAATACAGGAGACTAAACTAACAGCTGAAATAAGAATGACCTTCCCAGGATATCACATCTACAGATACGAACCTTCCTGGTCACCGAGCCATGAGAGGAGTCGCGATCCTGGTCAGAAAAGGCGTTCCAAACTCCTTCCTGGGGGTTGAAGACGTGGAACTAGACGCCATCTCTATAGAGGTCTACACGCATAGAGTACCGATCAAAATTACCTCTGCGTATCGCGCCCCAACACAAGAGCTGTTGAATGAGAACATCGAGCATCTAGCCAGAGGACGAAGAGCCAAAATTATCATTGGTGACTTCAACTGCAGATCCGAAGAATGGCATTGCACGCATACCAACTCAAATGGTCGCAAACTATCCAGACTATGCGAGGACCATAGACTCGCCATAATAGGACCAGAACAACCAACACACCTCCCCCGTGGAAACGGGAGGCCAACCGTGTTGGATATAGCACTCCTGAAAAACATCAGGGAAGAGCTGGACATAAACACTCTGAATGAGGGTACATCCGACCACAACCCGGTACTCCTGCAAGTAGGAGTAAACCTCAACAGAGTAAACCGCCACACCAAGAAGACGACCGACTGGAAGGCCTATCAAAGACAACTGAAAGCTGCAATCGAAATCCCTGAGATCCGCGCTCCTCAGGGACTAGATGAGGCCGTAAGAAGTCTAGAGACAGCCATCCTGAATGCCTTCCATGAAAACACAGTAGTGGAAGACGTAAGCAGGCATCGACAAACCGAGGAGCTTCCTGAAAATCTCAGAGATGAGATCAGGACCAACAGACGCCTCCGCAGGATCTACGCCAGATCACACGAGGAAGAGGACAGGACTGTTCTAAACCGACACTCTCAAAATCTGAGAAACCGGTTACAAGAACACCGAAACAACCAGTGGCAGGAAAAGCTGAGATCCCTAGACACGCATCACCAAAAAGCCTGGCAGATGCAACGTGCTCTTCGAATGGACAAACGTCCTATCCCTCCACTCCAAGGTGTAAATGGCCCAATCTACACCGACGAGGACAAAGCTGAAGCCTTAGCGGATGCCATAGTCCAACAAGGTCAGCTAAACCAACACCCAGAGGAAGACGAAGAGCTCACCGAAGAGGTCCACGACTCAGTTAGAGACCTGGATGCTTGGATTTTACCTCAACCAAATCCACATCCTGCCTCACCCGGGGAAGTTCGGGACATTATCAGGAAACTGAAGGTCTAGAAAGCCCCTGGAGCCGACGGCATCACCAACAAGATGCTGAAAAACTTCCCCAGGAAAGGATACAGTGCGATGGCCAACATCATAAACTCCATCATAAGAACATGCCACTTCCCCAGCACATGGAAAAAGGCAGAAGTCATCGTCATTGAAAAACCAGGAAAAGACAGGACATTACCACACAACTACAGGCCCATCAGCCTACTCCCTGCTTTAAGCAAAGTAACTGAAAGAGCTATAGCCAGAAGACTAAAAGATGAATCCCAAGAACTAGATGCCATCCCAGATGAACAATTCGGCTTCAGGGCAGGGCACTCATCTGAGCAGCAGGTACTCAGAACCACAGAGTATATCACCAAAGGATTCAACAATAGAGAGGCCACAGGAGCAGTTTTCCTGGACATCGAAAGAGCTTTCGACAGAATGTGGCACCAAGACCTGATCCACAAAATGTTGGTGGCTGGATACGAGAGAAGAAACATAAAGCTTATCAGGAGCTACCTAAATAACAGATCATTCACAGTCAAGGTGAATGACTCTCATTCAGCTCCAAGAGGACTAGTAGCTGGAGTACCACAAGGCTGTGCTGGGACCCGTCTTATACTCCATCTTCTCTCACGATGTCCCAATCGGAGATGAGGGCTTAATGGCACTTTACGCTGATGACACGGCCATCCTTCACCAAAGCAGAAGCACCCGTATAATGGGCAGACGACTGCAAGAGAACATTGATAACCTTCATGACTGGTGTGTCAAATGGAAGGTTAAGATCAACCCCCAGAAGTCCCAAGCAATCCTATTCCAACGTAGGAGACTGGCTCCAAGAGCTAGAATCCGAGTTGGAGATGTCGAGATCCCTTGGTTACACGAGGCCAAGTACCTAGGGATGACCATGGATAGAAGCTTGACATGGAATAACCATATCAACGCAGCGAGGACAAAAACCAGACTAGCGATGGGTACACTTTATCCACTGCTCTGTCGGAAAAGTGAAATGGGACTTAGGACCAAGCTACTACTGATCCAAACAGTAGCCAGGAGCCAACTCACATATGGCTCCACATCCTTCGGATATGCTTCTAAATCCCACCTTATGAAGCTAAAGAGGACAGAAAACAAACTCATTAGGATGGCAGCTGACGCCCCATGGTTTATCAGGAATGAGGATCTGCAGCGTGATCTTCAATGAACACCTATCGAAGACTTCATGCGGCAAAAGGCTACCCGAGCCTTCAGGGCAGCAGAAAATCACCCCAACGAAAGCCTACGAGACCTGGTAGACTACAATCCGCTAGCTCCGAGACACAACAACTGGACAAGGTACAGGAGACCCAGACACGGGCTCCTGCACTAATATACTCTAGGATGGAAGTGGGCAAATCGAAATTTCTGAGTCTCCGTGCTCCTCAGGAACTAGATCTTTCTCACCGAAACCCCAAGAGTATCAACAATCAAATTCCAAGAAGAGGATTCCCAGGTACCTAAGCTGGCTCCGGCGTGAGCTGCAGTTGAACCTGAGGTAAAAGAACACCCCACCTCAGCCTCAACACTGCCGGATCACGGAACAGCAGTGTCGCTGAGGGCACAGAAGAGGACCAAAAACTCGAAGACCACCAGGCACACTGACGGAGGGACACTGACAACGGCAGACTGGACCACGGGACAGTAGATGACTACAAGTATCGAAAGGTGGCAAAAACATCCTGCCAAGTGAGGACCTCCCCCCCCCCTACGACAGCGAGGACCATGTCCTTCATAGGAGTTTCTCCCGAAAGGACGGGATCAACTCCATCGAAGGATCCTTGGCTAGCCCAATGATGGTCCATCTGATGGGGGCCCGTTGGGGTTTAGTGGGTATTGTTGACTCCGACAGGTGAAACCTGTCAGAGCAACGAGTCCCACACTGTCTTCCCTTCTACTGGAAGGGAATTCGTGCGTAAAAGCATTCCCCATCGACACAAAAAAAAAAGTGGTCCACGAAAACTCCTCTATCTCCGTAGAAAATTTAAAAATGATATGTAAATATTTTTAATTAAATATGTTTTAGATTTTTAATTTTTTATATACAGAAAAATTAAATCCTTCGTGGATTTTGTTAAGTATGTTCACATACACGAGGGAAATTCCGAGTAAAGGAAATTAATCGGGAATAGTTACCATGTTAAAGAAAATGATAAAATACATATATTATTCTTATTGAACTTTTTATTTTCCGCCTTTCACAATAAAGTTTGAATTTATATTTGAAAAATGTTTTAAAAAGCGAATAAGTTTAAAATATAGTACTTGCTGATGTCTGAAGGAAAAACTCTCAATTTAACTCAAATGTAGAAAACTCCGCGGGATTGAACTTAAAATGAAGATCGAAATCTGTTATTTCTCAGATTCACTTTCAGATTAGTTTAAAACTTCGGTGTTATGTATAGATTTAAAATCTGATTATTTTGACTCCACTTTGACATCCTTCATTAGCGTGCGAACCTAGATGGAAAAAAAGGTGCCATATATATATATATATATATATATATATATACTAATTTTGTTTTCTTGGGTATTTTGGTTCGATAGTAGGAATAAAATTAAAACAAATTTAATTTCATTTTTGTTACATATTTATAGACGTTTCGACCATTTATGGTTGGTCTTCATCAGTATTTTTTTTGTGTGTCTGTAACAATAGAAAACCGAGATAAGATATTTTTCTTAAAAGACTATTATAAATTGTATGGACAAATTATTAATAATATTATTTTAACATTTTAGATGACTTACCATAAGAAGAATCTTTCAGAATTCATCCTTATGCAACATTTAAAAACAGCATGTTTTCCATACAACACTCAAAAACAGCACATTTAAAAACATTGAAGAGAACGTCATACAGATTAAAATTACTACAATATTAATTGCTACGAGTATGTCTATCTTCGAGCGACACTGCTTTAACTGGCAGAATGCATTCATGTGAAACGTCGGTTAAGGAATTCTATGGGTTTTTTTTTATATATATTAGTTTAAAAAAGCAAAGATAATTAGATTTGTTTTGAAGTGTTTTATTATTTAAAAGGTGATATATTGTTTATTTACTTTTGAATTTAGAAGAAAAGGGGCTAATTTAGTTTGTTTTTTTTTATATTAATTTAATGTATATATGAAATCAGTTTTAGAGTTATTTGATAACGTTATAATATATTTGGCTCAAATTCTTTATGTCTGTTTTGTCATTTATAGCATTGATCTCCCGTTTTATGTATAACATTTCCAGAAACTCTCTCTTTTTTTGATTAATTTCCGTATTTAGAATAGTAGTATCTTGAAAGTTAAAAGTATGTTTATATTCTGTTTCGTGATTTGTAAGCGCTGTTTTATTTTTTTTTATCATACTTGTGTCCATTCAAACGATTTTTAAGATACTGTGTGGTTTGCCCTATATAGACCTTTGGGCGGTCGTTGCATTTTATTTTGTATATAGTGTGTGTTTTTTGAAACTTAGGTGTTTTTGATTTTAAAGAGGAAAAAAATTGTTTTTGTAGGGTATTGTAACTTTTGTGAGATACGGTTAGATCTTGTTTTTTAAGGGATTTTTGTAAATTTTCCGACAGTCCTTGAATATAGGGTATTGAAATATATTTATTTTTGTTGTTTTGATTGTTGCTGGGGTTAGAATTATTTTTATTAATGTTATTTAATCGGGACTTAAAAATTGAGTTTATTAATTTCATTGGGTAGCTGTTTTTTAATAAAGTATTTTTTGCTTTTTGGATAGCTTCTTGTCGAAATTCTAGATCGCTTAATTTGATTGCCCTATCCGCGAGCCCTATAATGACAGATTTTTTTTGGGAGTGTGGGTGTTGCGAAAGATAGTTTATGTATCTACCAGACCAAGTATTTTTTGTATACCACTTTGTTTTTATGCAAGTTTCTTTGTTATATAAGGTCATGTCTAGAAAATTTATTTTTTATCTTTTTCAGTTTCGATGGTGAAATTAAGTTTTTGGTGAAAATTGTTAAACGCGTTAAGGATATATTCGCTTTTTCCTTGTGGTATGATTGTTAAACAATCATCAACGTATCTGTAGAAGTTATTCCTACTATCGAACCAAAATACCCAAGAAAACAAAATTAGAATATATACGTATAAAAGGTTCAGAACTAAACAAAAAAAAAATCTCTAAAAAAAAAAATATATATATATATATATATATATATATATATATATATATGATGTGTTTTTATTCCGAGTGTACATCCGTTCATCACTCTCGTTCTGAAAATAACAATTTTGCTTTTTTTGCCATTTTCGAAGCTTTCTGTTTCGCGTTCGATTGAAGGCTGAAAGTGTTAGTGACAGCAGAGCTTCCTTTTATACCCCACCCTCGGCAGAATGTTATATCTAAACGATCATGCGTCATTGTTTACATTTTCGGGACGTTGCTGTTGGACTAATACCGCTCGATTTTCTGTGGTTTTTGGTTTATGTATGATTATTTCCATACTGCTGATAACTTTAATGAATCGTCCATTTTATTTAAATCACCTTGTTTTTCTATTTCTATGGCTTCTCGGATTATTCTGATCCTATAGTGCTCTATATTGGCCCTCTCCTTACACCCTTCGAAGTTTATTTTGTGGCCTGTTCCCTGATGATGCAAAAATAAGGCAGATGTTGTTTGTTTCTGATGCTGAGTTTATGTTCTTCTACTCATACAACTTTTCGCAGTCCTTGCACGGGATGCTATATGCTCCGTGGTTTTCCATTTTTTTTATCTTTTGGATTTCCAAGTAATTTACCTATGGTTGTTTGTGGCTTATGAATTGTTTGTATATTGTGTTTTCTAAGAATCCTGCCAATACGGTCTGTGGTACCTTTTACATATGGTAAGACTACTTGTTGTCTTCCGAGTTCATAATCTTTGCTGTTTGTTCGGGATCCCTGTTTATTAATGGCTTTATCTATGGCATGCTTTGTGTCACCGTTTTTCTTTAAATCACTAGATATCAGTGATGGTCGGTGGGTATATACCCAACGAGTAGATAAATAAAATATGGGTATATATCTGGTATATACCCAAAAGGTGTAGGGTATATATCCATCGAGAAATTTACTGTAGTTATATACCTGGTATATACCCGGTATATTGTATTTAATGTGTCCATTGTCCCGTTTTGTAAGCAAAACGTCTAAAAATGGGAGTTGTTGTTTTCCTCTAACTCTAGCATAAATTGTATTTCAGGATGTATTGAATTTACGTGAGTTAAAAAGTTGTCAAGTTCTGCATTACCGTGTTGCCATATAATTCTTCCTCGAAGTATATCATAAATAGATTGGCCACCACTGGTGATAGTGAGGATCCCATTGGAGCTCCGTCTGTTTAACAGGCAAATGTAGCCCGTTAAATGAGAAATAAGTATTTTTAAGACAATGCTCTGACAGTTGTATTATATAGGCAGAAAATTCCTCGTTCATAGCAATCTTTTCCAGTGCTTCGTCGATGGGAATGCTAGGATACAACGATTTAACATCTAGGCTTGCTTTGATGTCGTCTTTTTCAAGAATGACGTCTCGTATAATTCGGGTAAAATGATCTAAATTTTTTACATATGAGTCAGCTTTTTCCACAGTCGGTTGCATAATATTCGCAAGCTTTTTTTCTAGTTTTTGTAAAGGCGAATTGACAGCACTAACAATAGGTCTGATGGGCACCGCTGGTTTGTGTATTTTTCGTAAACCGTAGAGTTTAGGGATCTGCTGGACTTTTCTCGTGATATGACTTTGTTGTATTTCTATGTCTATTGGTGAAATTTTTATCTTCTTATTTTCTGTTGTTTTTTCTAGGTACGTCGTCGGGTCTTTTGAAATAGGCTTATAAGAATTGTCTTGTAGGATGTCCTGCAATTTTTGCATGAAGTCTTGGGTATTCATAATTACAGTTGCATTTCCCTTGTCTGCTGGAAGAATTGTGATGTCTTTATTTCTGCGAAGGTTTGTTAGGGCTCTCTGTTCAGAAGCATTTAGATTTGGTTCAGGTGGCTTGCTTGTCTTAGAATCCTTGCCATTTCTTGACGAATTTCCTCTGCTTTCGTTTCTTCAGAGGAGTCAAGGGCAGCTTCAACTCCAGCTATTATTTCTTCTTTAGGTATTTCCTTAGGGGTTACTGCAAAATTAAAACCCTTACTTAGTACAGATTTTTCATTTTCAGAAAGATTGTAGCATGATATATTTTGAACCACTCTATCGGCATCTAAAGACCAGATTTGTGATTGAGTTGACTTCTTTAGTAAATTGTCATATTTCTTCGAACGTTTATCAGTCTTAATGCTTTTGTTTGATTCTGTCCGCCAAAAAGACAAAGTTTCTTTACGGTTCCATATATATATATATATATATATATATATATATATATATATATATATATATATATATATATATATATTTATGTATGTAGTAATAAGAGTCGATAAAACTAAATGTCGATGTTGACATCTTTTAATGTATTTAGCTCATTAAGTCAGCAGATTTTGTAATTATTATGACTACTTTAATTTGAACCCAACACTGTAGAAATGAAGGATGATTCTTAGATTTTATCCTATTAAATTGAATTTTCTTTTGACATTTCGTTTTTATTTGAGTCAAGCTTAAACAAAAGAGGGTTACTCATAACACATGTATGAATGAATGGTCACCATTTTGCAGTCGATACTTCTGATGATACTAGTAATTATTTACCGAGTTAATGAATTAAAACGAGACAATGTTAGTCTTTTTACATTCAAAAATGAAAATTGAATTGAAACGGTAAATTTCGAGAATGAATTAAGGGTAACATTTTTTAAACGATTTATTATTTCATCCTCCCTCACCATTTACAATGTGTATAAAATTTTTCATTGTTCGTTTTGAAAGTTATATTGGATTAACTATTAGCCGGTAAACATTTTTCGAGAATCCCAATTAGAGAGGAATAATGCAAAGTCCACAAATTTAAACCAACACCTGCTATACCTACAAGTTTCATTTACTACGATATTTTACATCGTACGAAGACATTTTACCTTATCTTATCGCAGTACATTTCGTATATAAACACAAATCTGTTCTCTGAAACAGTTTGCTGAAACAGAGAAATTATTCGTGTCAGATTAATTTTAATGTCAAATTTTCGCCAGTCCCACTCGAGATAAACATATGCTAAATAAATCAACCCTTTCAACGCCCCCTCACACAAAGCACATACGTATACGTACAAACAAATAAAGGAAATTCCCTAATGTCACGTGATGAGCGGGTTCGCATACGCAGCAGTAAGTAGACAACTCGGAAGATGTCTAGCAAATATTATGGGTGTCGTACATATTTCACTCAAACTTCTCTTGAATAGTAATTATTTTCAGGGCGGAAACACCTTGTCAGGAAATTGCTACGTTCTGGATTCCGCAAGCGCGGCTTTATAACAATTGTAAGAAACAGAGATAGGCACTCCAGCGTAGAATCCTGGAGGGTAGTAAGAAATAGATTGTGCTCTTGGAACGAAACATGTTTTTCGTTACAGGGCAGAATCTACTTTACTTCCCTCATAAGAAAAAAGCATTGTAATCGTGAAAAAATTACTCTCCGAAATTTTTGAGATCTTTGCGTTTTAGGGTCATTATTTCCCAAAAAAAATGTTCTCTCAGTTCCGTCGCTCTGCCTGTACGAGGCATAGCTCAAAAACTTCTTATCCGATTAACTCAATTAAAATAAAAGACAGAGAGTCATATGGGGATGTCCTGATAATATTTTGGTAAAATTTCGATATAGCGCAACACAATAGAGGCCTTAAAAATGTTTAAAAAATCATTATTAAGAAACTGCTTATCGAATGAACCTGAAATATTGCACAAAAATCAACAGGGATATAGGAATAAACTGCAAAAATGTTAGTTTAAAGCTATTATGGCGGAACAAAATGACCGCCCAATGAAATGTTTAAACATCCGGTACCAAAAAAATTCTTATTCAACTGGTTGGTAAAACTTTAATTCGAATTCTGTAGACGAAAACAAATGGCTTAATGAAAGGTTTGAATATTTCCTGGACAAACACCTTTTTATGGAGGAAAACAATAAATGACAATGACATGATTTATTTTTTAAAATCTTTGTAAATAAATTTACACAATTTCACTACACACAGATGACACACTTTATAAATCGGTATAACTTTAACAATCTTAAATATAAGATTTGTATAAAAATTGACCAAATAATTATATGCATATAGTACATTTCAACAAACATAAGCCATCACTTAATGGGAGATTTCTTGGCATAAAAGAAGACAAAATACAGAGAGTTAAAGAATTTTTTTACATTTGGCTTTTTTCTTGTACAGTCAAGCCGTATTATTAGACCGGAATGTAATAGTAAAATATGTACAAATATACATTTTTTTATAAAATATTCTTTTCATTACTTCATTATGTCCGAGATATTTTAAAATTAAATAATGTCGAACATTATTAAAATCAATTTAAAATTCAAGCAATAAATTATATTATTAATAAAAGTATTAGGAAGGAATATTACAAATCAATACCAAAGCTTAATTGCCGAAACGAGTAACCATTTCAAGTAATTATTATTTTTGACAATTGAATGAAAGTGAGTTGATTTTGATAATGGTCGGCATTATTTAAAATCACAGGATTGTATTAATCGGCATACACTAAGAGGATCTTTGATGTGTAAAATTAATCAGTGAATTAATGTAATACAACAAATTTGTCAACAATGCCTATACCAAAAAAATTATGAACAAATGATGGTGAAAAATTCATAATCAGCTCGTTTGTACCCCATTGGTCGGAAGTACTAAGAAGAAAATTTTATTAAAAAATGTATTTTTACACATATTTTTCCTACACCGAGTTTAATTCCAGTCTAACAATCCGGACTGAGTCTATAGTTAAAAAATAAATAATATGTATATGTATATGTATCTTGAAAACATGTATATGTATATGTATCTTGAAAACAAAGCCGTTTTAGACCTATGTGTATAATAATTTGTGTCTTATTTTATGCCAAGGAATGTTCCATAAGCAACGGCGTATGTATCTTGAAATATCCTTTATATAAACTGTGTTATCTGTACGAAGGTAAATTTACCGATTTTTTTATTATTGAAGTCAGGCACACTACGAATCATGATTTTATAAATTAAAGAAAAAGCTGCCTTTAAGGAATATAAACGCGTGCTCCTTTTATTGTCAAGTAAAAGGCCGGCAAAAATAGATGTGATTCGATAAAACATCCCTATCGAAACAGACATTTAAAAATTGAATAATCTCTTTGAAAACCAAAGCCGTCTATACCAAAACAAAACATATTTTTTAGGTAACCAAACTAGGAAAACTATTACATATGGACGATACACAAATGATAGTGAAAAATATGAATTTGGGCCAAATGTTTAATAAAGCAAAAATACAGGGGTAAACATATAACTGGAGTAAATTCAATAACTTCAAAGCTATTCATGATTGATTGATTGATTCAGATTGATTAAATCGTCTTCGGATTTTTTGGCCATATTGATAATCTTACCTCTAGTTTTGCTTTAAAAGCTACTTTTTTGGATGAAACGGGGATATACAGTTTTGTGGAAAGGTTTTATTAAAAATAGACAAAACGGTATATGAATATATTATTATTATATTAGCAAGGGGGCGTTTAGAAATAGTTAGCAAGATCGTTCAATTAAAACTGTCTAAAAGAAAAGTTCAGAAGGCGTGAGATACATTATTTGGCATGCTGGATCAAAGGCAGGTGTTGTGGCTAACGTAAGCCTTATTTTTAGGTCTGGATCCAAGTCCGATTATAACTCTTAAATTTAGAAGAGTCCTCCCTCACAGTAATGAATAACGCATCCTACCATTCGATGCTATTAGAGAAGATTCCAAACCCAAGTTGGTCAAAACAACTACTTCTAAAATAGTTACAAGACTATGGAATATCCAAATACAGATTTATGGAATATGGTTAAAAAGTCTCTAATAGAAAAAATATATGTAAGGTTGTATTTTTATTAGATTGCGTTATTAAAAACAATTTTTTTTACCCCTTTAGACTTGATGAACTAGCGTTGCAATATGGTCACCGAGTACTAAGGCTTCCACCTGACAATTTGCCAATTTCGGAGTCCAAGAGGTACTATGATTTAAAAATATGTTCAGTCAATCCAGTTACTACAATGTGGTCTTAAAGTCATGTTTTTAAATTAACAGTATTACCATTTCATTCATGGTTCCAATTTTCCTATAGGTGACCCCTGGCAAATGGACCTATTATTGCCGCCATACGAATAATCTTATTCACTCAGCCCAGAAAAGAGATCTCTATTTGGTCTCTTCAGATATTCTGTGGGTTATTATACATTTAAGCGATTCAAATTCATCAGACTCCAGCAGTGATGCTAGTGTTTCGAATTCGAATTTCGAAATTTTGATGCAGCAGAATTCTATTTTATTTTAGTTTATAGTTTGTATTCTTGGTTTTTGTTCATCGATGTTTTGCTGGGAGTTTCTTTTTATAATAAATGCCGTATATGTTTTTTTCTTCTATAGTATGTGTATGCAACGGTTGCTTACTGTGTTTATTAAAAAATGTGTTTTTTTTTGCAGTATCATAAAACTGCAAAGAGTAGATACATTTTTGTATAAATGCATTATATATAAAACCGTTTTTATACACAGTTAATAAAATTTTTATATTTTCTGAAAACTCTCTTAAATGAACTCTATTCTAAATTAAAAATTTTATTGGAAAACAGTTTCGAAGGGCTTTAAAGAGCGTTTTGGAACATATTTGCTTCAATATACGAATGTATATGAATTGAAATGAAATGAAGTGAAATGAAATTAGCTACGACATACCCTTTTTTCCAAGTTAGGACTTCATCCATGACGTAAGCACAAATCCTCGTGAAACGAACTTTAGTAGATTGTGACTTTCCTTTTATTAAACAATATTATAATAACCTCTGTACAGAGTTGTACTATATTTCTGTTAATTGTTATTACTACATAAAATATGGCATCATTCTACTAGAGACCGTAAAGATATTAACGGTTAAAGACGAACAAATCTTCTGACAGTATTTAAAGCCAGGACTAACTTGGAATACGTAGAAAGTACATTTTGCTAAAAAAGCTTAACCGTTGAATCGTTAAGGTCTTTTGCTCTTCATCTGATGATTTTTCCTGGGCCTTACATGCAATTCCCGCGAGTGTTGCCCAATTAGGTTTTGGAAATAAGCAAAACAATTGGCTTGTAGGAATGAACGGCGCTATTTTTAACTGTAAGTAACAGCTCATTGATGCGAAAGAAAAATAAGGTAGTGATAAACACTGAATCCTGTGGGACCTATGCGCTGACTTTGCTGACTAATACGAGAAGGGTAACAATCAATAATTAACTGATTTTTAAGACATACCTTAGACAAAGAGTTAAGAATTCGTCATGAATTCAGCAGCAGCTCGGTCGTTGTGCTGGTAGATCCCCTACTAATATGATGTGCTTTAACCAATTTATGTTGAATGTATTGAGGAACCATTCTCAAGTGGATGTAGTCTATACGGATTTCTCCAAGGCATAGTTGATACAAAAATATACTTATATTTACCATGCTTAAATGCTTCTTAGATTCCTTGGGGAACTATCTGGCTAGGAGAATCCAATCTGTGCGACTGAAGAGTACTGAGTCTGACAAATTTACAGTACCCCTTGGAGTGCCTCAAGAAGGCCACTTGACTCCATTTCTGTTTAATATTTTTATTAACCATCTTGCATTATGAAGTGTTTTTTTGTTGTCTGCTGACTCTGTTTCAGACTGTCGTTTAATTGCTGTATTGACTTTTACAAAGACATTACCTAAATCTTAATATTAACAAATTATGTTTTATAATAGGGGTATAAACAGAGTGGATTATTTATATGTTTAAAATGATCAGACCCTTAATAGGGTAAATTGGACTTTCGTTTCCAATTTGAATTTGTCTTAAATATCTTGTATTTATTTGAAGAATGGAAAAAAACACTTACACTTTTAAAGTATTATATCCTCAGGTCCGGTTTGGTATATTCCTCACCTGTATGGTCCCAAAATAAAATGAGGAAACACAAACCAAAAAAATACATATCCAGAGATGCGTGCGATAAGGCCATAGTATGTCGCCAAAACTGTAACCCTTAGCATTGTGAGAGAAAATGTTTTTAAAGAACTGGATTGGAACAAAAGGGAATTAATATAGATGGAAAGTTCCTAAATCATCTTCGCTTTGCTAATGATATAATCATAATATGCACAAATTAAAATGAACTTAACACAACGGCAGAGAAGATTAGTCTAAAGATGAACCAAAGTAAAACGAAGATAATGTCCAATATCACCGAAAAACAATTTACAATACAACAAGAACCAATAGAAACAATAGAAAATTACAAAAACTCAGGTCATGAAATGAAACTTGAAAAGTCAAACCAAATAGCGGAAATCGTAAGAATAATCAGGCAGGACTGGGCAGCATTTGGTAGACTAAGACATATTCTCACAATTGGAGACATTCCGATATATCTAAAGAAAAGTATTTGACATGTGAATTTTACCAGTGCTAACATGGGGCAGAAACATTGACTTTAGAAAGAACAAGTGCAGAAAAATCACGGTCGGCACAACGAGAAATGGAGAGAGTCATATTAAAACACAGAAGGAGAAATACCGAAATAAGAGAGAGAACCAAAGTGATAGATGTCATGGAGAGAATAGCAACATTGAAATGGAGCTGGGTGAGTCATGTCTCGAGAAAGTCTATAGATGAGTGGACGAACAGATGCATACAATGGCGCCACGATTAACAAAACGTACCACGGGCAGAACCTGGAAAAGGTAGCTGGATGATGTGAAGTCAATATCAGGAAGAAACTGGTACCGAATAACATAAGATAGGGCAAGGTGGAAGACATTGGGAGAGGCATATGTAAAGAGATGGTTCCGAACTTATCTCTGTCATGTTCATTCCCTGGAAATGCTCCAGAATAACTTTGTCTTGTAAATAAACATTCCTTTGAGTACTCAGCTTTAAGATGAAGCCCTAGACGTTTTGTTCGAGGATCATAGACTGATCAACTATTTCTTTATAAAATAAATAAATAAATGATTAACTGTCCCTATCTTTTATTTCACATGCCACCTACGCATATTCTGTAAAGCAATCCTACGCCTGAATTAATAATTCATCGTTTCATATTTTGGCTTTCCACAGAATTATAGCCCAATATATAGGTTTATTTTAAATGAGGAATAATTGGTTGATATATTTAGTTAGTACTTTTTGTTTTTCGACATGCCTTCTTCCTTCAGACAGACGCTGCTATGTATTTTTTGATCATCATTTCTTATATTTTTTTATGTTACTTCTATATTTTGTATTTTAATTTGCAAATGTTTGAATATTTAGAAACATTATTACTTGGGGTTGTGATTATTAACATTTAGTTGGATAGTTTTCCTTATTCTTACTCTAGTTACAATTTTTAAAATGCCTATAAATGTGATAATAAATATGTGTAGAACTTTATTTCATATCTATAAATATATCAATATTTTGTTTTGTGTAGTGGTTTCCAGTATAATAAAAAATATTGTTCATTACCCATTTGGAAATAGATTTTTCCGCGCTTTCATGAATTCCCTCGTCAAGATTTGCCACGCGCGCACGGAAAAATCCTTATTTCCGGTTTCTTAATGAAATATACTATTACAATAGTCCTACAAATTCAGTTTTGACTCTGTTGTAAAGAACATCTATGAAAAATAAGATTTCCAAATTATTTTTTTAGAGTCTAGGTTTTGTGACGTATTAATAGGTAGGGAGTTGAAAAAATGTGATGCATCGGGACAAAAGATAAAAATGCATAGCATTTGCTTTGTTTTATGGACGACTTCCTCATAATAGAGATTATTGACGTCTTAAAAGGGCTAGTTACTTTTGATTTAAATCTTATAAAATTCATTACTAATAGACAAGATTTAAAAATAAGCTCTTTAAACCATCCAAAATGCTATTTAATTGCATTAGTTGTTTTCATTTCTGATAACAAAGATCTTTCTACTAGTCTAGGAATTCCGAATGGCTTCGTGGAGATCATGGGGTAAAAAATCTTAAAACTGAAAGTTTTATGTAACCTCGTCTCTGCAAGATCCTTTACTCATTTCAGTTCAGTATTCATTTTCGAGTAATATGCGAATGCATTATGTCAGAGTCAAGTTGAAAACACAAAATAATAAAAGCTAAAGTTATGAAAAGCATTTTTCTATAATATATATATATATATATATATATATATATATATATATATATATATATATATATATATAAGACACTCGAGTCCATCCTGTATAACTCACCAGAGCTAGTAATGTTGCATAAAAATATAACACAGACGTCCTGTAAATATTAGAAATATACTGATTGATTATTAAGTAAATTTAAATTTGCCATATTATACAAATTTCGAAATTTCAAGAATATACCAATAACTGAGAATTAACTCACGACCGTTACACCACTATTCTAATAGACTACCTGGCCAACAGGTGACACTAGCTCTATTTTTATGGTTTTTTATAGAGCTAACGTATTGTGGCAAGTTGTTACAGGTGAATCAAGAAAATATCTAATACCCTATAACAGTAAATGAAATATTTGGTCCACTCACCTGTATTTCTCATAACCGTTTACAGCAGGTAAAGTCTTTATAATGTGTATTTAACAAATTTTATTTTGATTATATTTTTAAACGGAACAAATGTGTAACAAAATATAACCTCACCTATTTTATTTTATGTTCGATGGAAATTTTATATCATATGTTAATACGAAAATTCAGTATTCAAGATCGTCACAAATCTACTATAAAGGCTTGGTGACTGTCGTGGGTAAAACTGATGGTCTTGAGGTTATGTATGTATATACTTTGTTTTACTTTTATGGAGCTACCTTTGCATCTAGAAAACTAGAAGTTTTTTAAATATGCGATGAAATACTACCGCAACTAGATTTAGCATTTGCAATAATAGCGTGCCCTTTAGGGGTAAAATAGAAGTAATTTTTTCCAAAACTTATATTAGCAATTTGTTCTCTTTAAATAAATTTATTAAGATATTCTTAATTAGCATATTCAACAACCCCTATAGGCAAATTTTCATTAGTGGCAAGTATTTTTTGTGAAACGGTAGCTGTTTCTTTAATTTAATTCTCTATTTTATGTTCGAAATAAGGATAAAATGTTCACTGCTCTATTTGGGTAGATGTTGTGCACTATGAAAAACTGTATTCAGGCTTGATTAATGAAATAGGACAATCGCTACTCGTTACATTTTGCACCTAACCGGTCACTACTTCTTATGGCCATCAAAGTCAGACTGCCAAAACTTGGAGTAACTTTGGAGTTCTTTGTACTTTGTTAGAACCTATTAAGATATCTTCTAGGCTTTTTTAAGTTACATGAATACATGTTAAATTTATTTATGTTAAATCTCTGGCACTTAATAAAATTATCATCACTTTGTGAACTGATATTAATAAATATTCAAGTTTCTCACGACTATCACAAGTGTATCACGTCATACACATTTAAAATTTTAGGCTGTAGTAAACAAAATATTCATATGGAACAAATAATTTTCAGAGATTCAATAATCCAGTAACAATTATTTTAATTTAGCGAGGAATTTGGTATACCTTACCAAGAAGATACACGTATCTAGCAAAATGCTACTAATTACTGCAATTGTACAATTTTCAACTACAAAAAAATAAAAAATATTCTTCCTTTTTCTGTCAAATAAATATTTTCAACTAGAACTAATTCCTGCTAAAACTTAAAATAATTTATATGAAGAAGAATGGCACTAAAAACTTTCATGCCCATTTTTCTCGGCAAACTTTAGTTTTCTACACAATTTCTATTATTAAAATGCCTACTGTATGTGAATCCTTCAAAAGTATAGAACCAGCAATCAGCATTAATTTTAGTTATTTCGATATTTGCTTCATCGGATTATGTTAAGATACTTACTGTTTAATCAAATTTAAATTTTGTGTAAGTCAATATATCAAATTTTGCTTTTGAAATTTTGGCCCCTCTATACACACACCATAATATTTTGGAACGTATTTCTCAGCAATTTTAACTGCTCCGGGGCAAAATCCGAGTCCGCACTAACTGCGATTACGGCTGTTCACGCTGCCAGAATCTTGCCAGATAAAGTCTGAGATGTCATCGATGTAAATTGGACTAGTTCGTTCAGGATCGATGGTTTTAATCAACCCTTATCATAAATGAAAATCAACGACTAATTGGGATTTTGGAATGGCAATGACTCAGCAACTTGCAGCAGCAAAATGTATCTAACAATTTATATACTTTACAAGTATCGTAAAGAAGGACAGAGATAAATTTGGTATATTTTATTTCAGTTTCACAAGTCTGTTAGGCGAAAGTGTCTATTTAATTTTAATTTAAACGCTTGATTTTTTTATTTCGTCAAAAGATATTATTTTTATGAAGAGTTCATTTCTTCTTTTGGCAACGTTTCAGCAAAAAAATATTATTAAATTATCGGTTAGTTTTGGCTGATATTGTAGAGTTTGATTTAGCGTCGTCTCATTGCTTTCGTAGTGTTAGTTCCATTATCGGTATATAGATTTTACATTTTTGATTTTTTACCATTTACCATAGATCATGGGTTCACAAACTATGGTACGAGTACCGCTGGTGGCACACAGAGATTCTTAAAGTGGTACGCAAGCAGATATACATTTTCTAAGAATTAAGCAACATCTCCATAATAATGAAATTTTTAATAGTTTAGCGGCACGCTACTGATCCATGATACACATGAATGGGACGTGAGAAAAAAGTTCTTCTATCTTATATCTTCCACCAATGTGAATGGGATGTTTTCCCATACATATATATATATATATATATATATATATATATATATATATATATATATATATATATATGCGTAGCCAGAAATACTTTTCAGTGGGGAACATGTCGGACTGAGTAAGGTGCAAAATGAAACTTAATTTAACAATAAAGAAACGAAACCTTTTGTAAGGCCCAAATAAAAAATGTTATTTCACATATAATTTTAGCCAACGCAACAACTCATGTATATAGATATTTCCACATTCACACATTTCCAAAGAGGGTTGAAAAAGCGAGGTCTACATACAGTCAAGTTGACTACCTTAAGTACAAAATATAGCAATCTTGTCTTTTGTCAAGAAGTGAGGAGATGCCTTAGCAGCTGAATGCGACTTGAATTGCTGGTCACCAAATGCTGTGCGTGAAACTTGCCAGGCTCAACACCAGTATCATTTTTGGAGAACCTTGACTTGCAGAAGGAACATCAGAACAACAAATTGGGTAGGCAGGAAACAAGTGAGCAACGTTTGAACAGGTACTAAGGAGAAGTCGACGGGTAATGTACATTGTCACATTCATGGAGGCCAAAACGAGAAAATGCAAATTAAAAAGTCACCTGATGCTGATTTACGTTAGAGTAAAAATATGTTTCATTTCTGAAAAAAATAACGATTTTGTTTCATTTACATGTACCACCCTTTAAACTCAGTTTGACTATAAAAATTTTTTTATAGGTTGGTATAAAAAAACAATGATAATCTAGAAATTGAACATTACTGCCAATAAAGCAGGTAACTAAAATTTGTCCTCATATCAATAATTTATTTAGCAGTCTGTAAAAAATATTTTTCTTTAACTTAAATGGGGGGGAGTATACCGCCCCTGCTACGTCCATTAATACATAAACTATAGAAAAATTAATTACAATAACAATAAAAACAGTAGTTCACTAAATCAATCACTAAACAAAATTTTGGTCTAACTTGACAGTTACAGGTTTCAGGCATATTCACTCGTATTTCCGTTCAAATTTTGAAAATTCCGATCTTCATTCCAACAAATCAATTAAAATAGATGATATATTAAACAATTAATCTGAATGTACCTAGTAAAGTGAAGTCAGCTCCATCCAAATACGTATTCAGGTCAGTTAATACCCCTACGTGGAATATTGTGCCAAAATACAAATTTTGATAAAAACATTTTATCGAGTAACAACAAAGTTCGAATATAGGGATCTATTGTTTGTTTTCTATTTTAGGAAATCTCGGTTACATGTACGCTTAACGTAAGAAAATATTTTCTAGAGAACACCACGTTCATAGTTTCGCATAAAGCCTTATAAAGTAATAGTAATAAACAAATTTGTGACTTTTTTGGCTATATAAAGCTATTTAGCAACTAATTTATGGTTGTATCAAGAATGGGTATATAAATAAATTAAAGGATGTTAGGAACATAAAAAAGACAAAGAAATCACTCATATGCCTCCTCCAATCACAGATTTACAGATTTAGATACTTCAAAGAATCTGCCACGGAAAATACATTACATTTATACATTCTACAAAAAGTTAATCGAAGGTTTAAATCTGTTATTTTCCTCCAAATTCTAATCATCCTAAAACTGTGTGGCCCGTTATTTTTGTTAAAAATATAACTAAATGTTATAGAACATCTTTTTGACTCATTTATACCGACCAAATGACCAACAGAAACCATTTGTCTCTCTCATAGACCACTCAACAAAACTAATAAGTTAGTAATGAACTTCATTATTATAAAAATATTATAAATATGACAGTTATTTTTGACATATTTCTTTAAACCAAAAATCTTCGCCTATTAAGAAAAGAAGGAATACGTTTAAAACTTAATTTATATGAAATAAACAAGTATAAAAATTGATATAAAAAATGCAAGTATTTATGATAAAAAGTAACTTTAGCCCAAGGGATCGTGGCAAAAATTGCAAGTTTTATAATGGCTCATATCTCAATAAGATGTAGTATTAAGTATATACATGAATCAGCACCCACTAGCAAAGTCAGGTAGTGTAATAACTGGCAGCGGCGCGTTAAACTTGTTTATATCGAAAAAAATCGTGAGGAGGTGGTCAGACCGCGCAGTTGTCGAACATGGCGAGTCAACACGTTGCAAAAGTTATCGCGATAACTCAGTCAGTACAAGAGTTTTGTAATGGTTGAAAATCTGTTTACTACTTAATTATTATTTATAATTAATGAAAAAAAAAGTCACACCTCAGTTTAATGGAATAGACGCAGTCAGCAGTCGCTCGAAGTGCGGATATCGAGTGCAAGCCACTGCGTCCCACTACCTGACCTTGCGAGTAGGTGCAATCATGCACACCCTTAATACTCATATTAAAATATTAGCCATTACAAAACTCTTGTAGTTTTTTGTCACGAACTCTCCCGCTACTTGTGTAAATAAGGTTGCATCAAGAAAGTAGTAGACAATAGAGTTGCATTAGAAGCACAACAAGATGCAAATGATATAAAAATGTTAGTAAAGCAAGTATTAAATAAAAAAAATAATAGTATTTTATTTACTCACGCAAAAAACAATGCCGTAATTTGTAATTTGTTGGTGAAAGTCAAATTCTTTGCTTTAAAGAAATTATATGTGCGTAATACACGTGAGTTTGTAATTAAAATATTAGTTTCACTTACTCCAAAGGTAAAAATAACTAAACCAAAATTTGAGAAAAAAGGGGCTTTAGGTAAAGTTGAGAGAAAATATGTAAAATCGAAAAATGTCGAAAGAGCGAAAATAGGATGCCACCAAAAACTATTACGCACAACTTGATCCAGAATGTTGGATATTTTGAAAAATAAGTGCAAAAATTTTTCGTTCTTGGATCAGAATAATTAATTTATTGACCATTTCTGCCCTTTTTTAAAAAATGGTAATATAAAGAGTTATATAGGTTTGGATTAAGGTTGTAAAAAACAATTTTTTCGAAAAAAATTTTTTTTTATTTAATCATAATTTTTTTTGTTTTTACTGATTTTTCATTAAATACGGTAATTCCAAAAAAATACATAACAATTATTATTAAGCTATTTTCCTTTATTCCACCAAAAATACTTCTTGTTTAGACTTGCAATTGAGATAATTTCTCTACGACATTCCAAGAAACTGCATCTGTCTTACCTTATTTCTTAATTTACTCTACGCGTGTTTCTTACCCCTTGTTTGAATTGTGTTATAACACGTCTTATAGAATGGAGGCAGAAAAAAAGATCCTATTTGACAATATTTTATTGAAAAGTCCAATAAATCTTAGGGGAACTGGAAGCACAGCAACCTGCAGATAATGTAATTTGGAAATACAAGGGATTGTGGAACGAATGAAAACCCACTGGGGGAGATGTGATAAAAATGAAACAATTGCAGAAATAGAAACTGATAAGTAGTGCTAGTGCCAGTACTTATTTAGGACTAGTTTCAAATGTAAGTACAGTTTACATTACAGTAGTATTTAATTAATTTTATCGTATTGAATGCATAGTATATGTAGATCAAAATACGAAAATTGCGCTACAAAAGAAAGGTAAAAACCAGAAAGAAATGAAAAAGAAGAAAATGTATTTCTTTTTTCTTTTGGTTTTTTACTTTTTTGCTATAAGACTTTTCCTATCGAGCATTTTTTCTAGCTCAATGTTTTACTATTTTTGTTAGTAATGTTTGCGGTTTTCGTTCTTTTTGCATAAGGGAAATACGTTTTTTTAGACTATAAACTTAATTTGTTTGTAGCAATGTCTTTTAGAGCTATAATATGGTATTTTTTATTTCCAGATACAGCAACTTAGATGCTCTACCCTACTAGTGAACTTTTTAGAAGACTCACAGGAAGATAGTACTTCACAATCGCTCCTATCTTCACGGCCATTAACTAAAAACCGAAAAGGAATATCTAACTCATGTTCTGGATTTGTATCATCCAAGTCCAATAAACAGGAAATCGATATGCAATTTGCTAGAGCTTTTTACGGTACAAACAGTAGTTTCACATGTACTGAACAACCAGAAGTTAAAAAAGAAATTGCACTTCTACGTCCTGGATATGTGCCACCCTCTCGACATGATGTGTCCAACCGACTACTCACAGAGGTTTATGATGACAGCTTGCTTATCATTAGACGGCTGATCCAATAATGTGCACAACCAACCAATAATTTGTGCTACGTTTAATAGAGAAAATGGAAAGTCCTTTCATCTGCGTACTTAACAGAACTAGCATTAAATTTTATATGAAGATTGAAGACCCGCCCGCCATAACTTTAAAATAAGCAGCGTTGTTACGGGTAACGCAGCCAACAGGAACTCGATGAGAAGGCAAATAAAGTCAACAGAAACAAATCTTTTTACATACGGTTACACAGTTCACTTCAATCAGTTTGCCTCTGCGGCAATACGCATAAAAAGGCGGAGAAAAATTATTTTACCTAATAACGTAAGATGGAATTCACTCGCTGACTGCGTGCAAGTTTTTTATTGAGTTGTCGCCCAAACTTTTACAATTTAGCGAGGAATACAAAAATTAAACTGACACTATAGTAAGAAAAAAAATTTTAAATATTTATTTTTAAAAATCCGCTAAACTAGGTACTAAACTTAATCCTATTCCTGTAGCGATTAATAGGCTTCAAAGCACTGATGCGACACTTTCAGACGTCGTACACCAATGAAACTGACACGAAAAAATTTCGAATATTTATTTAAAAATATCCGCTGAAGACTCGATTTTTAAGCATGTTTCTGTAAAAATTGATAGACTTCAAAACAATGATGCAGCACTTTTAGACGTCGTTTACCAATTTAAAATACTTGAATCAGTTTTTGAGGACACTGAATTTACTTTAAGTCAAATGCAAAAATGTAAACATCGGTATGAGCAGTGTATCACTCCATATCATGTTAGCTTTTTTTTTAGATCCTACGAAACCACAACATAATTTTACTTTAACAGACAACGAAAAGGATTGCTTTAAAGGCCGCCAAAGAATTACATCCTACCGGTTTCTTTCCGCTAATAATTCAATTTCTGGCAAAGTCGGAATCTTTTACTGATATTATTTTTGATGAATACATTCTTAAAACTACAAAACCTCTGGATTGGTGGAAATCTCAACGAAATGTCGATGTTATTCAAAAAGTACTCCACCATTAGACAATTGTTTTCTACTACAGCTTCTTCGGCATCTGTCGAAAGAGTCTTTTCGACATTTGACTTGGTACATTCTAAACATAGAAATAGCTTGGGGACAGAAAATGCCGCTAAATTAATTTTTCTTTACAAGCATTACAATTTACTTCTTCATCACATTTGTTCTTATGCATTTGGAAATTTAGGCTTTTTCTATTTTTCTTTGTTTATTATAATACCATATTTACTATTCAATCTTAATAATACTTTGTTGTTTTCTCTTAATATTTATATAATATTATGTTGATATACAATATAAACTGTTCTTGTTACCTTAAGTTATTTAAAGTTCAATTTCCTATAGGTTATTTGTTGGTACACATGTAAAGTATTTAACTTTATTTTTAAATGAACTGTTATTTTTAATTTACTTTTGTGATGTTTGATTTGCTTGGGGGACTTATTTTCACATAAATTTATACTTTGATATATATCATGATTTAAAGTGAAAAAATCGATTGATTTCAATTATGATTTAAATCGCGATTTAAATAATTTTATTTAAGTCGTCGCAATCCTGATTTGGACCAACCGATAAGTTTTATCACACCTAATATATTAGGGGAAATAATAAATAATTAGTGTTTCGTTCAAAAATCACAAATTGCTCACAACATGACTATAATAATGTCTAATTTTAATAAGCGTAATAAAATTATACTGAAATAAGATTTAAACTGCCCAAGCTCTCTAATATAACTGCTTTTAAATGAATTCTCCCTCTATGAAAGACGATACATCCTTACATGTATTGTGTAGGTTTAAACGCGGGGATTACTACAAACTTCGGGTTGGTTTAATCGGTTTCTAGGTTAATTCCAACACACAGAATAAATTTATATAGTGAGCCATATTTCGCCATGTAAAAGATGATTAAACTTTAGTTGGACAGCTTTGAAATTATAAATTGTTACAGCGTAATCCCCTATAGTATCCCTACCTTTATTTTCTACTTCCATCGTAAAAGGGAAGTATTGTAATCATGAAAAAATCACCCTCCAAGATTTTTTCAGATTACACATCTCTAGATGCCGAAAAACGTGTATTTTCAATTCGGTCGGTCTGTAGGTCTGTACGTCCGTCTGTCTCTTCGCGGAATAGCTCAAAAACTACTTACCCGAGTAACTTCAAATTTTGGTAAAAAATTAAGGGTTATATGGGGATGACCTTCTAACACTTTGGTAAATATCTAATATAATTGTGCAAGCTTTGCTTGCCAATAGCTTTGCTCAGCTTCGGCTTGAGATGAGCAGCGGGACGATGTAGGACGTAGTAGGTATTTGTTCGTAGTAAATGAGTAACAATTATCGTGGTTAATAACGTACTGATTTATTCTAAGATTTACATTCCATTTATACAACTATCAATTAAACAATGCGTGCGATCTCAATGATGCAAAATAGTAAAATTTAATAACATTATATTATGTATAGTCATCAGAACGTGCAAGGTTCAACTGACGTGACTGTAAGAAGGTCAGTGTAGACACTGTACATACCATCTAAGTAAATATTAAATATGCATAGAATTGTCTTATTAAATTATAGAAATTTTATGTGTAATTGTGAGAATTATACATTCTGCGGCCTGTCTCCGATGGATGAAGTGAGAGATCTTAACTCAAATTCCTCGTTTTGAGTGGTCCTGTGATCTGGTTTCCTGTTGCGTTTCTTCTGTTGATGCTGTGCTACAATGATTTTGGCTGTATACCATCCTGTAATTATAAGAATGGCTATGATAATTGTAGTGATGCTGCTAATTGCTATGGAATGATGGTGAATGTTTCGCCAAAGAATGTTCTGTAGTTGCTCTTGTTGGTGTTCTTGATCGTTTATCATTTCATGAAGGCTGTCTGTCAGTTCGAACACTGGCTCGGTTGGTAAAATGTCTAGTTGTTTCTGGTGGATCGCATTGCCTAATAAGTTTGGGACCGCTTTGGAATAACTATTTAACACTGGAACGGTGGTGCTTCGTTTAGGCGTGAGTATGTTTTGTTTTGTTTGAATTATACACTCTTGAGATATTTGAATTATCCCTGTTGCGTTTATTGCAACATCTTCCCGCGCACCATTGCAGATTACAGATATTACCGTTGGAGAGCTGGATATGAACATCCAAGTATTGGCTGCGCACAGCTGTTTCCATAGTATGCCTTTTATGCTGCTTTTTTCAATGGCGCAATGTCTTGGAGCGGCTCGTTCATATATTTCATCTATAATACATGAAGGATTTGTTTCTATGTTTCTGACTGAACTTGGTGAACAGATAAACTGATGTGGATCATTGGGGTATGGTTTAATGCATTGTTGTAAGTCGTTTTCATGAAGTTGGAAGTACAGTTGCGTGTCGTAGTCGACGGCTATGTAGTCATTAGTGACGTGGAGGTTCCAATACGATCCGTTTTCGATTTTCACCGGAACTGGAGTTGCTTTTAGAAGTCCAAACTTGGCTTCTGCTATTGGAAAGTACCCATACACTTGGAGACTTGTCTTATTAGCTGTCTGCTTCGTGGATAACATTGTCGGTACAATCCTTAAGTTATTCGGAAATTTTTTATTTGTTTCTTTTATGATATTGTTGATATATGCCGGTGATACTAGTTCGTATATTATGCCCCTATTGAAGCAGATGTTCAATAGTTTGTCATAGTATTCATTTATTTCGCTGATGAAGTTTTGTGCTACTTGGTAGGCGCTTAGCAGTTGAATATTTAGGGCATTGGTGTCTATTTGCTTGTACCAAGTCTGCATGTTGTTGATTGCTTCTAGTCCTTGGTTGAGTTTTTCTTGAAAATGTTTAAGTCTATTGGTGATCCTCGATTCTGTCTCATTGAACTCCGTGAGCGCGGACACCATAAATTTAGTTTGGTGATTGGACGCTCGAATCAATTGCTCTTGATTTTTGTTGAGCGAGTCGATATCTTGATACACTTCATCGTTGACTCCAAATACAGTTGTTAAAAATTTTCCAAGATAGCCTCTTTTCCGTCTTGTATGATGGACGTCGTTAAGATTCATCAGCATCCACTGGGTATGATTTTTTAACTCTTCCAAATGATGGGTTAGGGCTTCACATCTGGCGTCATTTGTAAGCTTTTTTGATTTATCACATAGGTCTCTAAATTGAGAAGCTACGTTGATTACTGCCTTCACATCATTTTCACTCCTGTTTCTGGAATGTGCTATTTCTATTCTAAAGACTCCTTTGTCAATTTGAGTTGTCTCTAGATGTTCTATGTAAAGGCCATGTTGGGGTTGGTGAATTTTGTAAGAGTTTTCTGCTGTCGTTGCAGAAATTAGCAAGAATAGAATTGTCAAAACATAAAGAAGTGCTGATTTTGAAGTTGTATGCTTCAGTCTTTTCTCTTTTGTGGTTCTTTCTTCTTTCTGTGCAACATGACTATTGATTTCTATTGTGGGCTGGGTAGCGGCTTGTGTATCTTGGTCTGTAGGCAAAGGAATTAACTTGTGAATTGGTCTCTTTTGAGTGACACCTCCTGGCCTTTTTATTGTTACGACTCGAACTGCTCCATCTTGACCTGGATGAATTTCCATTATTCTCGCCAAAGGCCATTTGTTCGGATTTATATTTTCTTCTTTAATTAGAACCATTGTGCCCACTGGCAAATTTTCAATAGGCTTGTTCCACTTATATCGTTGTTGAAGTCTGGAAAGATACTCAGTAGTCCAGGCTTCCCAGAAGTCTTTCTTCATTTTTTGAACGAGTCTCCACCTTTGCGACATATTACAGTTCGGGAAGGATTTAAATTCGGGGGGAGCTAATAATTCTCTCCCTATTAAGAAATGTCCAGGGGTCAATGTATTGGTGTCATCAATATCTTCCGTTAGGGGGCAAAGCGGTCTCGAATTTAAACACGCTTCAATTTGGTGCACCAAGGTTGTCATTTCTTCATAGGTCAAAGTGCATGCTCCAATGACTCGCTTTAGATGATGTTTCATGGATTTGACACCTGCTTCCCAGATTCCTCCAAAATGTGGGGCTGCGGGTGGGATGAAGTGCCATTGTGTTCCTGAGCTGATAATTGCATTTTGCAGGTGAGGCTCTTCGATAATTTCCTTCACTTCTTCTTCAAATTGTTTTGATGCTCCCAAAAATGTAGTGCCGTTGTCACTATACATATTTTCACAATGACCTCTTCTTGCAGTGAACCGTCTGAATGCAGCTAAAAATGCTTCGGTTGACATATCGCTGACCACTTCTAAATGAATCGCTTTGGTGGCAAGGCACACGAATACTGAAATGTAGCCCTTGTACGACTTATGTCCTCTCCCTTTGGTGGTTCTAATTTGAATTGGAATCGTCTTTCTAAGAAGTTCATAAATTTTTCGAACTCTGGGATATCATGCGGCTTCTGAAGATTTTGTTCGTATACGGTTGGTTTCAGAATCCCATTTTCTGAGGATTATTCGAATTACCATTGGATCCCATGTATCGATTTCTACATCTTGGTTTTTCAACGCCTGTAGACATTCTCTTGTAGTGTCGTGTAGTTGTTTTAGTTTCAGTGCGTCTTCTTTTGTAACCGTTGGTACGTCTAATATCTTATCAATTAGTTGGAATGTTAGTAGCCTTTTGTTTTCATATCGCTTTTGCAATAACTCCCATGCTGTTTCGTAATTAGCTTCAGTTGACTCAAGGTGTTGAATCAATTTGCCTGCTTCTCCCCGTGTGTGGGTTTTCAGATAGTGCATCTTTTCGGCCTTGGTCAGTGCTTGGTTTTCATGAATTACTCTTTTGAATATATCGAAGAAATTAGACCAGTTTTCATATCCTCCATAAAAGATCGGGATAACGACTTTTGGAATTGCTAACTTTTGCTGTGGCTGGTTCACCACGATTTGTTGAGTTTGGGCCATGATATTTTCTTGAGCTTCTAAAGTTAGTTTTTCCAGAATTTCTTCGTACTGGCCAAGAGTGTCTGCATAAGTATTATTGACAAAATAGTTGTTTTGAAACTTTGTTTCATTTATCATTATTTCTTCATGCAGTTGATGAATAGCATCCCATTGTTTTTTAATTTTTTCCTTGTGAAGCTTTTAGTGAAGGATTTAAAATCACGAAAGGCTTTATCTCTTAATTTCTGCATGCGTTTAATATTTTCTGTGATCAATGGATGGAGAGGTTTATTGCATTCAATAAGGTGCTTAATAGGTGCATGCTTATTAAATAAGGCCAATATACTATTATTTAAAAAGTTTATCTTTTCGTCAATATTTTCAATATTATATATCTCATTAAATGTTATTGCTTCCAGGTCCCTTTGAAACAAATTTATATCAATATTTTTTAGTGATCTATATAGTATTTTATTAGGTGGTTTAGGGTCGCAAGAATAGTTAATCTAACAGAAAACTGAGCAATGGTCAGAAAACTGGCAATCAACAACACCTTTATTCACAACTTTATCGCAATTCGTGAAAATAAGATCAATTAAAGACTGAGTTCTATTGGTAATTCTAGTCGGCTCTAAAATAATTTGTTCTAAATTAAAGGGTTCCACAGTTTGCAAAAGCTGCCTTGTCAAAGGACTTTCATAATTTAAGTTATCCGTGTTAAAATAGCCTATGCGAAAAATGTTTTCATATGAGGAGGAAATATCAATTAACGTGTCTTCGAATGTATTTAAAAAAGAGGCAATTTCAGAATTTCGAGGTCTATAAATAGTGCCATTAATAATTTCGTACTTTTTTAAAAAAATCTTTATCCAGATACTTTCTAAAAAATCAAACTTTTCGGTCAGAATAACATCATATTTGAGATCGTCCTTGATATAAACAGCCACACCTCCCCTTCGACGGTCCTGTCTGTCATTTCTCTCTAAATTATAGGTTTGTAAATTAATTGTCTCATTAGAGATATCTGAACGTAACCAACTCTCTGTGACACCTATAAACTCAAAGTTTTTGTTTTCGTAATACTCCTTAAAACTGTCGAAATGTGAAATTATCGAACGAACATTGATGTGGGTTATACTAAAAGACATTTAAAAACTCTCAGCACAGAAGAAGAAAAGGTGAAGGATTTAGAGAAGAACGATATAAACGAAAGAATGTAGAATTTATATAATATATAAAAAATGAAAAAAATTATATCCACCAAAACCTACAGCTATCTGCATAAGATTTTAAAAATAAACCTACAATATCTTTGTTGTACGAGAACCAAAAAAAAAAAATCCTAGTATATTCTAACCAAAAAAAAATATCATCACATAGGCATCAATTATTAGTAAAATGAGTCTAATATAATGATATTAAGTAAAATACGTAATTTTATCCAGCAAAACAGAATATAAGTGTCTTGAGGAAAACACGCAATTATGAATTAGATGTCCACAACATGTACTCAAATGAAAAAAAAAATTATAAATCATAACATCCTAACACTAACTTCTCAAAAAAAAAACCAGTGAACGAACGTTTTGTAAACAAAATAACATAAGTTATAATATTCTACATGTTTCCAAATCATTTATGGTTTTACCACAAAAAATAATAAAGTACTTTGTATATGTACCTAAATACGAAGGGTATTGAGACATAAACATCATACCTTGTTGTGAAATCCCCTTTGTAAAAATAATCCTATAATTTATTTAAAACATCTAGAGCGCTTATACGATGAACTATATCACTTTTATCTTTCACATAAATATTTCCCTGTAAGCACCATACTGATCTAGCACTGACTTTTTGAACGGATTTCTTAAAGAAAGACGAAACTTAGTTAGGTCCTCTTGCACAGAAACGCCCGTCGTTCTTAATAATTTCCGATTTTTAAATACCGAGACACGACTAACATCATTTGCAAACTGCACTAGGATAGCCGGTGGCTTATCGCCCGGATTTTTTGCGGAGATGCGATAGGTTTTTCTAATATCGAAATCTTTAATATTACACTTAATTCTTTTATTGAAAAGGTCTAAGGCAATTTTTTTAATATTTTCGTTCTCTTCCTGAGCGACGCCAAATATGCGCACGTTTAAACTGCGCGATGATTGCTCGCATGAATCCAACATGGCTTCCAGAGTTCTATTTTTCTCTTGAAGGACTTCCACTTTATTGTTTTTACCATAGATCTAAAGCTGGACATTTCTTTCTTTACTCTATTCGCAACCTGCTGGGCTAGTTTTTCCTCGAAGTGTTCCTTCAAGGTAGATACAATAAGACCCTTAATTTTGTCAAGGTCGGTCGCAGACAGAACCATGATAACAAAATTTCCTTTTAACTTACGTTAGTGTAGATATAAACCCAATTCCTCTATTACGTTCGCACTAAGTCACAAAAGACACTAGAAAAACTTCTTTATTTTAGTCTGAACACAGTTTTTCGTACAAAATAATTGAAACAAGCAGGAGCGGCAGTATAGTGAATGTTAGTTACTCGAACGCCATCTACTCTACTATACAACTTAAAAAAATCGGGTCGTATTATGTCAACTGGTTTTAGTTATAATAAACATGAACAACAATTTTTTGAAAACAGTTTAATGGACAATAGGCTAGAGAAAATCCACAACGGGAATTTAGGTTTCGACAGCGACAATCCGTCAATGTGTGGTATGGTAATCGAGCCATTGGTCCCTATTTTTTGACACTGTGTTTTAAATGCAGCTTGCTATTTAAAGTATTTGGAAAACAGGTCAGGAGAATAATTAAAAGCTTTGCCTTTAAATATCTTAAAAAACATTTTCGAACAGTATGATACCTCACAATAGTGACGATGTGCTAACTTAGCTGAATGGATAGTTTTCTGAATGAATCGGAAAACATGCGCCAATCAAATGGCCAGCAAACAACTCCGATTTGTCACCTATAGATGCATTTTTGGGGTCTTATAAAGGACAGTTTAAACAAGAACCAGTCGCAATCACTTTAAAGATTTTATGTCATTTTAACAATAGTCTAATAAAATGTTAAGTCCAGTTTATATCATTTGCTGATGATGCTAACTTGGTCAGCGAAACGCGCGTCCAGAACGTAACAAGTTGTGGTGTAGTGGGGTTAGAACTCTTGTATTTTGGTAATAAAATGTTATCTAATAAATTATTACAATCATTTTTTGAAGTTCAAGTACTCATAAAAATTGCATATCAGCATTAACATAATAGCGTATAGAATACAATTCTGATCGATAAAACATAAAAAATTTACTTCCGCCTAAAACGAAAATAAGAATATCTTTCAGTTTTAAAAAGAACATCCTATATATTTTTGAGTTTTAGGTTCTACCGTTAATACTCTATAACTGTCGATGAATACATACATAAATATGTCCAATATCGATCATTTCTCTAAAAACGGCCATTAAAAATTCACCATTTTTCATATTCAATGGAATTTTTCAAAAAAGCAAGCGTGAAATAAAGGCTGCTCCTTAATCTACTGGCAGTCACATTTTTTAGAAGCTTTGGTTAACAAAGAGGTAGCTGTGAAAATTATTTGTTATATACATAAAAAAATTAAAAAAGTTGAAAAGTGAAACAGAATTTTTCAAAAAATATTTTTGGTTCTACCAAAAAAATCGTGATATAAGACAGTGCCCGCTCTAGAGGCAGACGGTTCGGACATTTGTTCGGAGCGGTAAATCTAAGGGCGGCATTTTGGATGTGAATATGCCAGAATATTGATAAGTTAAACACCTCATTAAGCGACATTATACTTGTCAATTTTTTTACCATAACTTCTATTCAATGTGTCGTATTTACTATTTTTGTCTAAAAAAAAATATTTGTAATCTATAATTCTAAAAAACCACTATAAAGGTTTATTTAAATAAAAAAAGGCTAGGTACATAATATATTTAGAGAAGTATACGCGTACCGAATAGAACAGAAAGGTTTGCAACAGGAATGGGAACACAAACCATGCATTACAAAAGGGCGATTTTGTTACGCGCTCGCATTATTCTTACTAACACATTGGAGGTGATCTGAAAAGCTCTGGGAGTTACCAAATATTTGGTAGTTTTACAGTTCAGTGTGATTTTTAAAGGTAAGTACGCCAATAAATCCTGTTTAGTTTGATAAATAATTTTTTTACTAAACTAAATTCAGCATACTAATCCAACCTAAACTATAAAAATGAAATTATTTAAGGATATTCGAACGGATAAATAAATAGTCAATGAAATTATTATTGATGCTAGAGAACTGGCTGAAGAAATTAACGTTGAGGCTGATTTTGAATGAAGCGTACAACGAGACCGTGTGAGGAGAAAAAAAATAACTTCTCATACGAAGCACGAGGTGAACCGGTCTAAGATCTCAAAGAAAAATATAGGATCGACTTTTTTTATTTTACAATTAATCAAGCACTAAATGCATTAGATGCTAGATTTAATCAACTTAGTCACCACAGTGACTTTTGTCAATACCTATATAATATATTCGATTTAAAAACCATGCCTCATAAAACCTGCAAGGATTTGGAAAGTATTTTAACTGATGGTGATTCTGTTGACATAAATGTGGTAGAAGTAACAGACGAAATTTCTGCCGTATCTGCGCTTTTGAGCAAAACAGAAAGTCCCAAGCAATCTAGTGCTGCTATAAGAATATCGCTAACTATACTATTAGCTGTAGCAATTACAGAAAGAAATTTCTCTAAATTAAAGTTAATTAAGGACCCTCTATGTTCCACTTCCAGGCAAAATCGTCTTAATGGTTTGACCATTTTGATAATTGAGCATGAAATCTGCGATCAAATAGAATTAAGAGCTGATAAAATGTTTGCAGAACCAAAAGTGAAAAAATATTTCCTTTAATTTTAATGGTAGCAATTTATATTAATTTTGTTTAGTTTTTATAGAATATAAGTTATTTGTTTATGCAAAACATTTATCTGGTATAACTGAAAATATTTTAATTTAAAACCTATTGAATTTTATTTTAGATAATATATATTATACATTTAGAGGGCGGCAATATGCATTTTTGTGCAGAGCGGCAAAAACTCCAGAGTTGGCGCTGTATGAGATAATTCTAGGACACAAACCCCAATCTACTAAATACTGTCTTATTTAAAATTTGTGTATTTGTCTAATTTCTAGAAACTTTTTCTATTACCCAAAACTTGAAATTAGAATACAGGATGTTTCAAATAAAACTAAACGGGAGTTTTGTGTTTTTAATAAAAAAGGGGTAAATATGTATTATCAAGATATTTGTACAGGGTGATCAGTTAAGGGTAGCGAGCGGCCATATCTCATAAGATATTGGTCGTATAGATTTGAGAAAAAAAATCATAATAAAAGTCGCCAAGAGAAATTGCTGAAAATTATTTTCGAGTTTGTCAAACGTCCGCTAGAGGGCGTAACAACCAACACCAAGTAGAAAAATGGGGTTTTTATGGAATTTTGCCTAATGAAAATATATCGATGATATCATTTTCATATTTAGTGACCATTTCCCTGCACTTTTTGTCTAAAATGTTTTGTTCTATATATCAAAATAAAGCGGTGGGGGAAGTTCAATTGTTTTTTCAAACAAACCAAGATGTCTCCCGTTTCTTTTGACCGATTTTAGCAAACTTAGGCTCATATGAAAGAGCATAATTGCACTACAAAACGCTTACTTGGTTTTGAATTTTTGACTTTTGCTGGCGTCGCTAGATGGCGTTAACTGAATTAGTAGCATATTTTTTAGTTTTTTTCAAAAAAAACAAATGTAATGGTATATTCATTTTTACATATTTTAGAAGGGGATACATTTCTCTATAATTTAATGAAAATAATTTATCATCTACCTTTTTTTGAACCGTTGATATTGACCAAAATATTATTTTATTTTATTAAAAAATGGCACGCCACTGCTTTTTGTCAAAATAAAAATCATTTTCGTAATCAATTATTAGTTGCTAACCAAAAGAACCTCTTGATTTTTTTTCGTTAGACGAACGGTTATGGATTGAAAAAATAAGATGTTTAACAATGATAACTATAAGGTTCAAAATTATTTTTAAATATTACATCTCACAATAATAAAATTATTACCTATTATTTTTATCATTAATAATCATTTAATTAGCGAGAGAATGCTTTGGTTCATAATTTATTATTAATAATTATTATTATTTCATAAATGAAATTAAAAATCAAACTTAACTAACATCGCATTTAAGCGAAGCAGGCCATGATCTACGTTAAGAAACAAAACACCAAATTGTCAATCACGTTGATATTCATTTT
Source organism: Kuschelorhynchus macadamiae (assembly GCA_030620095.1). Classification (NCBI taxonomy): domain Eukaryota; kingdom Metazoa; phylum Arthropoda; class Insecta; order Coleoptera; family Curculionidae; genus Kuschelorhynchus; species Kuschelorhynchus macadamiae. The sequence goes on along the minus strand of JAUTXW010000253.1, from coordinate 1,688,377 downwards.
GATAGTTCCTGCTATTGACATCTAATTTAATGTTATGTAAAAAGTATTTTTACAACAAATTATGCCTTTTACGAATGAAGAAGCCTTTGATATGTTGAGAATTTATTTTCAATGTTTTGAAAATGCGGCGATTGCTTCTACGCAGTATGCACTGCGTTATCCCCTCCGAAGACACCATTCGAGAATGGTTTTTCATCGTTTAGCCTTACGTTTAAGGCAACATGGCCAAGTGCAAACAACTCCAACTTTGAGAAGAAATCGTACAGTAAGAAGAGAAGATAACATTATAAATGTGTTGGCTTATATTCATGCAGACCCCCATTTAAGCATAAGAGAGATCTCCAGAGATTTAGGAATATCCTATGGCTCAGTGCAAAAAATATTAATGGATTTCAAAATGCATCCATATCACATCGTGATTCATCAAGCCCTAAATGACACTGACTTTGAACGTAGGCTCGATTACTGCTACTGGCTTAGAGACTTCATTAGGGAAAACCATCATATTTTGTCACAAATATTGTGGACAGACGAAGCATCGTTTTGCAGTAATGGCAGGGTAAATCTTCATAACGTGCATTACTGGTCGGACACTAATCCACACTGGTTACGTGAAGATTATCAGTAGGGTCGATGGAGCGTCAACGTCTGGTGCGGTGTTATTAATGGTGCTATTATCGGTCCGCACATCTTTAATGGCAATCTAATTAGTGACATGTATTTGAAATTTTTATTTAACGATTTACCAGGACTCTTAGAAAATGTGCCTTTACAAGTAAGAAGAAACATGTGGTTTCAACAAGACGGATGCCCGGCACATTATTCACGAAATGTGCAAGATTTTTTGAACAGGCATTTTCCTAACCGTTGGATTGGTAGAGGCAGTCTATTTTTCTGGCCACCACGGTCCCCCGATTTAACCTCCCTTGATTTTTATCTGTGGGGCCGAATAAAGGATTTGGTGTATAAAACTCGACCAACTACTCGAGAAGACATGATAGTCCGAATTCAAAACGCCATAAATATTATATCAAGAGCGGAAATTGAGACAGCTGTCAACTCCACCCAGAAGAGATTGGACCAGTGCATTCAAAATAATGGACAACATTTTGAACATTTACGACAAAACTATTAATTTATTTTTAACGTTTATTTTTAAAGTTCCATGTTCTTGTTTTTAGTGTTATTGCTCCTGCTGTGGTTGGACAGTTTTATTAAGATTTTTCATTGTTAAACATCTTATTTTTTCAATCCAAAACCGTTCGTCTAACAAAAAAAAGTCAAGAGGTTCTTTTTGTTATCAACTAATAAGTGATTACTAAATTGATTTTTATTTTGACAAAAAGCAGTGGCGTGCCATTTTTTAATAAAATAAAATAATATTTTGGTCAATATCAACGTATTAAAAAAAGGTAGATGATAAATTATTTTCATTAAATTATAGAGAAATTTATCCCCTTTTAAAATATGTAAAAATTAATATACCATTACATTTGTTTTTTTTTGAAAAAAACTAAAAAATATGCTACTAATTCAGTTAACGCCATCTAGCGACGCCAGCAAAAGTCAAAAATTCAAAACCAAATAAGCGTTTTGTAGTGCAAATTATGCTCTTTCATATGAGCCGAAGTTTGCTAAAATCGGTCAAAAGAAACGGGAGACATCTTGGTTTATTTGAAAAAACAATTGAACTTCCCCCACCGCTTTATTTTGATATATAGAACAAAACATTTTAGACAAAAAGTGTAGGGAAATGGTCACTAAATATGAAAATGATATCATCGATATTTCATTAGGCAAAATTCTACTTGGTGTTGGTTGTTACGCCCTCTAGCGGACGTTTGACAAACTCGAAAATAATTTTCAGCAATTTCTCTTGGCGACTTTTATTATGATTTTTTTTTCTCAAATCTATACGACCAATATCTTATGAGATATGGCCGCTCGCTACCCTTAACTGATCACCCTGTACATAAATGTGTAGGCAATAAAAAAAGTAAGATAAAGAAATGAGACTTTAATTTTGATATCTTTTTACAGGATTTCTGAAAAATAAGAAAGGATTCCAATTTTTACAACCTTTAGAAAACGAAAAATTAAAAATTCACTCTAGCACTATTTTGCTTCAGACGATAAAATGGCATCGTAAGATAAGTTTTTAAAATCAGCATTTGTTTCTTGCTCTTGTAACTTGAGTTTTTCAAATCACGATTAAATAGCAAACATTTGAAAACAGTTGACATTTGACGTATTAAATATTATGTTATATAAAGTTATAGAGAATTGATCTTGAAATCTAAAAAGTCAGAAATATACAAGGAGATCCATTTCATTCTATTAGACCGTCCGGGGGTGACATGCATTGCACACAATAATCAACGTCAAACCTCGTCTAGTGCGGCTAATGTTTAGATGGGTGACCAACTGTACATACATATATAACTATTTGGTTTAAAGTATTAAATTTGTTTTTAAAAATTGTAACATACATAACTATTTGCAGGTATAGATGCCACTAAGCAAGTGTTTCTCTTTTTTTTGAGGCCGTAAAAATAGAATACGAATAAGTTTCCGGAATAGCTTGATTGCCAAGAGACAGAATATTAAATCTCAGACACGCTTTGACAAACTAATTACAATATTTTTAATGGAATAATGCAACTATTTCTTTATTTTCAAAATTAAACGAAATGTGTCGTATTTTTCATATAAGTCGTTTCGAAGAAAAAAATGTAAACCTCTTTCAAGGTATGCATTTACAGGGTTTTCCCGTATATTTTGGCACCTACCTAGAGAGTTTATTTGAATAGATACCGAAATTTCGTAAATAGAAAAGTTACAGGGTTTTTTATGAGTCACCAGAATTTGTTATCATAAATGCGAAAATATTTTTGGAAATTTTAATTACATTCCGTGTATTAGTATAAGGGTTTTAATATATTTTAAAGAATGCTAAGTTAATTTCCGCTGAAACAAAGTCAGCCCTGATCAAGGAAACGTTAACATTTTGACGTTTAATTTGTCCACGAGTATTTTTGCTATCTTAAACAATGTAAGATTGGTTATTCCGAACAAGAAAAACTCGATATGATAGAATTATTTTATTTACAAATAGACGAACCATTTTATACTATATTATACTCGTAAACAAATTCGTCTGACAATTAAACGTCAAAATGGTACCGTTTCCTTGATCACGGCTAACTTTATTTCAGCGGAAATTAAATTAGCATTCTTTAGATATTTAAACGGTTATCTTACCAAAACGCGCACGCTTTGCGCTATTTTTATGGACTCTTAAAAGATATGTCGTATCAGCAGATGCATCCTGAAGCAATAAATCTTCCATTTCTTTCATAATTTTACATTAAAATTTTATTTAGATACCTATTAACAATATTTTAATTTCTTTAGAGCCATTTTTGTCTGAAATCCAGTAAGCAACCTCCGATTTTTTCATAGTTAGAGTTTTATTTTTTGTGGGTGAAAATAGCCTTCAGCCATTTATATTCTATATACAACACATTATCAAATGTCTGTATATTTTATTTGTTTATTCGTTTTGACAGTTGGCCCATGTAAGCTTTCTTGTTTCTAAATGTAATACCTCTATAAATAAATAAATAAAAAACATGGAAAAACCAACACAAGAACTTCGGAATCAACTGTTTAAAATTCAATATACGTTGTTTTCTAAAGCCTGATTTATTCGATAAACTGATCGATCCTCCAAAGATATCATCAAATTCCAAAATGAAAAACAAACAATCGAGGAGTGCCTGAGCCTCTACCAGAAACAGAATATTTCCTATTAGTTTTGTTTTCCCTGTCCGATCGGCTACGTTATGCTCCCTAAAATCTGGACGGTTTACAAGAGAGTTTGATAGTCCGAGTCAGGTCTTCGACAACGAGATATAACGAATAGAGCTTTGTGTAGATTATAATATTATTTATAAAAAGTTTAACTAATTTACTTGTAAAATTTATAAACTTACTATCGAGAAAAACAAGAAAGCGGATAGATGAAATTTAAATTCTGTTTGTGGGAACGAATAGGGACAATGGGTAACGCTGGGCGGTTACATAATACAAAAAGAACATATCGATAAAAAGACAGTTAGTTTCACAAATGGAGTTACAAAAACAACTACTCGGCTGGCTAATACCACGACCGGCATTGAACTACACTGTTGATTCCTGAGTTTCGTTGAGAAAAATAATGTTAATATATTTTTGTTTCACATTACACCACCGTGACAACAAAGATACACTGATCTCTATCTGGAACATGTCCTGCAATGCCGCAGATCTGTACGTTTTCGGGTCCCTGGTCCCCAAACACATGTACTTCTATTTCTGTCACTCTGTCGGGGGTGATATGGTTAAATTATGGAGGCGTAAAAAAATGTATTAAGAAACTAGGTACTTATCAAATTGACATCAAATATTGGGTAAAAATAAAGTCTGATATAGGGATAAATTCGTATAATTTTTGTCAAAATCCATTACGGCGGAACAAGATGTCGGCTTAATGAAATGCTATAAAATTAAGAACCAAAAACTACTTATCCAGTTAACATGAAATTTTGCACAAATACGAAGTGTTAAACAAGTACAGACTGGTAAATTTTTAGTGCCAATCTTGTATTGCAAAACAAAATGGGGGCCTAATAAAATGTGTAAATATTCGGTAAAATTACATTTCTTGAAATAAAATCTTCTTTTTATGGAAAAACATAACATAATAATAACAAATCAATTAAAAACTAAAGAAATGAATAGTATAAAGTTATTACTTTATATCATTTCTACTAAATTCTTATTAACTTAAGATATATTTCCCGACACCCTCATATTACTTATTACTAAAACAGAGCATTAAAAACAAGATGCCACTTTTGGGAAAAATGTTTTACCCCGACACGTACAAGTTAGTATATCTATTTATGCAGATAGCTATTATTTAGATATTTGAAATATTCCTTTATTTAGAAGAGAAAATATTTTTATACGGAAAATTACCAAAGGTAGAACGTTTGTGTTAATATTTCAGGCATTTGAAATAAAAAGTTTGGTGTACAACTGTCGTAAAATTATCGAAGAAACTGAGTTTTTATATAATTAGTGTATATTTTCAATACTACGGTGAGCTTTTTCTTTTTGAAGTGATTTTATGTATCTATGGGATATTGAAAATTTACCAAAAATTCGGTAATTATCGGGTATCACGTTTTAATTTTTGCTTAGTTGCAGTATATATTATAGAAATATGGAGATCTTTGCAACACAAAAATTAATTTCGTTGACAAAATTTAAAAGTGACTGTCAAAATAAATATAATTAAGTAATAATGCCATATTAATTATTATATTTTTCAACAATTACCTTTGCAGGCGCGGTGATACTTTAAATATTAATATAACAAATTATATAAATATATTTCATCAATAGTTAGGCTTTTGTGAGTGTAGTTAGTAACGTAAGAGTTTTTAATGAAAATTTGTAATATCGTATTTGCAAATATTATTTTAAAACAGGTCGTTGTTTTAAAAAATATACCCCCTTCTTCCCTGGTTATGAATCTTTTTCTTTTTATTAGGAATAATGAAATGTGTCATTTAGTAACACATATATAATGTCTTTTCAAACATTTTAATTGAGCGCCATTTTGTTTTATCATATTGGATTCCTACCATTTACCAGTTTCTACATATGCCGCACTTGACTTTTGGGCATAGTTTAAAATAAATTCAACAAGTACTTTTTACATTAACACACCCCATTTTGTCATGTTCGATCCGTACCAGTTTATGTGACACATTTAATTTGTCTACAAAATTTCACTGTCAATTGAATTTTTAGCTGCCATTTTGTTCCGCCATCTTGAATTCGTACCACAAATTTATCAATTTATCTCTATATCATACTTGCACAAAATTTGTAATTAAACTAAAAAGTAGTTTTTTAGGCTGATTATTTAAATATTTTATTAGATCGCCATTTTGTTTTGATCAAAATGTTACCAGTTTACTCCTACGTAATACGTGATTTTTGTGCAAAATTTGAGACAAATTGGGTATTTAGTAATAATTTTTTATAATATTTTACTAGGCCGCCATCTTGTTCCAGCATAATAAATATTTACCAAAATATTAAGTCATCCCCATATAACCCTTAATTTTTGACTAAACTTTGAAGTCAATCTGATAAGTCGTCTATGCCGCGAACTGACAAGACAGCCAAACCGACAGACAGACTGAAGGAATTGAGTAAATAATTTTTTGGCATCTAGGGACGGGAAAACGTGAAGATATGTAAAACCTGAGAGGGTGATTATATCACGATTACAAACATTTTATTTGGGCGTCATTTTGTTCAGCCATCTTGAATTAGTACCACAGTTCTACTAATTCATCTCTATACAACAATCAGTAATGGTACACAATTTGAAGTCACTCCATTAAGTAGTTTTTTCCAGCTGAATTATTAAATATTAAGCCGCCTTTTGGTTACTTGCATCTTACCATCTTGCATTCTTAACAAACTTTCATCAGTTGATTCGTACATAATACTTGATTTTTGTGCAAAATTTCAGATAAATTGGATAAGTAGTTTTTTAATATTTCACTGGGCCGCCATTTTGTTTTGCCACATTGGATTTTTACCGAAATGTTACCAGGTCATCCCCATATAACCCTTAATTTTTGACCAAGATTTGAAGTCAATCGGGTAAGACAGACCGACAGACATACGGACGGAATTGAGAAACCATGTTTTTCGGCATCCAGGGACTCTGAAACGTATAGAACCGAAAAAATCTCGAAGGATGATTTTTTCAGTTTTATACGTTACACGATTAGAATGCTTCCCTTTTACGAGTGAAGTAAAAATCACTCATGAACCTTCTATTGCAGTGAATCTTGAAAAGAATTCTTATTGAATATTAAATAATATAAACCCTACTAAAAATCTTATTTCCCCTCTTTGGCTTAAAGCTGGATCTTGCAAAAATAAAATGACATCTTCGCCATTTACGTCACACTGAAGTTATTGCAGGTTCGCATACTAGTTTATGAAACACATTAAACTTGTCTGAAAAAGAGAAAGAATGATTATTCCAATTTGTTTACTACAGAATTTGTTGTAATTTAAGTACATTTTTTAAATAGTTTCTGAGGCAGATACTTTGATTTATTTGTTTATTTGATTCATGATCGCTATAGTTGATCCGTCCGATAAGTCCTTGCTCTCAGCCTGAACAACGCTGAACTGACGTTATTAAATAGTTAAAGTTTTTTTAGAAATATGTGTAAATGAATTTAGGTGCATCTTTAAGTTACAAGTTTAAAAACATGCATTTAAATTTGGTCAAATTCTGTGCATCTGTGCTGCCGTCGAAATTCAGATACAAAGAGCTCATTACAGATGTTATCTGAGAAAGAGGGTTGATTAAAGACATCCTTTGACAAATTCGTTCATAGTGTGGTTGCTTTGATAATTCCTCACTGTATGTAACAAGAGCGCGGTGTCGTAGATTCCTCCAAAGTTGTCCAAATGTAATACTACCTTCTACACCTCGATATTGTTAAAGTAAAATAAATTCAGTTTAAGTTAAAGAATGAAGCAAAATTGAATATAATGAACGAAGCCAGCCTTTTATTTCCAAGGCATTTCGATCGGGAAACCCTTTTAGTACTCTCACCCGAAGGCATATACTTTATTTCTGGTTTGAGCGTCTTACAAAGGTCCGAAATCAAATATAATTAGTTTTACGCTTGTATCATGGCTGCTGTAATCACCCCTCGCCAAGTTCGTGCATAATAAGAGCACAAGACACACGAGCCCTCACCGTTTAGACAAAATAAGATCTATTTTGCTTCCTTTAAGAATTATTGTTGAAGAAGCGCATGTTTTTATTGTCCATCTACAGAAGTCAAACATTTTCCATTTTACTAACGGTTTTTACCAAGACAATTTCGTTTGACATCTCTAAACGGCTGATTTTGTTTGTGCAACAATAAAACTTTGTTATTATTTGATAAAATTCAGTAAAAGATCCTATGTAGATTTACTGCTTGCCTTCCTGCACCGACATGTTTTAAAATGCATCGAAAGTTTTTCCATTTCCGAAAGCTGCTGCATCCGGATGCAAAAGAAACTTTCAATTACCCCCAAGTCCGAAAGTTTCCCTGACTTTCCACAGGGTGACGGTTCTCCATTATTGTGCTTATTCGAAAAGTCAATCTCGTTGGTCCTGAAGTGCAAATGCCATCAAAATTTCAATTATTTTCGAGTACTCGAATATACTCCAACGAGACTTCATACTTAGACTTCTCGATCACTGACTAAGCAGCATCTTGAGTTGTTAAGAAAACTCCTTTCATCTTTTATAAACTAAGTTTTGATTTTTCCCTAGCTAAATTAATCAGTTTGGGAAGTATGTTTGATCAATTTGAGTATAAGAAATATTACAGTGAATATACTGCGCAAACATGCAGGTGAATTTATAACAGATTATACGAGGATTATACAGAAAATACATGTACAAGTTTTAATGACAGATTGCTGATGTCAAAATAGGAAGATTTAAGCCAATTTACCTATATACAAAATTGCTTCGTTTAGCCTGCAGAGAGCGTTAAAGATTTTTAAAAAACTGGCTTTTCTTAAATTTCTTGGAAACTCGCTAACTGATTTTAACGATTTTTGGTGTATGATCCAATACTACAAACGTTCTAATGGTACAGTGGCCGTCTATAATCAAGTGGAAGTGTTATAAAAGTTACGACCCATCTAAAGATACATTCTGATTTTTTAATGTCATTAACTTTGTGACAAATCACCTATTTTTATCGGGTAAATTGATTTTTTTGGAATTTTCTTTCCTTTTGAGAATTTTTCTTACGATGAGCGGTTTTGCCAAAAAAATTATTTTTTAATTATTTGCATATATTAATAAAAATTTTATTATTATTAATTATTGCGTCATTTTTCCTTACCATGACATTTAATAGTTTCTCATACGTAGACAAATTGTGTTTAAAAATATTATTTGCCAAAGAAACAGGCGTCAAAGTATTAGTGTATATGTGGAGAAATATCCAAACCGTCGAGTACCAAATCACCAAACATTTGGCTATATTGAACGCCATCTTCAGGAAACGGGCAGCTTTGACAGACATTTTAAAAGCAGGAGTCGCGGGTTGTAGGCGAACAACTTGAACTGTCGAAAATCAAAAGGCAGTTCAAGGAAAACCGAGTGTCAGTGTCCCTCGCGTAGAACGTGAGTTGGGAATTCCTAAGACTAGTCTACACGATATACGAGCAATTATTACATCCATATCATGTCCAAAAAGTTCGGGAACTTTTACCTATTGATCCTCCCATGCGCCTTACATTTTCTCAATCTATTCAAAACATAACAATTCGTGCTCCACATTAAAGCAGAAAAATTTTGTATACTGACTAGGTGTGTTTTACAAGATCTGGAATCACTTACTTGCACAATCAACACGTCTATGCGGATGCAAATCCGCATGCCATTAAAGTTGCCCATCATCAGCATGAGTTTAGAATAAATGTATGGGCAAGTGCGGTAGGTATTATTGATCGCTATCTTATCAGTCCTGTAGAGATTCCAGACAGATTAGATTGAAATACCTATTTAAATTGCTTGCAAAATATGCTGCCAATTCTTCTAGAAAATGTACCCCCCTTTTGCTTCGACAAGAAATATGGTATATGCACAATGGTGCCCCAACTCATTTTTACTACTATTTGGCAATATCTACGTAACCAATATCCCAACTGGTGGATTGCAAGAGGCAATTGCACCAGTAAGATGACCACTACATACCCCGGAGTTAAATATGTGCGATTTCTTTATGTGGGGGACTTTTAAAACAGAAATTTATAACACTCCTGTACATACTCGTGAAGATTTATTGGCACGAATTTTAAATACTGGTGCAATTTTCAATTATCTTCAGACCTTAGATAAAATACATTTCAGTTTTTTAAAGAGTATCACTAAGTGATAACTAAATAGAGACTATTTTGCACATCTGCTTAATTCGGGGCTTAATAATTGTTTTCTTCTTACTTAGTTCTTTCCATTTTTTAAAATAAATCTTTTGTATTACATTTACACATAGTGTGTGCAAGTAATTGAAGAAAACATTTTTTGCCAAAACCGCTCATCCTACCAATAAGTTTTCAAAAAACATCAATCTAGCCGATAAAAATAACTGATTTGTTTATGACGTGTAGATGGGTCGTAACTTTTGTAACACTTCCACTTTCTTATAGCTGGCCCCTATACCATTAAAAAACTTTATTTTACAGCATTAGTCTATACACCAAAAAAAATCAATTAGCACGTTTCCAAGAAATTAAAAAAGAAACTTTTGTTTTAATTTGACGGCCTTCTACATGCTAAATAAAGCTATTTTATATATTTATCTATATTAAATTGGCTTCAATCGGTCTATTTTGACGTCAGCAATCTGTCATCAAACGATATACACGTATTTTCTGGACACCCTGTAAAATGTAAAAGATAGATATTTATTAAATTCATTATCGAATAAACATTAGCTTTTCCAAAAATCATTCGGAACGATTTTATTTTTTCGTGCTTCGTAGAGATATGTTTATCACAGAATGTCTTACAAACGGGAAAAGGTATTCAAACTAAAAGACTGCATAACTTCAACGCCCTAAACTATCACGAAACGACTTGCGTTTTTCCTATCTAAGTTTTTCAGGAGCCATCGTTCTACTTCATCTAGTTTTTAACTTTCAAATAAACAAATGATTATTAAAAACTTGATATGCATATATTTTTGTTTTAAGTTAAAAAAGGTTTTAAAACTTTACATTTTAACCAAAAATGGTAAATCTGAAACGTATAGTCACTTCCAGTTAAACCAGACAGAGCTTAAGACAGAACGGAAGCATTCACGACTTCGGCCAATTAAGAAACCATAGTTATTGGGATTAACTTGAGTTAAAATGAAATAACTTGAACATATTTGGCCTTCGATAGTACTAGCCATCTTCAGGCATTATTCTCAATCACTTCTTATATATATATATATATATATATATATATATATATATATATATATATATATATATATATATATATATATACTAAAATCAATAAAAATGCCTTTTCACACACCTTTATCAAAAGTTCTTGGCCGGAAAAGATATATGTAGAATAGCAGGAATGCATAATTTCTGCAGGTGCAAAACGACCTACAAGAAGAATTGCTTTCAATTATGTCACAGGGTACCCTCCTGCGATCATGATTTCTGGACCTTTACCCTCATCAGGCAGGCTTGTACCCAGGGAGATCTGAAATAACAGATTGCTCGATATGACAAAATCGAAAACGAAACGTCTATCATACTGGAACAATACTACATGCTAAGTAGAACACTTAGCGCCACCTATTGGGGCTCCGGTGGTTTCCGGCTGCAAACCCATAGGAATTTGGCAAAGTATGCACTAGCACCATTATGCTCCGGTGGAACTTTTGATAAAGGTGTGTGAAAACGCACTTTTATTGATTTTAGTATCTACTCTCCGCATAATGGTGCTAGTGCATACTTTGCCAAATTCCTATGGGTTTGCAGCCGGAAACCACCGGAGCCCCAATAGGTGGCGCTAAGTGTTATACTTAGCATGTAGTACTGTTCCAGTATGATAGACGTTTCGTTTTCGATTTTGTCATATCGAGCAATCTGTTATTTCAGATCTCCCTGGGTACAAGCCTGCCTGATGAGGGTAAAGGCCCAGAAATCATGATCGCAGGAGGGTACCCTGTGACATAATCGAAAGCAATTCTTCTTGTAGGCCGTTTTGCACCTGCAGAAATTATGCATTCCTGCTATTCTACATATATCTTTTCCGGCCAAGAACTTTTGATAAAGGTGTGTGAAAACGCACTTTTATTGATTTTAGTATCTACTCTCCGCATAATGGTGCTAGTGCATACTTTGCCAAATTCCTATGGGTTTGCAGCCGGAAACCACCGGAGCCCCAATAGGTGGCGCTAAGTGTTATACTTAGCATGTAGTACTATTCCAGTATGATAGACGTTTCGTTTTCGATTTTGTCATATCGAGCAATCTGTTATTTCAGATCTCCCTGGGTACAAGCCGGCCTGATGAGGGTAAAGGCCCAGAAATCATGATCGCAGGAGGGTACCATGTAACATAATCGAAAGCAATTCTTCTTGTAGGCCGTTTTGCACCTGCAGAAATTATGCATTATATATATATATATATATATATATATATATATATATATATATATATATATATATATATATAAGCAGACCACGAAGGCCTAGGTACTTGATACCATAGTTGCTTTAACTGAAGAGACGGAAAGTTTACTGATGCCAGATTTAAATACTTGGAGGGAAAGGCCTTTCCTAGTAACACCCTTCATAATCGGGATACTTTCGGGTGGTTCTTGGTCTTTGCAGTTGGATGATGAAGAGATGCATGTAGGTCGATGCTCGTGTCTCCCTGACAGGAATGACTAAGAAAGGTATAATGGATGATATTTCAACAGAACAGAATCCGTAGTAGAATCAGAGACAGATCGCCCACAATTCGACGATGCTCTAGTGAGGCAAGCTTCCTTGTGATGTTTGGATCGTCAATCAGTAGAATAGCTCTTCTTTGGATAGAGTCAATGATATTAATAATTGAAGGAGTTGCTGTTGCCCATATATGAGAGTAATACTCAAGGCTGGGTCTGATTTGCGGAAAACAAAGGGTATAAAAGTTGGCAGAAGAAAAGTATTTTCGACAAAGATCCTGCCGATAAGTGATACCACCTAAGCTAAAGGAACATTTGGCTTCAAGCATTTGATTACTAATCTAAATGGTGAGCGTATTTGGAGATAATGAACATGATTGTGTCTTAGTGGCGTTGGATTCGATAAGTTTTTTGCTCCCCATTCTACGATTTTATGAAGATCCTCGATTAGGGATAAAATCATTGTTCTACGCCTATCACTCATTTCAATCTTGGAAACAGGTTTTGGAAATTGTATATTGGAGTCGAATGTATCCTGTTCACATAGCTGCGAATATGACTGCTGGTAGAAGAAAGCAGCTCATTGATGTGCAAGAGGAATAGGATACGTGCCAATACTGAACTGTGTGGAACGCTTGAGGTGATTTTGTAGGTCAGATGAATAAACCCCCACAACTACATAAATATTTCTGTTGGAAAGAAAACTGGTAAGCCAGGTACAAAGTTTTAGGGACAACCATATGGAGGAAGCTCGTTATATGCTTTGGATATGTCCAAAGTAATAAGTTGGGCTTCCTAGTAGAATTCGATGGATTTGTTCGATTTGTGAGTTACAAAAGTAAAAAAATCTGCTGTGGATCTTTAGTGGCGGAAGCTGATTTGCCTATTATAGATAAGTGTATACCTTTTAAGGCAATTAAAAAGATAAGTATTGATATGTTTCTCTATTGCCAGACATTTATGGCGTCCAAAATTATGCGATTGTAATGACTCCGTGCCTCGTATTTAGCCTGTCGATTTTCTGAAGTAGGAGTTTTAAAGAAATTGTTATGAGTACGCATTTTCCTAAGCGGCATTGTCGCATTATTTTGAAAACCAAGGCTTATTGTTAAAAAGGCTCGAAGTCTTATAGAATGTGGTATAAAGGTTTCTATACCTAATCAGAGGTTTGTAAACAAATTTCGGAAGGATTGCTGGAAGAGAAATCAGCACGATTCCAATGGAAGGAAGAGTAGACAAACCGCAACCCACCCCAATCAGGGGAATTATAGTGCCAAATAGTACGAGTTTCATGGAACAAGAAACAGTAATTAGACCATAGTCAGCGGAACTCAGGGGTTTTGACTATGTGTGGGAAGAAAGGAGACACGTTGCGTTAGTAACTTGTCCATTTTGACTATATATTAGCCATGTGAAAATTAAAAAATGTTTAGAAATTTGTATTCCAAATAAAAATGGTAATTTTAAAACCAACAATGTTGAAATAAATTTGAGGTCTTTGTCCGTAAATATCGTAAAACCTTACATTTAAAAAGTCAATATTCCTTTGCAGTTTTTTCTAAACCTTTGCTTGTCTTAACATAATACATTACTGTTCCATATTTATTAAACATACAGTTTTCATTTATTAGTCATAATTAATTTTATAAGTCCATGTCTAATATGGCAATATAAATTTGACGCATCTCATTATTTGTTTGTTTTTTTTTTACGCTTCTTTGTATTATAACAAAAACGCTATGCTATGGTACATCGACCAACAAGTGCCACCGAATACAGCATACGGTTTAGAACACTCAAATTCGTGGCCGGAGTCTTGTTGTTTCCTTCGCTCTAAGGTATTTTATAAACACACAACGCATGTGTCTGTGACGTCAGAGCTGCAATAGAATAGGTAAGACCATTTTTAGTGCTACACGTCATATTCATTATTATTCTTGGCTCGTACTATATTATTCACTGATTATTTACGCATTAAAAATATACATGCCAGTTTTTCTCTCCAAATCCTGAGCTAAGTTGCTTCATTGCTGTGAACTCGGCCTAGTCGCTCCTCAGCGGCTTACCATTTAAGTTTGCCAGTGTTGCCACTCATAACACAATTGCGCTAGTAAGTTACAATCAATAAGGCATTCTTGCATAATTTGCATTATCAAGTATCAATTTGAATCTGCACAAGTGATATTGCTATGTATCCGCTTATTTTAAAAATATTCTATTCTATATTGGAGAATATTAAATATACTAATCATATGAATCTGGCTCTGAGAATGACACTGATCAGTGTCGAAATGCAGGTATTTGATTTAAATGTTTTAATGAAACCAAATTTTTACATCTAAGCTAGTATCTAGTACCATTAGAATAAAAAATTAGTTCATAAAATTGCTTTTAAAATAAAAAGTTCCTCAATTTTCTTGTTATAAAATAACTTTTAAAAACTATACAAATTTTTAAAAAAATTACCTTGTTGATAAACATTTTAAAAAAGTTATTTTATATCAAGACATGCTTAGTTGCACTATTCACTAAATCTAAATTAGCAAACTAAATTTGCACAATAGTTGTGGCATAACCAATTAACCAACATAAAAAATGCGTGTGGCTCCACCGATTTTAAAAATATAAAAACTGACATTTAGATCATTTTAAGTCATACTGAACTGTAAAAAAAACTGGGGGTTTTCATTTTAAAATTCATAGATGGCACCACTTCCGGTTAGACCGGAATTGAACAAAACTGCTAAACTTGGGTTAAAAGTTATATATATATATATATATATATATATATATATATATATATATATATATATTCGCTATGATATCGTCTTTTTCAAGAACAATATTTCATATAATTCGAGTGAAATACTCGAGTTTTTTACTTTACTGATACTGATAAAGTTATGACATTCCAAGTAGTTTTTGAAATATACCCGTTTTTTTTTATGTAAAGGTTGTTGTTTAAATTTACAAGTCAGCTATGCAGTAACAGATTTAATACTTTTTAGTAAAATATTCAATAAAATATACAATACAGATGTTGGCTTGTCTGTATAGATTTCAGTTACATTTTAGTTTAAAACCTTTTAAGGATTTAAACATTTTTTCAAGACTTGGTATTAATTTTCTATACGTTCATTTCATTCAAATTTCTTAATATGTCGCTCATAATTATAGGTACTCATTCTCTTCTTTTATCAAAGAAACTAGAAGACAAAGGAATGTGTATATTAATAATATAACTACGTACAAAATTAATTAGTGTGGATTTTTCCTTGATAAAAAGGATTTATAATTTTTTATTTCTTATATGATATATTTTTTTTTATTTTTAAATCTAAAAAAAAGTAAATTTTGTTATCTTTCACTTTTCTTGATAAAAATTTGTTTTATTGCGACTAAAAAAATATCATGAATAGTACAAACATGGCAGTCCGGCTTTATACGAACGTCTGGTAACCCTACATAAACATCATGTGTTTTAATGGACTGTTTTTTTAACTCTTTCAGAATTAGATTATAAAATAGTCGGTTTGTCGAACAAACAACAATGAAATGTGACAGCCCCTGTTTTCATTGTATTGATTTATCGTCCCCTCCATTTATCAACTGTTGCAATTTTTAAAACAGGTCCAAACAAGTAATCGCTTTTTGCACACACGCAGGCAATTAAACAAAAACAAATCCAGATATAAATAGCGGCCAGCTGGAAAATTCCCGATTGATTTAATTCGGAAAACAATTACGGCAAAAGCCACAATATCAACGCCCGACCGAGTTTTCCCGATTTTATTCTAAATAAAAAATTTAATCCACTCTCTCACCGGAAAATAAAGCGTGGCCCCTCCGCTGCCACGCGCTGATTTATGACGAACCCTTCTTTGCAGATAGCGGGGAGCGCTACCGTATAACATCCTCATTCCTACACATACATGGGCCTTTTAATACTATACGAGTGATAGCCAGTCGAAGTCCAACGGCAACTATATAGTTGTAAAATTAAATAAAACTAAATGATATTTAAAAAAATAACTCTTCAAATATATAGTAAGATTTATTCACCAAATACGATCTTAGTGCGCTCTTAAAACTATTAAAGTTTTTATGTAATAAGGTAGGTTATTAAAAATTTTCGGCCCAAGAGAATTTGGTGATTTTTTACCACACTTATCTATTAAATGGCTCTCTAAAATTATACCTATTCTAGTACAAAAGTATGGACATCGTTGTTCAAGGCTCATTATGACTTATTCTTAAAAACATATACCAAGGTTCATAAATCAAAGAATGAATTTTAAATTTACGAAATAGTTCTTTACAAGAGTGGTATCTCTGAACTCCTGTGAGGCAACAGGAGAAAATCACTAGAAGCAAACCCCATATTACAAACGTCCGCATAGTAAATAGATAAACGTTGTTTTATATATAATATTAGGTCCGGAATAGTCCTTTGCGGTACGCCTACGTTAATATTTAACATACTGGAATTTAAAACTGTCCCCATTACTTATTTGGTTCACTGACACAAACTGTTGCCTATACCTAAAAAAGTAGATATCCACACAAGAGCCGGATCTCAGATGCCATAGGCATCAAGTTTTTTAATCAGGTTGTCATGATTAACACAGTCAAATAACTTCTAAAGAATGCTGGACTGTATTTGAAGAATATTTCTCGATACGGAAATCAAACTGATCTGAAGAAGAAATGCCACCGGATGATAGTTTTCCATAAACTCTGCGTCTCCTTTAATGATATTTATAGATTGCTGTTTAGCCTGGTTGTGCCACTGATTTCGCGACTTTACAAAAATCAATAAAAGTGAATTAATAGGCCAATTCAATCAACGAATATCCTGGGTTTCGTCGAGAGTCATGGGCTAAAAAAATCGTCAGATACTACGTAATGTTGCCATCCTATTCATCTTATAAGGTATTTCCCGATTTACCTTTGAGGAACGTTAGAGACAAATTGATTTTCGGTTCTTTTGGAGGGTAGTAGTAGTAAAATTCGTATTTAATAAAATAACGAATATTCCATTTTTATTTTAAAAAATCGGCAAATTTCCTCTACCCGGAAGTTCCCTCATTATGAATCTTTCCTTTTAATAAAAATAGTGAAGTGTGACTCAATTTAGTTTCGCACATAGTCATTTAGCAACATTGAACATAAGTATTTAGAAACACATATGTATATATTGTCTTCTCAAACATTTTTAATGGACGCCATTTTGTCCCACCATATTGGATTCGTACCAAAATATTACCAGTTCATTTCTATATAACAGCTATGCCCCACAAGCCTTCAGCAAGGTCCTCGATTTTGTATTCAGAAATTACTAAAAAAATGATACACACAATATGTTCACGATGCCTTAAATGCCTACCCAAAAATATCTAACAGGTCTTGGACTATTAGTTACAATTCAGGTGCGCGAAAAATTCGATGGCTCACGAAGTGATTAGGCACGAACTTTTGCACCATTGCACCACATCTCTAATAAGATTTAATATAGTTTTAACTTTGCTTTTCGTTATATTTTATTTGAAGTTGAAAGCTTTATTTGTTTTCGCAAAAATTGTTTTTTAAAATAATCGACTTTAGTTATTTTCTTTTTCCAATAAGCTCCATTTCACACTATATTATTTTAAAATTAGTGCATATTGTTTAATAAAATATTTTTGGTAGAAAATAAATATGAAATCTACCATTTGCATTTGGCTAATTCATATAAAATTCAGTATAAATATAGTACACATGTTATTAAAACTGTTAAATGAATCAATTAAAGCATCCATTCCTCTCTTATAAAAAAGACAAACATAAAAAACATGTTAAAAAACTTTATACAGAAGCCGACGGTGGATAATCAATTTTCCATTCCACGTTTTCATTTTCTGGCTAAACTCGTTTCCCCGTGGAAAAACTATGACCTAGTCTTTTATAGTTCATCCGTCTAAAAAGGGGATACAGTTTTGTTTTTATATGGACCAAACCGATGTGTATAGGGAGCGCCGATTATCGTATGAGGATAACGTTAAACAACTATTTCTTTTTTCCTTTCGTTATGTAAATGACGTTATGGAATACGTAAAAACGCTTAAGAGTTTATACTTAAAATCCACCGATTTCTGCTGAAATCTAGTAACATTAATACATTATTTTAAAAGTATTTTCCTAAAAGTGATAGAACCTAAACAATCGAGAATAAAAATTCTTCAAACCACACAAAACTCAGCAATTTTCTAATTACAAGGTGATTTATAAGGAAAAAAGTTTAATATTATTTAAAATTACAACATCCTGTAAATGGAAAAGTATAGCACTTAACACCAATAAGAACATTTAAATTAAAGATAGAAACTAGATTCTTGTAAGTTTTCAACAGTTTTTACTCTCCAAATAATTTAGGTTACATTTCCAAATAACTGCTAGGTATTTTGAAATGGGCAGCTATAATGTGCCTATATTTTGTGGATAATTTAAAGTTAAAAGGACCTCTAAAAGATCCACCCCTCTATCTATATACAATTTTTCTTCGAAATTAATTTGTAATCAAAACTGGTAAACCATGGGCTAAAAAATGAGTCGGTGCGCAGTATTTACAGTCAAATTATCAGAGTTTACATCAGTTCTGAGCCTGCGCAAATTTTTAACAACTGGTTAATGGAAAGGAGCATTATCGGAAGTACTCCCGTACGGTAACGAAGTTTTGGGATATTTGTGTTATACCTAAAGAGAGTCCTTTTTTCAAAGTCTTCGTAAACGAGATTTGTTCAAAAATTGTTGAAAATAGAAAAAGGTTTTTTTTTGTTGACAATGATCATATTCAAAATGTCTATATTTAACGAATAAATAACATATTATTTTTTAGTCGGTTCTATTTTTTTAAAATATTTTTTTACTTATTCTAAATTTTAAATTGAACTAATATTTAGATAGACCAACAGTTTTGTGGTAAATGTGTAAAATAAGTTTCAAAATAAACCGTGAATAGTGCATTTTTTGGGAGGTGACAGTTCGTGACTGAAAAATATCAAAAATATCATCATAAGATTTAGGCTTAATATCTTACTTTAATTGTTATAGGATGGTTGAGCCTCAGAAATAGAGTTAGACCCCACCAAACACGCAGCTAAAAGAGAGTCTGGACGTCTCCCTAACCGAAAATATGCTATTTTGTATAATATAATATACGGGGTTTCAGAAATAAGTGGCTCACCCTTATAACTTTTGTCTTATATATTATTATAATTTTTTCTTGTATAGGAAATAGGTGAAATATATTTTTTTAACTTATTTCAGTGTTCCTCGACTTTACTAATTTTCTGAGTACTAAGTGTTACATTGTGTGTGTGTGATGTATTTTTAGAACATTATTTATGTTATGCATATTTGATGTGTATTTCTACTATTAAATAATATATCATTATATTTCTTGGTTTTGAGGTACTTACATAATATTGAACATGACGATATTTTTTAATGCCAACATAATAATATATATTTATTTGGCTAAGAGTTTGAACTTTTAAAACTTTTGTAATTTTTCCTGCTCTATATTTAGAGAATACATATTTTTTTTGTCAAGTAAATTTTTGTACGTCAATATATTGAGCACATCGACGGCCCTTTTTGGCGTGCTGCCGTAGGTAAGGTTGGCAATATTGTGCATATTTTTTTATAACCGACTTCACAGAGAAAATTTTCGGTTCAGCAGACAACTTGTTTTTTCTGTAGCGGTATGCTGGCTTGACTTATTCTGTAGTTAAATGCTTGCATTTTTTATATACATATCATATTATGCCTTTATATTACACTTAAATACTAGTTCAATTTTAATGAATTTGTGATTTTAATTCTAAATCAAGATTTTGATATCGTTACAGTGACAGAAACGTGGTTGTCCCATAATAGTCATTCTGATGTTCAAATTCCAGAATATAATTTTAATACGTACGGACAGAGGAAGTAGAGGTGGCGGTATTGCTAAATCCATAAAGAATACAAAATACGTTTATAAATAATCTGGACGACATATTTTCTATTGTCTGCGCGTCGGCGGATGATATATTATGTCTTGGTGGCTTGACTGTAAATTTTTTTTCAATTCCCAATCCTTGAAATACCTTTTTTTGGGTGTTATGGATAAACACATTTTCTGAATGAGCCAACAAGGGTGAATTGTACTTCTTCCAGCTTAATTGACCCTATCTTATTTACTCATGATCAATTGCTTTTTAATGTTGGTACATTGTCTTCCGGGGAAATCTCGTACCACAAAATGGTATTCATTAAACAAATAAACTATTCTAATAAAACGAGGCCCAAAATAACTAAAATAAACTAAAAAACTATCACAACCCTGTTGAATTGCCTCTTGCACTTTCCGACGCCGAAGTAATAAATTAATATTTTTCAAATTTCGCCAAAAACGTCAGTAATAACAGTGATAAAAAAATTAAATGTTATAATAAACATTTATTTTCACACAATAAGATTTTCACTTTTTTTCCTTTTTACACAAAAAGTTATGGAAAATTTAAATAATATTAAAACCTCCATTAAAACCAATACATGGGAAGTAGATAATATTACTTTAAGTATGATTAATTATTGTAGGCCTTTTATTGTAAAGTATATAGTCCATACTATAAATACATACATAGAAAATCACTATTTTCCTCCTTTATGGAAGTTAGCTATGCAAAAATTTCTTTCAAAAAACAAACAACTAAAGTTTTTGAAAATACTTCATATAATCAGATTGCAAAATATTTTAATGATCAAAAGATATTACCCGATATTCAGTGTGGTTTTAGGAAAGGGTATAGCACAGCTGCCGCTTTGGATCTGTCACAAGTGACGTATTAGAGAGTATGATTCAGGGCTGAATAGTGTGCTTGTAGTACTCGATTATTCCAACACATTTAATACGATTAATACGATATTAGCACAATTGAAATACTATGGTCTTAATGATATATCATTATTTTTGATAAATTCATATTTGAACAATCGAAGATAACAAATAGTGGTTCAAAACTCAGTGTCATTAAAATTTCCAAGCTTACGCAGATGATTTACTTATATTACCATTTTCCTCTCTGTTGAACACAATTTAACCCTAAATATTATGTGTTTTGGTAACAAAAGTAGCAAAGACTTTCTTGAGCAAAACCAACACGTTAGCCTATAGAATACAAATTTGCGTTTTGCACAGCATTTTACCTCATTATTTAAAAAAGCCTACTCCAACTCAAGAACAAAAAAAACAAAGAAAATGGTATGTGAAGGTCTTGTTCTTTCACAATGTACGTATTGTAATTTTGTGTATGGACCATGCACGACAAAAGTTGATAGAAATGGGATTGAAAAAATACAAGAGTCCTGTTACCGACTTATATATGGTATTGGAAAATTTGAACCTTGTCACATTTAAAATAAAATAGAACACTCCAACATTTGGGTGTTTTTGACACATAGAATTATAAATGATCGTGCGGTATCTCCATGCTGGAAAAAAATTTTCGTCAGTCCAATATTCCAGAAATAATGATAGAAACTTTATTTTTTAGGCTATATCTTTCTGCAATTCATTAGAATTTTGAATATTAACAAATTTAAATATAAATTAAAGGAATATTTAATTAGCAAGCAGTAAGTAAATACAAAATATAATCTTTGACTTGCGGCCGTGCTTAAGTGATATTGAAAAGGGAATAAAAGGTGTTTAAGTTAAGTAAAAGGTTTAACGGTGGGTGGCACCGGGTATGAAAAACATTATTTTAAATAATTATAACAGTTAATTTTGAGAGCAAACAAAAAGAGAAAATGCTGCTAATAACTGATACAAATCGTTTAAATTGGGTCTCGTTGTCGTGGACACGTGATCACGAAACAAAAGGAGCACGACTAGGATACCCTCGAAGATACCCGAACAACAACTTTTATTTTGTATCTGATACGGATCGAACGCACATAAGTATTTCTGAAATTTCCATTTTTTACATTAGATCTAGATTTAAAACTTTTGTTTTCACTTTACTATTGCTCAGTTAGTTTATTCTTTTAATCCCCCATAACAAGGCGCTTTTCCACAAAGATTATATGGAACATTTGGAATGTATTCTTTTTCGAATCAGCCACGGTTGAGCCATTTACTCTATGCATGAGCAGTTTTAGTACACTTGGAGACATCAAAGTTAAAAGAATGACTGTCCCCAACCCAGCATCGTTTTGTCACTAAGCTTTAAGAATGGGATTGCAACGAGAATTGCAACGACTAAGTTTAAGAGGAAAGTCACCCAAAACTCTTCTAGTTAGGAGAAACGTACCTTGCCACAGGTAAAATATGAAGTTAGGTAAACACAAAAAATATATAAATCATAGTCAAAACGATTTTTTTGTTAGTTTTTTCTTTCCCGAACAGAGAATTCAAATTCCCGAAATGAAATCCTGCATATAATAATCATTCATCAAAGATTATTCAACGTTTTAAAAAACTTACTTGTAGAACTTATTTTTAATTTCTTCACAACCTTTCAACTAGTACAAGGTGTCAAGTCAACTTAAGAAGTTTCTAGGTCATTTAAACATTAAACGCCCAGCAATAAAGTTTATTATAAAGATGAAAGAACAATATTCATGCTTACCATTTATTAATATTTTCGTTACAAAAAGGGACCGCTGTTCTCAAGAAACATACTCACACACATTCTGTAGCGAGTAAACAAGAAAACATAAAGGGGCTATAACCGAGCTTACAGTTGCTATAAACACCAATCGCCACTCCTAGACGCGGATTAGCAATATTAAAAAAGATCTCACGCAAAGTGGTTATACTGCAAAGTTGATTTTTAACACAATTCGCAAATGATAAAAGAAGAGGAGTGTATACCCAACTGCGAAGAACAAGTTCTATTATAGCAATTCTGTATGTGCGAAGAACTTCAGAAAAAAACAGATTTGGTAAAACAAGGAGAATCAAAGCATCATCAATTCAAATCCGGAAATACCTAAGAAGCTTGTTGACTAAAAACAGAGCAAATACAATTAGAGTGATCGAAACAACTATATTTATCAAATCCGTTAGTGCCTATATCCCGATATAAACAAAGAGATTCCTGCTGTAAGAATTTTTTAACACTGAAAACACACGTAGAGGAGCGACATCAAGATTGGTTATAGCCTATCATGCTTGTGCTAAATATAAAATACAGTGGTGCGAGGTCAAAATTATAATCCACAAAGAACAACACTGGAGAAGAAGCAGCGTTTATTGATTATAACATCATTTTCAGAAAGCCGCTAACCAAACCTAACCCTATGTTTGGCAACGCCTTTCTGGGTCTTACTGAATCTCTCAAGCTCTGTGACTATTGTGGGAAGGCCTTGAATCACTGCATACAACCAGAATATAAGCGCATATAGTGATGGCATTGGCGAATTTTAGAAAAAAAAAATGTGTAATTATTACAGTAATATCACGGTAGGCTTTGGTAATGTTAGTGTTAGAGGAATATTCAACTGGCAACTTACGGTGGTATTCTCTGAAAGAAAAAATTCGTAGATAAATATGATCAAATCACAAATGTCTGAGTTAATTTTACCAAAAAAAAACTTGGCATATTACTTTTTAATACTATACTAGTCGAAGCACTGTGAATGAAATGAAAGGTAAGTTATTTTCATTAAACAATAGTTTGCGCTCTAGAAGTTCCCGTTAAATGCATTTTTGATGTGTACAAAAATAACTATTTGAACGAGTCAAATGGTCGGTAACATTAAGATATATGGAATAAAGTTAAAAAATAAACAACTCCCGAGGCATATCCCTAAATGTAGGCAGAAAGTTAGGGTGAATGAAATGGGAACTAAAAAGCAGATTCATAAAGTTTTACGTACCTACATTAATTAGTTACCTAATAATGAACTCCCAAAGTTGCTTTTTTATTCCCTCACATTTGTTTCAGTTCAAGTGTTCTACATATGTTCAAAGTATTATAATAATGGTATGTACAAAAGAAGAATAATTTGCTTGGCATAAAAATTTTACTTAATATTTCTTATTCAAAACGGTCAGGTATTTTAACGACAATAGTTTAACATGTTAAATTATTCAAATAAACAATAACAAACTGTTGTTAATATTTGTGTTACCATTTTCTATTAGTTTATATTTGAGTTGAAGAAAAATAAAATTTTAATAAAGAAATCAATTGCTTTATATGTTTCCCTTTTTTGGTAGTGATTCGCCTGACTAATTCACACAGGATTTGGACACACACAAACTATAATCGAGTAAATTTTATCTTCGGTTATTGTGCAACTGAAGTTCTGTCAAACTGGAATAATTTTTGATAGCAAATTAGAAAAATTGGCAGCGATTAAAAATTATTTAATTTAATTGTGTTGTGGATTAAACCTATGTATGCATTAAGGTCAGGCTTCATTATATTCTAACCGAAATGTCTGAATTGTAAAGATCAGGCGAAACGGGAACAGGCAAATCGAGAATATACGCATGGAAGATCTAACTATTCAAAAAGGGTGCTCCTTCAACGTATGTTAAATAAATAACAACGTCGAAAAGGTAAATAATTATTCTATACCCTTCATTATGGAGCGGGTTATTAGGTATATAGGTAAGGTATTGTTAACCTTGGTTTTAAATATAAAATAACTTTGGTTAGGCATTTCGTGTTCCTAATAAATGGTGACAACTTTGGCTCGTGGGTTATGGGACTGCAATAAAGTCTAAAGTAAAACCAAAATTTTCAAGTTCTGTTAAATAAAATCTACTAGGCCAATACTGACTTGGTGATTGATCTTAGTGATGGACATTTACAAAAATAAATAACTAAAGAGACACAAATTACGGATATCATAGAAAAAAAAGTCTACTTATTAACAACTGGAAACGATTGTTGGTTATGAACAATATATAACAGCACTCAACTGCACTGATTCAAAATCCTGGTCAATGATAAAATAATGATTTTAGTAGATTTTCTGCCATATAAATACTGCCCTTTTTCCAAGGTTTAAATCCCTCATTAAGTAATTGTGGTTACATAAAAAAAATAAACAACATTTAGGTGCAACCACAAACAACAAAATTAAAACAAAGTTAAAATGAAATGTACAAAAAATTAAGTATACAACCCAAGAAACTAGTAGGTTAGTGTGCAATAATTATTTGAGTTTTATTTTCTTATACATTTAAGATATTGCTGTACATATTTCTTAGG
Organism: Kuschelorhynchus macadamiae; assembly: GCA_030620095.1. Classification (NCBI taxonomy): domain Eukaryota; kingdom Metazoa; phylum Arthropoda; class Insecta; order Coleoptera; family Curculionidae; genus Kuschelorhynchus; species Kuschelorhynchus macadamiae. The sequence goes on along the minus strand of JAUTXW010000253.1, from coordinate 1,662,565 downwards.
CCCTGCAAATCATTTCACCTATAATCCTTTTTAAGTAGTTTCTCTCAAAATTTTAAATGTGTACATTATCAAATCGAAGTAATGTGTCCTGTTCGAAAGTGCGTTATGACAGGGCTGTTAAGGCTTTGCCTAACATACGACTATTTTTACAGCAATATTTGTGTTGGCTTGAACACCTTCCCAAGTTCTGCTTTGTATGTTGTAAATAATTTATTTGTAATTTTTTTATTGTAAAAGCTAATTTTCCAGTGGGATCTCTGAGACAATTGTTATTTTTTGTTTGATTTCTGGTGTTATATTTATTAGCAGATCTATTTATAAAATTGAACAGGTACTTAACCTGATTAGCTCTAGTTTGACATGTATTGGTTGGATCCTTTTAGCCTAGTTCGTATGTGGTTAAGTCTTGAAGTATTTTCAATACTAATTATTAGATAAAAACACTCGTTTTCGATTTTCACTTGTATATTGTCTAACATGACACATTTCGTTGGCACAGCAACTTTTTCAAATCTGTTGCTGTGCATCTTGAGACATAATGCAAAATTCTAGATCCTTTATAACGTTGGGAATAAGAATATCATGTTTATTCATTGGTAGCCCAAACTAACTTCAGATGAAAGGCAAAAGTCTGTATAATTAAAAACAAATCTTTCATGAACAGGGATGCAAATATCAATTTGATCAAATTGAAAGTTTGATTATTTTTTAAATTAATAAGTTAAATTTTGTTCAAATTCTTTAAAATATCTCCTACAGTTTTCGTTTATACAATGCCGGTATATTTCTTCATGGTTGAGTCAAGGATATTTTTAATTTTACAATTTCTTTCTCCATATTTTTGAATTTCCATATTTGAATGTCAGTTTAGAGGTTTGCGACTGCTTTTTTAAACTTTGATGCTATTTTATCAGCCCTCCTTGTAAAAGGGTACAAACACTTAATGTTACTTCACTTATATATTACTTGAGACGACACTGAAAAGGAAAGATCCGTCTATTTTTTAAGTTGGCTAGTTCATAATGTTATTAGACCATGTCTTAATTGTTTTGAAACCTTATTCCCGATATTTATCTTTGATGTTAGGTATTTCGTGTCCCTAATGAATAGTGTTAACTTTAGTTCGTCGGTTATGGGATTGGAACCGTAGTAAAGTCTAAAATAAAACCACAATTTTAAGAACTATTAGTTATTGGTATAATACTTTTTTTTGTTCATTTGTTTTTTTATTTTAATTTTATCATTTGTAGTTGAACTTATTATTTCTTTCTTAATTTTTGTTTTAGGTAGGTACGATTACTTAAGGAGGAATTTAAACTTGGACACGATATATATATATATATATATATATATATATATATATATATATATATATATATATATATATATATATATATATATATATATATATATATATATATATATATATATATATATATATATATATATATATATATATATATATATACTGTTATATATTGTTCTTAATTTAACAAACATTTTCGAAGTTTGTTGTTTCTACGATATATGTAATGTATGTCTATTTATTTATTTATTTTTGTAGATCACTATAATTTTAACATTAAGGCAAGGAGGGCATAATAAATATATATATATATATATATATATATATATATATATATATATATATATATATATATACAGTGTGTCTGTCCAAGATAAGGATGCACAGCATGGGGATCTCGGAAACGAGATATTCGATAACGATAACGGATATTTCCGGAACGGTTTAGAATTTTCAAATTTGTAAAACGGAATTTTGTTGGGCATCAAAATACGCAACTTTTGTGTAATTTAACCGACACTATATCTCTTAGCGTTTCCGAGATCCCCATGCTGCGCATCCTTATCCTGGACACACTGTATATATATATATATATATATATATATATATATAAATTTTTTTTAGCTTTTAATTTATTTATTATTGTTATTATTATTAATAGTATTATTATTTTACAATTTTATATATATTGTCTATAAAAAATAAATTGTCCTTTAATATTTCTCCCTATAAAAAAGGTTTTATTCCAGGAAAACGAATTGTATCCAATATTTTGAATATTTTATAATGTCCAAGTCAATCGGATAAGTAGTTTTTGAGCCGCGTACAGACCGACCGACAGAAATGGAAAAACATGTTTTTCAGTTTCCAGGGACCCTAGAATGGAAATATCTGCAAAGATTTTCAAAAATCCCTCAAGGTATTCCATTATTTAACAGTATACTATTAACTTATATATAAATTAAATTGAAAAAAGTGCACGAGGAATAAGCTTAATTTTATCAAATATACATAAGTATCCAAATTTCACAATAGGCAAGAACATTTTACCAATTATGTTGCAAAACTTTAATTTCAGACTGAGAAAAGCGAAAAAATGCCCAAACGTAATTTCCCTTCCACAGTGGAATCAATGGATTGTAATGGAAATTTTCCAGTATAAAATGCACAAGGGAAATACTCAAGCTTAAGCATGTCTCAAAATAAACAGCTTCACTGTTAATGTCAGACAAGAAAGGCCGAGAAGCCCGTTTCTCATTTTGCAAGAATAACTTTTTGATTAATTTGTTGATTGAATTTGGGATTTAGATTATCACAAAGATTTCTTTGAAGAGTATGCAAATACTGAAAAATAATTATCTTAGAAATATTTATATATATATATATATATATATATATATATATATATATATATATATATATATATATATATATATATATATATATATATATATATATATATATATATATATATATATATATATATATATATATATATATATATATATATATATATATATATATATATATATATATATATATATATATATATATATATATATATATATATTGGACTTCTCTCTTGGGTACAGGTTTATTTGCAAAATCAAACAATGGGATTAACTTGACGTTTCGCCTATCATAGTAGGCTTTCTCAAAAATTGCTCATTCCTTTATTTTTATTTTTTTTTTGGTATATATGGCTTTCCTTTCCTATCTACAAATTAATTTAAAAAACTTTAGTGGTCTAATTATAAAATGACATTTACAATTTTTCTAAAACTGATTTAAAATTTTATACTATTGACAATAATTATTACAAAATTAATAAAATAAGGTTACATACCTCGAAAAACACATGTTGATTATTTATTTATATTTGAATGATAGGTAGCAAGTTAGTGGTTTGCCAGGCAACTCATGGCACAGTTTTAGGTAAAAAGGTGTTCTTATCGTAGTACGTTTTTTTGAGGAATTTAAAGATAATTTTTTGCAACTTTTTAATTTTAACCTTAGAGTAGAATCAGACATTCACAATGATATACTACATTTTAAAAATAATGTCTTAGACGAAGTTAAAACTATACTAAAATATCAAATTGTGGTATATTTGACTTAAATTATTTATGTCATGTTTGTCATTTACTGCATTTTTTTCTTTTGAAAAGAAATAAATGATTCACATAAGAATCATTTCTTTGATAATTAATTTCTGATACAGGTTATCTTCATCAACGATTTTGGTTTCAGAAAAATTAAATTCGTGTTTTGTGCTTTTTTCATGTTTGTGTAATGCAGTGGATCCATTCTTTGTATACTTATGCCTTTTTATTCTATTTTCTAAAAGTTGGGTTGTCATACCAATATATTTCATAGGGCAGTTTAAACAAGGAATTTCATATACGAGATTGGATTTTTTATTTTTAGGAATTTTGGTTTTTAATTTTGTAAATAGGGAGCCTATCAGGTTCTGGGCTTTATGACACAAAATTATGTTATATTTTTCTAAGATATGTTTTAATTTTTCATATAATTGAGATGTGTATGGCATTGCAATATATTTTTTTTGCGTATTATCTTGTCTTACGTTTTCGTTATGATTGTTATAATATATATACGTCCTGTGTTTGATAATTTTTTGTATCAGTTTTTCTGGAAAATGATTTGCATTCAAGGTCTCTTTAACTTTATTAAGGGCTTCAGGACGGTATTCTGGCGACGTTAAAGATATAGCACGGTCAACTAGACCAATCACAACACTTCTTTTTTGTTTGTATGGATGGTGGGAATTGAAATTAAGATATCGTCCAGACCAAGTTTCTCTCTTAAACCATTTAGTTTTTAAATTATTTTCTTTTTGTCTTATTATAGTAAGGTCGAGAAAATTTATTTTGTTTTCTGTTTCAACTTCAAGAGTGAACTGAAGTTTCGGATGGAAATTATTAAATGCCAAAAGTAGTTCTTCTATTTTATTTTCTGGAACTGATGCTAAACAATCATCCACATACTCTTAAAAAAAGAAATATTAAAATTCAATTTTTCAAGAACTTCCTCTTCTAGGTATTCCATAACTATTTGTGCGATTGTAGAGGAAATAGGTGAACCCATAGCACACCCATCAAGTTGTTGATAAAATTGGTTTTTGTATTGAAAATAATTATTTGACATTATAAGATGTAAGGCTTCTAAGAATTCAGGCTGAGTTAGAGTTGTAAATTTTTTTTAAATATTCCATTTGCCTTTTATAGCACTAACTATGAGTTCATTTGGTATATTAGTATACAAAGAAATTACATCTAGTGGTATTAACTTTGAATTTGGTGGTATTGTTACTTTATCTAGAAAATGTTTAAATGTAAATGAGTCTTTTATGTAATAAGTGTTTTTACCTGTGATATTAGACAAACATTTTGACTTACTTGTAGAAAGAAGATTGAATACATGAAACTATAGGCCTTAAGGGAATGTTAGGTTTATGCAATTTGGGTAGGCCATATATTTTAGGCGTGACTGCATTATGAATTGACAAATTTTTAGCTTCCGAGTCAGTTAATAGATTTTTGTATAAGAGTTTTTTTACAAAAGTATTATTTTTGTTTTGAAAGATGTTAGTTGGGTCATTCTTTAAAAGTTTATAAGTACCGGTATCTATTAAGAGCTGATTTATTTTTGTGTCATAATCAGTAGTATTCATTATAACGGTTTCACTGCATTTATCTGGTTTAAGTATGGTTATTTGAGGATTATCTTTAATAAATTGCCTTGTTTTATTATGTTGTTTCTGTATTCGTTTTTGAAAATTGGTAATTTTATTTTTTTTATGTTTAATTTTTATTTTATGATTGGTAATTATATTTACTACGTCTGACCTTACGGTATCTTTTATTTTATTTGGTTTATCTTGTATAGCTGTTTCTACGCAGGATATATATTCTGTTAAAGGTAAGCTTTTTTCGTTCTGAACAGGAAGCGAGAAGTTTTCGCCTAAAGCAAGAACTTCTGCGACATCGTTAGGAATATCTGTGTTAGAGATGTTGTCTAACCATGAGGATGTATTTATTCGTATGTCATTTTTTTCAGTGACCGATATTAATTTAGAAAGTTTTTTTTTAATTTTTTTTTGTTTAATAGAATTGAATAATTTTTCATATTTAATGTTTTCAAACCTCATGAATTTATTAAAACCCTCAATTGGAATTATTAATTTAACTTCCTTAATTTTTTTGAAGGAGATTATTTAATTTATTTATAACGTTCGTTGTTTCAGTTATACATAGATTTAAAATTTTTACCTTTGTGCTGTATATAATATCATCAAATTTATTTTCGAGGTACGTACCTGTGAACACAATGTGGGAAACATTGAAATTTAAAGTCAAGTTAATCCCATTGTTTGATTTTGCAAATAAACCTATACCCGAGAAAGAAGTCTAATTAATATATACCGGGTTTAAGAAACAAATTGAATAATATATATATATATATATATATATATATATATATATATATATATATATATATATATATATATATATATATATATATATATATATATATATATATATATGTCTTATGACAGGTGTCCTGAGCAAGGCGCAAATAAGTCTTAATATTTATTTTTAGCAATCTTTCGAGGCTCATTGCTTAAAGAAGAAATCAAAAGACTACCTCTATATCTCTTTAGGGTAATACTATCGTATTCATCCTGGACATGACTATTTTTCAAAGAAATTTTTATTTGTTCATTCTTGTTAACCATTATTTCCATGTTTGGCCATTTTATGTTTTGAGGTCTAACTTTTGAACTCTTTCTCATATATATGACCTTTTCAATATACCCTTTTAACCACGAATTAAATATCATTCAAAGCTTAGCTCTTAACAATGGTTGTTCAAATGAAAACTTTTTACAAGATCTACTATAAGTTTGTCAATTAAAAAAATATTTCTTTCAACATAATACATAATAACGGGAACAGAGCCCGGAACTTTAGAACAATAACATTTTTTGGTGACTGCTGTACCCAATTTGTAAGGTTCTGTAAACCTTTTGATATCACAATTGCGTTTAAGAATGTAAACTACTTGAAAAAAACATTTGGTTAAACTAAAAGACAAAACCGATATTCTAACTCTGGTTACAATTTTCTGACTGTCCCGCCACCTACGTTGGACAGTCGCAGTTGGGTAGAAAGATTTCCACCAGAGTAAAGGAACATCTTTCCTTATTTAATAAATATAAAACACAGAAGTTTTTGCCGATCACTTGCTGTCTTCAAACCATAAGTTCTCTATCCCTGAAAATGTTACATTATTACACCAATGTGATAAAAGCCAAAAATTAGACTTATTTGAGAAATTGGAGATAACCAAAGCAAAGAAAAGTAAAATTTTTAATTGCGTTAACGATGTTTTTAATTTTGAACCACATTTGGTTTTCGATAACATCGATTAATACAAACAGCTGTTAGATTGTCAATTCTCAACTTGTGCTTATGTCATAATTGTCTCTCTTCTTCTTTTTAAGATTATCGACCTCAAGTACCAAGACTATTCAGCCGTTGTTTCTTTTCATATCTGGACAAACTGCCAGCTTATCTTTCCTTAGCCAATTTCTGCTCTTCTGATATGTCAGTCAACGCCCTCTATAGTATTTTTCTGAACTGTTCTACCCTTTGCTCTTGTCACTAATGTCAGTATTGTCTACTTAACGTGTATTATCTTTTTAGATCTGTAATGTTTTATTTTATATACATTTACTTTATTATTATTTGGTGTTAGTAGTTGTGTTATTAGTTTCGTCTTTAAAATTGGTTGTTTTTAGATCTGATGATGCCCGTTGGGCGAAACATGTCATCTTAGACATATTAGACTTACTCTAATCAAAGATATTTGAGACCTTTGACTTTGATTTTAGTTTTTTGTTGAAACGTTTTTAACTTTACTCTGGTTTCTTAGAGGTATGGACACTTTCTTCGATTCTATAAATCCTAGACAATATACTAAGCGTGACACTAGAAATTACTTGGATGCAACTTATCCGGATAGATGGATTGGTCGCCGAGGTCCGATAGACTGGCCAGCTCGCTAGCCAGATCTTACAATATTCTCTATGAGGCTCTTGTCAAGAGGTGCAAGGCGGGCATATACAACATCTTTTAAAATGAAAATTTAATAAAATATTTACCGTGCTTCATTTAATATGAAGCATTGACATTAGTAACCTCAAAAAAATATCCCAAAAGTATAATAATGATTCCATTACGAAGCATTGTTATTGGTCATTATTTGAGAACTGCTGAATTAAATGTTTTGAAAATCCAGAGTTGAATTAAGAATAAAAAGACCTTTAAAACGACACTCGACCCCCCTTCCATAAAAAAAAGTTTCGAAATTGCCCCCAGCAGTTGACATTTAAAGCTGCCGTTTTTTTTATATAAAGAATATTATGGTTTCAAATTTCGTTGCAATATACCGAACGGTTCAAAAATTAGATAGGGGGCGAAGGACTTTATGTTCTCACTGTGCTTTTTTACTTTGGTATATAAAACCGTGGTTTTTAATTTTTTAAATTTATTTAATATGTTGTGTTTTATATATTAAGGTTAGGAGCTTTTCTTAAATTCAGGAAAACATATTTTTAAGCGAAAAAAAAAGCCACTCCACTGAAAAGGTTGAAAGTATTTCTAATAATTTCAATGGCAATTAAAACTTTTAGTTCGCTAGTTACGTTTTGCTTAAAACATTGTCATATGTTGTGTGATCATTGCACATGTCTCTTTAACTTTTAACCGTCATGTTAGTCCTGGCTAAATCTAAACCTCTTTAGTCAATAAGGATGTAAATGTTTTTAATTTGGTTTTTACTACTTTCAAGTCAATTTTCTAATATTTCAGGTAATTAGAACAATACGGTCGGTCACGTCGCAAAAAAGTAGATACTTTTAGTACGTGACCGATATTTCAGGAAATTTACCGAAAAAATGTCGAGATTCTACACAAATTAAGCATATTTCATCTGACAATGCAGGGCCGAACTCTATAACATTATGTTGATTTCCATTGAGACTTTTATTAATATTAATTTTTAGTTAAAATATAAAATGATTAAATTATGAAAGTAGTTAAATTGCTTGACAAAAATAGTTCAACTACTTGGAAAATGGTTAATTACTTGTTCAAGTAATTGACTACTTAACTGTTTTAAAACCAATTACCAATTACAATTACTTCCTTGTTAGTAATTGAAATTAAAATACAATTCCTTACTAAAAAGTATTTGAGAGAGATTTGTCAATTACTGTAATTCAATTACTGACCGCTCTGGATAAAAAGGGCTAAAATTTGGAGTGCTTATAGGTGACCACTAATCTTATCGCTTCAAGATTTTATTAAACTTCATTAAATACAAATAAAATTAGGAAAAAAAATCGAAAATTCTTTTTGTCATGTGGTTTTTTCTGATTTTGTAGAATATGTATTGAACGTAGACGCCGAAACCAGACCAGTTTAGTCGGAAACCGATATAAAATTGACAAAAACGCTACATTTAAACAAATGTAAAAAAATTGCTTCTGGTCATCTTACCAACATGTTTATACAAAAAAATTCGAGGAGAAGAGTAGTTCCTGATTCACGAAAATTTCAAGTAGATTGACTCCACCAAAAGGGGAAAGCTGCACCTACAGTGTAAAAGAAAGATAGAAAAACGTCAAAATCAATTTCATTAAAGTTAGTTACTAAAAATATTCATATTCTTTCGGATTTCCGGACATTCCTGTATAACATAGCGAAATGTTAAGTACTACCGGAACGCGGTACCTATTAATGGAAAAGCGTGGTAAAAGTGTGATGACTGTAATTATGAAAATTACAATAATTAAAAACCACCGTCAGTCTTATTAGAGCGTTCAAAAACCGTGATGCCGAGTGTGGGTGTCCACTGATGTAAAGAACCTGCAAAATCATTATCGACGCCCGTTTTAAGGTCAAAAACCGAAATGTTAATGAAATATTAATGAACTATTATGGTTATTTCATTAATAATACAGTCATCAAGGTAAGTTAGTTTGTTATTGATATATTTTACTAAACCCACAAAGTTAAATGAATGTCAGTACCGTAAAGACTTTTTTCTATTTTCCAATCAAAAAGACAGCTTTTTGATAAGCAAAATAGTATCGTATTGGCTCTCTTTTCTCTCTCTCTCTCTATCAAAATTGAAAAACAAACATGGCGCGCGAGTATCTGTCACTTTCAACATGCATTGTCATCAACTTAAAAACGTTAAAATTTTTTTTTCAATATAGTGCACCCAATAGAAAAAAAAGTATGAAATATTCTTTTCATGTTACATTTAAACTCACTCCCCCCTTAGCCAACCCGCCTGCAGCTTGTTTTCTAACGTAGGGCTAATGATATAAAAATATGTGTTATGAACTAATATAATATTATCTGTAATAAAAACCTCAGTTTAAAAAAAATGACAAATATGAGTTTGTTGCTAAATTCTGATTAAATTTAAAAAGAAATTAAAACATACTAGCTAGCCAGGCAGACCCTGTTCTGCCTTTTCCGTTAGATAGCGCGATGAGTTTCTAGTGGAATTATAAGAATATGAGGCGCATTCACCACATCGTCCAGAAATGTTTTTGAAGAAAAACATATTAGTTTTATAGAGAAAATACACAATAAAACAATACCAAAAATAATGTTGAAGGATCTCGGTAACCAGACTATCATTTCAAAAAAAAATCATGTGAATTGGTGCAGTGCAACTCTCAGTATTTTAAATATATAGATTATTGTTAGGAGTAATAGAAATACTTTCTACTTATGAGATTTTTGTTAATTATCAAACGTACTATTTAGAGGACAAATTTTTTTACCTGTCATGTCCTTTCACCTCCAGTCTAATGGATTTGCTATCGGTGTTTCTCCGAACCTGTCTGTGTTGGTCGACCAGAAGTGAATGATCGTAAATGGCAACATCATAGTGCTTAATCCAAGAATTGAGGTCAAAATCTAAAACAAAAACACTGTTGATAAAACACGGGATTGGGAAAAGTAAATTTAATAATAATGATAATTGCTTTCCTAAAGAAATAATTAAATAATTTGATTATAAAATTTTTAAGTCATAGGGGCATATTCACTTGAGCACAAAAGCAAATGAGAAAAATCCGGTGTCTTAAATTGCTTCGAGTTAAAAATTTTACAGCAGCACATGGTGACACACGCATGCCAAGGATTATTTTCGTGGTGAAAACACACTTGCCAACCAAAGTCCATATTGAACACGAATTTCCTTTGTTAAAATAACAACTGCTGGATCGCTCCCATGACCACCTCCTAGATGGCTCGGCGTCGGCGCCGGCGTACTGTTCGCCGCATTATTGCAAAGTAATTTGTTCCGTTTTTAAATGTGGCTTAAATTTTTCAGCCTGAGGCATTCCATGAGGCCTCGTGCTTAAGCGTTCTTTGACAGAGGTAATAAAATTATATCCATATCCTGCATTTTTGTTGGTGTTATTATTTTTACTATAATATGAAAGCCCAGAATATTATTCCTACATATCTATAAAAGTTATTTTGAATTGTTTTCAAAATTTTCTTAGAAAACGCCTTTTAAAATGTTCCACGCAAGATTGTATACAATTCCTGAGATGTTTTTCTTGTAAACTAATGAAGATATTTGGACTTTTTTATTTTTATGTTGCACATCGATTCGTGAACGAAGAAATTAAGGAACTAAGTCAAGATTAGATGTAACCGCTTTTTTAGGCAGATGTGTAAATTGTTTTTTTTTTGTTCATTGTTGTACATAGTGCCTAATGTGAAACTCGGTTTGAAAATTATCTGAGAAGTAGAGAGAAGAACCCTACTAACGTGTATTAAGCGTCGCCAACGTCGACTGTTGAAACCACTGAATGCTAAACACGAACTAATTCCGTATGGCGAAAAATTGGTAGTTACAAGATACACTTTTTGAATATGCGGCCATTTTCAAACCCGCAAAACGAGTATAAAATGCCGCAACCACTAACAGATACCATCAATAAAAATGAACTAGAATTGCAAGAAGAAAAACGAAATGCCTAAACGATAAATGGTAGCGACGTCAACGTCAAAGAAATATTATTACAGGGAAAAAAGGAAAACGAATTAAAAAAATTACATGTTATTTAGTTTGTAATTTTTGTAAATCCACGACAACCGAAGAATGTATCAAATGCACCAAGTATCATGAATAAGCATATACCAGGGTGTACAATAAATTTATGTTTCACTTCGAACATCCATCAGTTTATATCAGTTGGCAATTTTCAAAATCAATAATCATAAGTCATTGTCATCAAATATATTTTATAAATTATTTCTAAACGCGTTGATACTTAAACTTGGTAGCTAAAGTAAGTACTTAGATACACTTGTCCTAGAAACAAAATAGTATTGGAATTGACCAGTGGTGTCTGTAAGGATTTTTTCTCAGGATTTTTTCTCTGATATTTTTTATAGAAATTATGCTACGCCACTGATATTTTCAGTTTTTATTTTTTTTATTAATTACTAATTTATGAGCAACATAAAAGGATGCTTGTATTTTTGGTACGGAGAGCGGTTTAAGATTGAGTCTGGTTATTGTTTGACCATATAAAATAACCTTATTATGCCAATATTACCTTATTTAAATTCAAAAAGAATTATCAGCATTTTTTCCTTAAATGAATCATTGTTAAATGTATCTCCTTATATAATTTATGCAAACCAAGGTGGCAGTGGAAATATATTTGTCATACAACATCAATATTTTACTTGACGTTTATCTATGCTAAATATTTGGTAGTTCCTGTTTGTATAGGGAGCTCAAGCGACTTGTTTTTTTACTTGTACAAATATTCGCACTTGTTTTCTTGCCATCGATTGTTCGTAAATATGGCATAAGTCAAAGGGTGCTGGGTAAGTGCGTTCCAATATTTGTCAAATATTCAAGTAGCAAGCATCTTGGATACTTCATCAGTCAGCCCATACTCGTCCACTGCTGAACATAAGCCTCTCGTGATTGCTTCCACACTTATAGGATACATTTGTTGAATACCTTTCCTTTTAAACATATCGGCATGTCTGATTTGAAAACATGTTTCAAGTTTCCAAATGCGGCCCATGTCAATCCAATTCGTCTAAATAGTTCATGCGTTTGGTTATTTCTACGTATACATTTTTCATGACCCAGATACTTATACAAAGTAATTTCCTCGATCTGGGTGACATTTATATATACACTTTCGCTGAAACAGTCTGTTATTAGAACTCTGTCATCTGCAAATCTTGAATGTGTAAGGCTTTCGCTATCTATGTTGATACCTAGATTATCTAGGTTTATGGTTTTTGACATATATTCCATAAGGTTCGTGAGCAGTTTCGGAGAAATGGTATCACTCTGTCGGATTCCTTTGTTTATTTAGAATTTGTTGGTGCTCTCTGCAGTCTTACGTTAGCTATAGCGTTTTCATATATAGATTTCAATATTAAAGAATATCGGTGATTTATTCTGCTGTCTGACAGTGATTTTACCATCTGTTCTTAATCAATGATGTCGAAAGTCTTTTCATAGTCCACGAATCCAGTTATATTCGATGGATTTCTCAATAGGGTTCTTTAAAACCTGAAGATGGTCTTTTGTGCCAAATCCTGGTCTAAACCCAGCCTATTTCCTTGGTTGGTAGAGGTCCAGTTTCAGATTTAATCTATTCGTGAGGAATCGGGTGAACAGTTTATAAACACGCGACAACAGGCTGATAGGCCGGTAATTAGCAGAGTTGGTGACGTCCCCATTTTTATGAATCAAGGTAATGGTTGCGTTGTTCCATTGCTGTAGTGTTTTGCCCGGTATTAGGCATTCACTAAATAGTACTTTGAGATTTTGCAATAATTTACCTTTCCCATTTTAATAGCCTCAATGATCATTTCGTCTTCTCCAGGGAATTTATTGTTGTTCATTTCGGTGATCAACTTCTGGATTTCGTGAAATTGTAATTTCTGGGATTTCCTCCGATCCTTGATTCATAAGCTTAGAGATTGGGGTCGTAGACAGTTTCCTCTACATATGTGTAGTTCTTTGTAAAACTCTTCTATTATTTCTAGAATTTCTTTTTCATTAGTTGTTATTTGATGTTCTTTATTTCGAAATTTACAGTTTTTTTTTTCTTTTCTTTGGAAATTCTGTGTCTAAGTACTTTTAAGCTTTTGTTTTGGAGTTAGATCTTCCGATATCATTACGAATGGCCTTGCTTATCTCCTTATTAAGTTGCGACAGTTCTGAGAGGTTAACGTCTTCTATGTTTCATCTTGTTTTCGGTTCTTCCACTAAGCTTTTTATGTTTCTGGTTTATCTTAGCACAATAAGTTGGTTCCGCTTGTTTTATGGCATTCACTATTTTTTCATTCGGCCCGTCAATATCTCTTTTCCCAGTTTTCCTTATCATTTTACTTCGGTCTCTTTTGGTGTTAATGGACACTTTTGATCTTAACATTCTGTGGTGGCTGCTTCTGGAAAAGCTATTACATCATGGATTATTCCTTTTTTGTTAGTGATAATAAAATCTATTCCAATTTTTGTATTCCCGTCTGGGCTAATCCATGTATGGACATGGTTTTGTTGTAGTTATTTATTATTAAAAGAGGAACTCATAGAATAAATACCGTTTTCTTGTAGGAATACTTGGATATTGTGTATTTGTCAAATATGCGAGTCGTCTGAGTCCGCCGTAATTGATTTGCTGTGTTATTTATCACTAATTTGTTGTGTTCTCTGTAAATATTAATTCAATTTCTAATTATTGGTTATTGAAGAAATAAAGGGCATTTATCCGAGATGTACTTTGTGTATGGCCTTGCTGATGTGCTCGAAGCCAGACGTATTTATCAAGAGCGGTATTCTAATCACATACTGTTTTGTTTAGCAATATTCAGTAATCTTCATCGCCAATTAACCGAAACCGGTAGTTTTGTTATGGCAACTAGACCTGGAAGACACGAACAGCCCGAACATTGGAAGAAGCTGCTTTAAAAGCTGTAGAAAATCCTCAAACCAGTACCCGCATAATTGTTGATGCTGATAATACGATCTGCTGTTCCATCCATATTATATTCAAACAGTACAGCCTCTTTTACCACGTGACTTTCCCCAGCGCATTAATTTGTGTCAGTGGTTTTTAAGAAAAATGACAGAAAATCTCTAAAAAATGTTCTTTTTTGGACAAGCGCGACTTCTCTCGAAACCACATAATAGTCAAATTCACAATACCCGAGACACAGGCAGTTTCAATAACAATTTTCAGTGAACTTATGGGTAGGGATATATATTGTGATTACTTTAGAGATCCTTTCTTTCTTCCGCCACGTGTGAATGGCGAAACTTATCGACACTTTTTGAACTTGTACGTTTACCGGAAAATGTACATTAGAAAATCGCATCCTGATGTCTTTTATACATTACAGAGCTCCCGTTCATTTGAGCGTCATGGCTAGGGAATACCTCAATGCAATTTATAAAGATCGATTGATTGGTAGGAGGGGGATTGGAGTAGGTTGAAGAACCTATCCAACCGTGGGCACTTAAAGGCCCAGATCTAAACTCAATGGATTTTTATTTTTGAGGATATTTATAACCAGTAGTTTATAAAACCCCAGTAAAAAAAGAAGAGGATCTAAGAAATCGAATAATAGTAGCCTGTGAAAAAATTAGAAAAACACCAAAAATTTTAGAGTGACGTGTAAGGGATTCCATGACAAGATTAGATGCTTGTATCTTGGCATTAGTTCTTTAAAAACATATTTCATTTAAACTACTTACCGCAACAAAAAAACACAAGAGGTTTTTTTTTCTGAGAATAGGACAGCAATTATAAAAAAATAGAAAACGAAAATTGTGAGTGGCATAGCACGATTTTCATAAAAGTACGAAATCAAAAGTCCGTACTGACGCCACTGATCATTTCTTAGAATATATTATATTTCTAAAACAAGTGTTTTTAGGTACTTATTTAACTAATAAAAAAATATATATATTTAGACATTTTCAACACCCTGTATCTTCGCAACTAAGCCGGAAAAGATCCTAGTTTATTAAAAAATTATTCCTTTCTAAAATAACGGCAATAATAATAATCACTGGAAGTTTTTGAAAGAACTTCTGAATCGCCCTGTATAAACACCATAAAGGCATTTCTCCTCCCGTATGCCATCAAAGCACTATTTAAATTACAATTGCAAATATGCATCGCTCCCAAATGCTCGGCAATTCGTATTCCTGTAGATAAAACGAATTTACAGTCCGGCCGGGATTTAAAGTTTGCTACAAATTCTCCGATTTGGAGCAACACGGCTTAACCAAAAGTTTCGTGAACTTTTTCTGGCCGTTTTTCGGTTGTTTTCCAAAGTTTAGAGCGTATCCGCCTTGTCGACTTGTCGAAAGGATGTTTTGAAATGTGTTGGGAAAACGGGCTTACTCGAATAAAGGCGCTCGAAGAATGTAAATGTTGGTTGAAGCATGAGCACAGATTTTGATAAAATGAAAAGTTCAGGGACTGGTGAATAACTAAACTTGAGACTAAACTGCAGCTTTAGTTCGTCTTTTTGCAGCTGACTTTGAGTTTTTGCTTCAAGAACTTATATTTTAAAGAACATTGCAAATTTGAATATAGAAAAGGCAGAGAGATTTTGCTAATAAAGTTGAGAAACATCTCAGCAAGGGCTGGTGATCTAATCAGATCCTTTTCAGACACTGCAAGGTCTTAAAAATAAAAACTAAAAATACTTATTTCTGCTTTAATTAATTTGGGGTAGGGATCCTGGCGGAAAAAGTCAAAATTTTTAAAAAGTTGGCTTTCGCAATTTATTATTGCATGTTCAGAACGCGAAAAAAATACATAAAATCATACACCAAATTAAAATAGCCCCTTTATTACACCTTAATAAATTTTTTGTATTTTAGTTTGTATTCTTAAATGTTACATGGTGGGCCAAACATTATGATTTTAATGAATCAATGTTTTTGAAGTCGTATAAATATAACTTAATGTTTGACTTGACGACACGAATTGGGGTAGTATTATTTGCGGTAAATTTCCTTTACCCGGAACTTCCCTCATTATGAATATTTCCTTTTATTAGGAATAGTGAAGTGTGAACCAATTTAGTTCAGTACATAGTTATTTAGGAACACATATCCTGTTTTCTCAAACATTCTTATTGGACGCCATTTTGTTCCAATGTATTGGATCCCTACTAATAATTTACCACTTTGTACCTATGCCACACATGATTTTTTAATTTAAAATGAATTTAATAATTAGTTTCTCCATTGACACATACCGCGATTTTGTTACGTCATGTTGAATTCGCAGTAGTTTATCCTTATATAATATTTAATTTTTCTCCAAAATTTACAGTCAATTGAATAAGAAGATTTTTTTACGTTAATTTTTTTAACACGTTATTTGGCCGCCATTTTGTTCCGCTATCTTGACTTCCTAACATAACTTTACCAGCTTATTTCTAGATCACACTTAATTCTTGCACGAAATTTCAAATTAATCTAATAAGTAGTTTTTTTTTCAGACTGATTTTTTAAAAATTTTATTAGGCCGTCATTTTGTTTTGCTATTTTGTATTCGCAGCAAAATGTTACCAGTCCATTCTTATTTTTGCAAAATTTGTTATAAATTGGATAATTAGTTTTTTAAGTAATAATATTTTAACGTTTTACTAGCCACCCATCTTGTTCCAGCATATTGGATTTTTACCAAAATATTAGCAGGTCATCCCCATATGAGCCTTAATTTTTGACTAAAATTTAAAATAATAAGTCACTTAAAAACTTAGTAATGTAGAATTTGAACAATGGTTAGATTTCGAAAGGAAAATGTTCGAAGTTATCAATGCCAAATTTTTGAAGAAAATGTGTTCACTTAAAAACAAACTGAGAAAGTTGACACAACAAAAACAAATTTGTTCGGAAGTCGAGAGCATTGTAGAAAACCTTTCTTCTCAGTCCTTTGATAATAGAGAAATCGCCCTTTTGATTAAAGATTTGAATTTTGCAGAGCCTCCAGTAAAAATAGTTTACCAACTATTATAGGCAATTTTGAAGAAAATGTGTTCACTTAAAAACAAACTGAGAAAGTTGACACAACAAAAACAAATTTGTTCGGAAGTCGAGAGCATTGTAGAAAACCTTTCTTCTCAGTCCTTTGATAATAGAGAAATCGCCCTTTTGATTAAAGATTTGAATTTTGCAGAGCCTCCAGTAAAAATAGTTTACCAACTATTATAGGCAATATCGAAAGTTCTATTCAATACGGGCCAGAGTCAACCAAGGGATTCATTAGAGAGGCTTGCAGAAATCAAATCTCAATAAACGTTGTTACCAACAAGTTAAAATATGTTTCTCGTAAAAATACTGAAGTTATCCAGAGACTGAAGAAAAAAGAACGTTTTTATTTAAAAGCTGACAAAGGAAATAAGGTTGTTATACTAGACAAAACAGATTATTTTGAAAGAGTAGACAATTTGATTCAAACTGGTCGTTAAGATTTAATTGAGAAAAACCCGTTATTAAAAATGAAAACAGAAGTAAAAAGTACCTTAAAACAGTGTAAAAACCTTGTGTCCGATAAACTAAATTCAAGCTAATACATAGTAACCCACAGTTATCTAAACTGTATTGCTTTCCCAAAATCCATAAACTTGGGAAGTCCATGAGACCTATTGTTTAAGCTGTTGGATCACCAAAGTACAATATTTCAAAATGGTTAGTAGAAGAATTCAGCAAATTAAATATCACGTACGATAACTTTGAGGTTACTAACTCGTTAGAATTCTTAGATAAAATTAAGGATGTTCACTTAAAAAAAGGTGAAATTTTAATATATTTTGATGTAAGCTCATTGTTTCCTGGTGTCCATACTACTAGCTTTAGAGTACCTAAAGGAACTACTTGAATTCAATAATTTGAAGAAAGAAATTATTGATGAATATTTGCTTCTCACAAAATTACGTATGAATCAAAATTTTTTTCAGTTCAACAATAAATATTATAAACAACTTGAGAGAACTACAATTTTGTTTATGGGTAGATTAGGAACCCAATTCAAAAAAGAACTCAAGTATTTCCAAAGGGTGTGGTATAGATACGTAGACGATATATTTACTATTTTCGATTCGATTAATTTTACGTACGAAAAGGAGAACAATCGGCAATTACCTTTTCTCGACATGTTAGTTATTAGAAATAACGATAAGAATTTGATATTTATAGGAAATTTACTAATACTGATAGTATATAATATCCGACTCATTTCCTTGCCGTCAACACAAAATGCAGCATTTCATTTCTTAACTCACAGGTTAGTCAATTTTCCATTAAGTAAAGAACGTTTTAACAATGAAATGAATCGGATTAAAAATATAGCCAATAGTAATGGATATAATTTTGTACTTAAATTAGTAAATAGACACAAGCATAAGAAAATGTTAAAAGATGCCACTACTCTTCAAGCACCTGAGGCTCCCAATAAGTTCATAGTAATCCCATATGATCACAGATATACGAGAGGTCTAGAAAAAGTATTTAAAAACGTAGGTTTTAGAGTAGCCTAAAAAACGGAGAAAGTTTGAGAAATGTCCTTGGAAACCCTAAAGACAAAGTCGACTTGAAGGAGAGGAGTGGCATCTATGAAATCAGCTGTAATGATTGCGATCTAAAATATGTTGAACAAACTAAACGCTCCATAAACATTCGTTTTAAAAAACCCATGGCATTTAAGATACGGAAAAAAAGAAAAGTCAAGCGTTGCCCAACATGCTTTAGAAAACAATCACCAAATAGAAATAAATAATCTTAAGTTAATTAAAAATGTATCTAATAATAGATTATTGGATGCATTTGTAAGTATAGAAATAGATAAATGTGGTAAGAAAGCATTAAATAAAGACAGAGGACCTATTCCTATACTCCTCTCTATTGGTTACTGGACAACGGTGCAGTCGGGTGCAACCAAGTGTGACCACATTTACTTATAAATAGTCTCGGTTAGGATAAGTTACATTAGTTTATATCAACTGCTGACGCGCGTCCAGAACGTAACAAGTTGTGGTGTTGTGTGGTTAGAACTCTTGTATTTTGATCTTAAATTTGAAGTCTATCTGAGGAATAGTTTTTAAACTATGCCGCGAACTGACACTAAAAGGGACTTAGGGACGCCAAAATGCAAGGAATTGTAAAACTTGAGAGGGGGATTTTTCAGATTACAAAAATTTTATTTGGTCGCCATTTTTAATTGGCACCAGTATTTTTTTCAGGCTGAATGTTTAAAGATTTTATTAAAACTCCATTTTGTTTCGTCATCTTAGATTCATATCAAAATTTTACCAGTTGATTCCTACATAATAATTGATTTTTGTACAAAATTTGAGATAAATTGAATAATTAGTTTTTTAGTAATAATTTCTTTAGGTTTCACTAGGCCGCCATCTCGTTCCGGCATATTAGATTTTAACCAAAATATTACCAGGTCATCCCCAAATGAGCCTTCATTTTTGATTAAAATTTGATGAGTAGTTTTTAAGTTATGCCGCAAACTGGCAGACAGACAAACCGACAGACGGACTTGATAAAACATATTTTTGACATCTAGGAACGCCAAAACGCGAATATATGTAAAACCTGAGAGGGTGATTTTTTCAGATTACAAATATTTTATTTGGCTGCCATTTTGTTCGCCATCTTGAATTAGTACCACACTTTTGCTAGTTCATCTACTACACATTTATTTTACTACAATTAGTTATGGCATACAATTTGAAATCAGTTCATATAGTAGTTTTTTTCTCGCTCAATTTTTTAATTTTTTATTAAGCTGCTATTAGTTAGTAAGTGTACTGTCCTATTAAAACGTATACATAGTAGTAATTTCTAACATTTATGACAAAATATCCATCTGGTAAACCTGCGAGTTAATTTTATCTTTTACAAAGAAAATACGTAATTCTGCAAACACATGTTGTTTCCGAATTAAAAGTTGAGTTTGCAGTATCCTGCATTTTCTTCGTTTTCTGCAAAAAATCTGCTAATGTGAAGGTTTTGGTCTGCCGTGAAGTACCTAAATATTTTCCCATCATTTGATTTGTGACCATTCAAATATCTGCAAAATATTTTATTTTTGTAGCTTTTATCTTTAACAATCGAAGTAAGTTTTTTTTGATGACTTTTTTTCCAAAACTTGCTATTTTTCTTGCCGCAAGTTCTCGACAATTCTCTGCACGCGCTGTATGTTATTTAATGCGGGGTTCTTTATGTTCTTTTCTTTCTATGGCCAGGCTTCATTTGTAAGGAGCCATTTGTGCCACTAAGATCCACCAAAAATGTTTCAATCGTGCTTAACTTTCAATTTTTCTCGATGAGAAATTATTTAAATATGGCAGCTTAAGAGCCTCCATGGGCAATAGATTGTATCCAAATGTTGGTAAAAAAGCGTAATGTACCGCTAGAGCACCATTTAACACTCCGTTCGAAGAATAACACAATTTCTTTGTGAAAGGTAAAACTAACTCTGAGATTTACCAGGAGGATATTTTGTCATATAGATTACAAGAAATTGAGGAAATTGCGTATGCGCCAATTAAGGAGCATAGTCCCTTATTTACGTAAGAATTGTACTGATTTTATTGAAGCCCATAACCGGTCAACTAACAGCCCGGACCTAAACCCAGTGGACGACAGAATTTGGGATTTATTAGAAAATATGATTCATTTAAACAACACGGTTAATAAGCTGAAGGCCAGGACCACCAAATGTTCGCACGAGTTTTTCCATGATGACATGTGCATCCATACAGCAATGGCAGAAAAGGCTACAAGATGTGGTAAACAATGAGAAAGGTCACATCCATAAATTGATAAGAGTCAAAAATTAAATTATATTTTTACGAGTTCAAAAACTTGGATTTATTAAAATCAAGATTTTTTGGTCCACCGTGCAATAATTCAAAATCCAAATTAAAATAGCATTGAAGAAGGGGCTACTTTAATTATTTGGCCTACAATGTATACTTAATTAGATAGTATAGCAGAAAAACTAGTATATATTTATGTATATATTTAATATAAAAGGCAAAATTATCTATTAAATGCATTATTATATCTACTGATTGTAAAAAAGTTCCAGTGGAGTCATATTCCTTTTTATCAGGGGCGTGCAGTCCATGGAAGCAAGGGAAGCAGTGATTCCCCCAAAAAAATTACAAAACATCTAAAATGTAATTTTTGAAATAGGAAACCATTAATTTAGTTATATTAAAAATGCTAAAATATTATCTTAATTATCAAGCCCATAATAAATGCGGCCTTGACTGCGACCCAGCCACAATAGAATAACGAATAGAACCTATGCGGGCAGCTAGCTTCACTGCAGCCAAGTCCTGTATGCTTGATTTCCTGTGAATCGAGCCAGAGGTTATTGAACTTTCCACCGACTGTTTGCAATTTTTGCATATCAGTCGCGTGCTTTAAGTGGTGGCGGAAGCTATCGTTGGAGTAGGTTCTTTGTTTGAACGGCTATCCATGTGTTGTGTGATACGTACTTCGCGTCTTGCATGGTGCGATATGGAAGACAATAATACGGACGTGGATATGCAAATACCGTCAACTTCGGATATCGGTAATAACGTTGAAAATGTTGGAGAATTTAGTAAGAAGAGTGTGTGTGAATGTGTGGTGTGTGTCTTAATAATAAAGGGATTTTCAACATTAAACTTCGCTGATAAGCTTCAAACAATTTCCAAAGGAAGGGCAAAACCGCTTATGAAAAATTTAACCACAAAAATGAAAAACGGTATTAGACATTTTTATCCGGAAAAACAATACGAACAATTTAAATGGCTAACAGGGTGTGAAAATATAAGTAAATTATCTTGTTGGCCATGTTTACTTTTTGAAAATGAAAAAGGTCTCTGGAATAAAACTGGTTTTTCCGATTTAAACAATTTCCATAAAGCTGTAAAAAGACACATTATGTCCAAAGCGTATTTACAGGCCGTCATAAAAGAAAAAGTCTTCGGCAAAGCCAGAATTGAACACGCCCTTAATAAACAGTTGGAAATTAGTCACCGCTAACACAACGAACTAGTCGATAAAAATAGGCAAATATTAAGAAGACTTACCGATGTTGTTTGGTTTCTCGGACGGCACGAATTGGGATTTAGAGGTCATGACGAAACAAGGGTTTCTTCAAATAGAGGAAATTTTCAAGATTTACTTAGTTTAATGGCTAAATATGATGATTGCTTAAAAAATCATTTAGAGCAGTCTAGCGTTTTTCGCGGAACGTCGAATCGAATCCAGAATGATTTAATTTCCGCTGTTGCAACCATTATTCTAAAAAGAATTAAGCAGGAGATTGGCGAGGCGCGCTTCATTCCTATTGTTCTGGACGAAACAACTGATATCACTAATTTTAGCCAATTATCTATAGTAATACGCTACGTTAAAACAGACGGAATTATTCAAGAGCGATTTTTAGATTTTAAGAATGTGTCTGAAAATCGTACAGCAGATGCTTTATATACCGTAGTTTATAAAGTTACTAAAGAAATTAATGGAGAGAAAAAATTAGTTGCTCAAAGCTATGATGGAACTGCGGTGATGGCAGGACAATTAGGGCGTCTGCAAGCTAAAGTTCGAGAAACTTTACGAAGTGCTGTGTTTGTCCCTTGTTTTGCTCATAAATTAAATTTAGTTTCATCTCAGTATTTCAAAGTATTTTTCGTTACTTTATGTGGCATGGCTGCTTTTTTTTCCCAAGTCAACAAAACGTACACAAGCATTGGACTTCATTGTCCACAAACGATTGCCCAAAGTAGCACCTACTAGGTGGAAATATAATGGAAGACTTGTGTTAACAGTATCTGAAAATCGTGAATCACTGATTGAACGATTTGAGAATATAATAGAACTTAATGAAACGTGGGACTCAGAAGCAATAAATAGTTCGAAGGGGTTTTTGGACTGTTTGAAACGAGATTTTAATTTTAATTATTTGTTGAACATATTTTCAGAAATATCTCCATTCTCTCCATGTTTTTAATATATTACAAACTAAAACCAATGATATTGCTTTTTGCCTAAAAAAGTGGATGATTTTAAGTCCATGTTAAGCCAAAAAAGAGATGACTTTGACCTATTTTGAGAGAAAACGAAGACGTTAAATGTAGAGCCACAAGCCAAGCGTCTTCGAACAGACAAGGTGGGAGATGTTCAAACATCATACAGACGCCTCTTTTATGAAATAATCGATCAAATTCAGCAACAAATAAACTATAGATTTAACGGTTTCTTCTTCATTATGACCAGTTCTTCGAGCGAATGTTACTGCGATCTGAACTAAAAGTTATTTACGAAACCGATGACATTATCACAAAAAATAACGCTAAAGAACTAATGCAATTTTTAAAAGGCAAGGAGCCGGAAGATGCCTACACCGAAGTGTCGAAATTGTGTGAATTAGTATTGATAATACCTGCCACAAATTCATCAGTAGAACGCTATTTTCCAACACTTAAACGTATAAAAAATTTCGTGAGAAATTGAACGGGGAAGGAGAGACTTTCGCATACATCGCTGTTGTCCATTGAAAATAGACTTCTCCAAAATATGTCGGAGCATCGACGTTTTTATAATGACGAATTTGCAAAAAATGATCGAAGAATCGAATTACATTACAAATAGGTAAGTTTCTAAAAATTGCTTCCCTTTCTTAAAATTTAACCGCACGCCCCTGCTTTTTACTAACGTTCCAACAGGTATTGTTATTAATATAATAAAGGAAACATGGCATTTGATAGAACATATTGTTAAATTTTCACTTAATATTTTTTTGAATTTTCTCTCCTTCACTTTTGATAATAATAACTATTTTCAATATAATTTAATGACGATTACTGCAAACAGTCCTTTGGTTTCGGAATGGGTAATTGCTTCCCACCGAATTTAGAAACTTCTATTTTACTCACCATTTCACAAAAGATACGTTGATGGTATCATAACCTCTATTCCAAAAAAAGAACCAGGATTTCTTAAATAATTGGTAACTTTCAACTTCGACTGTTAGGTAACACACAGGTACGTTGATATTCCCTATTCCAAAATACACACTATACAAACTTAAGTTAAATGACACAATTCTTATGTTTCAATTATTTTTATTCAGTTGCGAGAAAGCCAAAAAAGATTTTTGTTTGGCATTCTAAACGCAACATAGAATCTGTACACATTGAGCAGGTCATCCCCATATTTATAAATAATAATTGTAAATTTAAAGTCAATCGGGTAAGTATGCCGCGAACAGACAGACAGACCGACCGACTGACATACAAGAACCTAAAAGGGTTTTATAGATTTTCAATCTATAAAATCCTTGAAGGGTGACTTTTCACGATTAGTACGATTACAAACATTTTATTTGGCCGTTTTTTTGTTGCGCCATCTTGAATTCGTATCACAATTTTAACAGTTCATCTCTATATCAAACTTAATTCTTGTACAAATTTTGAAATCAATCTAATAATAATTTTTTTAACATTTCATCCCCAAATTACCCTTAATTTTTTACTTAATTTCCAGTCAAGAAGTCATTCGGATAAGAAGTTTTTTGTTTTCTAGGGGCCCTAAAACGTGAGGTCAAAAAAAAAATCTCGGGGGTTTATTTTTCCGAAAACAATATGTACATCTGGAATAGTCTGACATTTCTTCACTAAAAAACCCACCGAATTAAAATCCCTCCACATCTCGCTTTAGAAGATGTCTCTAAAAACACTGATTGAAATTAATAAAGACAGTGAATAACGATGGAACACACTCGAATCATTTGCGCTTCGCAGATGATATTCGTTATAATTGGCAGAGACATTGAGTAGTTGAAGCAGAAACAACTTAAAAGAGCGTCAGAAAATGTAGGTTTACATATGAATATTAAGAAAACGAAGCTTATGAGTCCAACTTAGCAGAACCTCGAAATAGAGGGCGAAATTGTGGAACATGTTTCAAACTACATTTATCTTGAACACAATATAATTTTGGACAAGGAAAATTAAGGCGCTGAATCTGTAGAAGAGTAAGGCTGAATTGGACGGCATTTCAAAAACTGAAATTTTTTCTTCGCAATAAATACCCTAGCCCTAAAAGAAAAATCTTCGATCAGTGTATTCTCCCGTCACCATCTACGGAATGGGAACCGCCTTAATAAAAAAACCTACGCGTGTCCTAAAAAGCAATGGAGAGAGTGATTTTTTTTTAGAGACAGGGTTTGCAACGAAGAGATTGGAAGAACCAGAGATGTAGTTTTTCGAATTGATGAATTAGAATAGCAATGAGAAGTTATGTAGCTAAGATGGACATAAAGGGTTGCAACAAAATAATGGTTCCGAAAAGGTCAAAACAGAACAGAATGGAAAATTCTTTTTCAATTTCATTAGTCTGTAGGTCTGTCTATCTGTTGTGTTACCCGATTGACTTGAAAATTACGGGATATATGGGGATGACTCGGTAACATTTTGATAACAATCCAAAATGGCCAAAAAAACGGCAATCTAGTGAAATGTTAAAAAAATTATTACTAAAAAATTACTTATCCAATTTACTTGATATTTTGCAAAATAAATCAAGTATTACATGGAAGCCCACTGCTAAAATTTTGTTACAAATCCAAGATGGCGAAGCAAAATGGTGTCTCAATAAAATAATTAAAAAATCAACCTGAAAACTACTTATTAGATTGGTTTAAAATTTTGTGCAAGACTTAAATGTGGTATAGAGACGAACTGATAAAACTGTAGTACGAATTCAAGATGGCGGTCAAATAAAATTTTTGTAATCGTGAAAAAATCACCCTCCCAGATTTACATATAATAATAATAATATTAATATCTTCACGTTTCAGCGTCCCCAGATCCCAGATGCCATAAAAACATGTTTTCTCATTTCCGTCAGTCTGTCTGTGTCTGTTCGAGGCATACCTAAAAAAACTACTTACCCGATTGACTTCAAACATTAGTCAAAAATTAAGGATCATATAGGGATGACCAGGTAAGATTTTGGTAAAAAACCAATATTTGCCAGAACAAAATGGCGGACCGTTAATCAGTCTTTTATAATATAAGGTAATATTAGCATAGTTTTCATTTATTATTATTTACTTGTATACGCTTTATTGATGGCTTATTGACTAGCCTGGTGCAAATCCGGGACGGATCCACCAACTAAAAAGGCCTAACCAAGGCTAACCAAAACGCAATTCGATTTTTAAAACACAACTACTCACAAAATTATAAGTTATGTTAAAAAAAACAAGTAGCGAAGGAAAAGTTTCTTTCCGTTCTGCGTTTGATTGCGTTTTAGCAGCCCAGAAATCGATCGTAGTGGAGTTGAGCCCCACTCAAATGCAAATATAGGTATTTGCTCATGTTTTATACATATTATTGCCGACCGAAGACCCTACAAATGTTTTACCATTTTTGATGGAAGGAAAAAAGTAAAATTTAATAATTTTTCAACTTACATGGTAAATAGTTCTAATGAGTTACTAAGTTATGTCGACACTTTAACCATTTTCAGGACATGTAAGCGGAACAAAATCCATGGCTTCAACTCTAAAATAGTGTTTATATGCTTTGTGAATGTATATACATACACTTAATAAATTCAAAAATGTAGTCGAGCACCACTTATAACGGTTGTAAATTCAAAGTTTCTGAAACACAGGATAGAAACCAACCAAAATTTATACTTGAACAGATAACTTTAGTCGTGTTAGGATACATATCTGCAACCATTATTTCTCATTCTGTTCTGGGCGAACAACCGCTGCCGAATTTACGGTAGCCAGGCGCTTTCAGGCTTGATCTTTTGCGAAATAACTTTGGTTTAAGCGCCCCAGATGATTTTCCGCCACAGGATTTTCATCGGAGTCGTATACAGATCTGTTTTAATTTAGCGATTGAAATCAAAATAGCCATGGGCGTAACGAATATGTTTTTTTTTTTGCTTGAAACTTGTCCGAAAATGTATCTTTTGTGTGTGGGGCCATTCTCATTTAGTTAATATTATTTTAATGTTAAAACGTTTAAAAAATAAGCCTCAGTACCTAGCATTATATTATTAAGCAATTATTTCGGTGAGTGTTGTAGATAATATATATTGCGTTCACCATATCATCAGGAAAAAAGTATTCATGTTAATATCGTGTTTATCTCGTAACTTATTTCAGTTGTGGGTTACAAAACCAAGAAGATCTGCTATGGATCTTTAGTGGCGCAAGCCGTATTGCCTGTCATGAATAGGTTTATACCGTTCAAGGTAATTAAGAACGTTATTAATAAACTTCTCCATAGCCTTACTCATAATTAGGAGTAGGGATATGGGTCTGTAGTGAGAGGGAAGAGTGTTGGATTCCTTTTTGGGAACAGGCTGTACACGAGCAGATTTCTTACTTTTAGGAATGCTGTATTACAGTACTTTAGGCTTATATAAGAAATAGTATCATTCAAAACCATAAATGTATGCCTTCCGGTTTTTTGAAAAGCTTTATCTACGGTACGGCGCACGGATCTGAAGCCGTGACGAAAGGGGGAGGTTTCTCAAAAGCGGACCGTTTCTCCATACAATGTAGAGTTTTAGCCAATCACTAATAAGTAAGGCAACGTTTCCACAGATACTTGCATTCTTTTCATAGCCTCAGATTCATGCGCCATACTTTTAAGGTTTCGTTTATCATTTTATCATATTTAACGGTACTGATGTTTGTTTATCATCGGAGTTGGCCATAACTGCGACACCAGAAAAATGAATAGTGGATAGTGTCATATAACAAATGCAGTCATAAATAGAAATACAAAACCAATATAAAATTAATATGTGATACTTCTTTATCGTTCCTTATCTGTTTGTGTCAGAAAATGTTTTAATGTACCTATGTATTATCTATTTTGACGCATATTAAATTATTTATACAAAAAGAAATGGTACAGTTTTAAAAAGTTCTGTTTCGATAATTTTTTTAAATGGAACCCACTGTGTTTTATCTCTTATTTAGATAGAGCATTACAAGGCGAATTCAATGATATACCGTGGGCAAATTACCTAATGAATAATAAGTTAAACAGCAAGTACTATTGTTTGTACGATAATTAGCCAGGATAAAAGACTTTTGTTTTATTATGAACAACTTCGGTGACTGTGAATTTTACTTCCATTAGATAGACCTCTTTTTTGTTATAAATATAGTGAGTTTGATAACATTATTTTGACAAAGACAATCATTCTCTCTTCTCCATATTTCTCGCAAACGAAGTTCTGTATTTTCTCGTTTATTTCTGAAGGTAAGAGTATTAAACCCGTTATATTTAGAAACTGATAAAAGAGGCCTATATATAGGTAATAAAATTTCCAGGATGTCTCATTTAATGAAAAATAAGTTATATTTATATGTTTTGACTATCGACAATATTTTTAATGTTATATAAAACTTAGCAACTAGCCATACAACTTGTTTTTTGGGTCATTATCTCTAAAAATAAGAAAGTTATAGCGGATTAAAATGATCATGATGTATTAAGTAAATTTTATAATTTATTTAATACAAATCCAACCATTTCCAAGGGGGCACGAATATTCATCTACATGAGTTTGCTTTTCGTCTGTAAATTCAGAGATTACAGCACATTTTCCAAAATACAGGGAGGCAGGTCCTATGCCATGTCCTATACCCTGGAGCTTTCCTTGATCCGTTTGTGGTCGTCCCTATTTCAAGATAAAATTGGTGATATCAACAAGTATTTATAGGTGGTACTAAAATGTTTTATTTGTTTCGTGACTCAGAAGAATCGATCTTATATTTGCATAATTTATAAACAAATATCTGACTAGCAGAAATCCTACAGTGCTTATGTGATAAAGAGCCAAATTTATTGAGCAGTAACCAAGGGCGGATAAAGAAACCACTGATTACTTAAGTCCACCGAGCCCTGAAAAATCCGGTGAGAATGTTATTTATAAAAAGTATTTTTTGGGTTTGAGGGAAGGAGGGGCTATCATACCTCCTTGACTAGTTGATCTGATAAAGAAACCAAGAGACTTGAGCGTACTGACTCACTTGATCAATATGCTTACTAAGAGTCAACTTCTGTCAACTATAACTCTCAGATCACGAACTAATTCACATTTTGAAAGTAATGAACTGTTGATTAATTTAATAGGTTAGCTTTATACAGATTAAAGGGAAGTTTGTTGCTCATACACTCTTTGGAAACAATATCTTCATATATTACTGAAAATTCTCGCAGTCTTAAATGTCACGAATAATTTAAAAAAATTTTCATGTTATTCGTAAATAGAAGACAGTCACTTAATCTACAGTCAGTTGTAAAATTTATGAAAATGTCAAATAACAATGGAGAGAGATTGTTACCCTGAGGAGCATCTTTGGAAATTGGATATTCAAAAACTTAAATCCGATTTGTTCAAGAAATTGACACCTAAGATTTTTTAACTAAGATGCAAGTAACTTTACCAACATAGAATATACAATATTCTCAGCTAGTCTGCGAAAGATTCATGAGTACTAAATCAAATTGCATTTTTTTGTTGATAGCTTTATAAGATTTTTGCAAAAAGCAGATCACCTTGGTAATGGTGGGTCTATTATTAAAAAAAGCCATATTGCTCAAGCGGTTTCATATCGCAACTCAAATTAAAAATTCGAATTAGCCATAGAAATTTTTATATTTAACTTTTTTGTATGTCTGTCTTATAACTTCTGAAAGAAGACAGTCCGTTATCTTACGTAGGACACCCTGTACCGGGTGCACATCTAAAAATAGAGGCTGGCTATATCTCGGAAACCGTTAATCCCATGGACATGGAGAAAAAATTTGTTATAATAAAAGTGGCAAAGACAAAGTTTCTAGATCGGGCGCTATAGAGAGTAACCTTGTAATAATCTATAGCAAACTGTAAATAATTTGAAATAATGTTTTTTTTTCTCTAACTGGCCAAATAAATTGTGGGGAAAGGGCGAATGTTTGTCTAAACAGACGGGCATAATTTAATTAATAATAAACGGATCTTGATGATTTGAGTTTCGTTGAAAAAGGCATTTATTTGCCTTTCAAATAAAATAGGCATTATACTATTTTTATTATATTATTTTAATAATAATAAACGTAAGCAGCGTTACAATATTTTTCCAAGGGTAAATAATACAGATTGTTAATAAATTATATAAAGTCTCGCCAGATGACGCTTTCCGAAAATTTCTCAGATTTTCAATTTTTAAGTTAATTTTGAAACAAACAATGCTAAACCTTACAAATAAAAAACATTTGCCTTTTTAAGAGGTTCTTTCTGTTCTCTAAAACTAGCTTATATATTGAAAAACATATTTTAAATACCAAAAAAAAAATTTGGTATGTTTCGCTATTATATATAAATATATACATATATATATATATATATATATATATATATATATATATATATATATATATATATATTCTCATATTCTTGATTTTTTTTATTTAAACTTACTACTACTTACTATGCTATTGTTATACATGAGTTACCTAAATATCTAAAGTCTATTCAAATTTAAGATAGACGTTAAAAAAAATCAACTTGCAGTTTGCTTCTGTTCTTTGTTTTTTTCGTACTCCGTAACAATGATTTATAACAGATATATCATTCTATTTGAAATATTGTAGAAAACACATGAATTTTGAGAAATTGCCAGAAAGCGTCTTCTAGCGATCGGCAAGAGACTTAAAATAATAAAATTAATACGTTATTTGAAAGCCCAATAAAATTCCTTTTCATCGAGACCCCAAGTCGTCAAAATCCATTATCATTATACCCACATTGAAAGGCTCGTTAAGTGGTGCCACACTAATTTTATCTACATCTTAACACTTCTAAAAAGTGCTTCATTTCTATAAACGTATTAATCCCATACACTCCACCTGCTTCATATATAATGTACATCTTGAAGTTGTTACTTCTTTCACCGATGGATGATATTTTTGATGAAAATTTAACTTTTAATCTGCATATTGATAGCTTTGTACTTAATGGTTTTAGATTGCTGAGCTTTATAAAACGACATACAAAGCATGTGACTGATACCAAAGCAATTGGGTGTCTTTATAACTCTTTGGTTAGGAGCGTTTTGGAATATTGTTCTGCAATATGGAGTCGAAGAAGAATCGAAAAAGTACAAAATAGATTTGCAAAATACCTCTTAAATAAATTTAAATTTCCATATCAAGATCTGACATATAATACAAGAGCTCTTCTTTGTGGCCTGTAAACCCTAGAGTTTCGAAGAAAGAAGGCACTTCTTATTTTTCTACATAAATTCGTCAATGGAGGGATTGACTGTGAAATATTGCTGGAGTCTGTCTCATTTTTGGTTTCTATTAGGAGAACGAGACAACCTCAACTATTTTTAGAAAGATACCACCGTACAACTTATGGGCTTAGCGCATTTGTTGACCGGCTATGCAACTACAATCGTCACTTCCGGGAGTATGACATTTTTAATCTCAGCACTTTGCAGCTAAAAAGGCAGTTAAGCGGATTGGTTTTCTGATGTTTTCTGTCCATCCTGGTTCATGCAGATTCTGTGTAATTTTGTTATATTTATGTATTAAGTTACTTTTGGACCTGAAATCGTTTTATCATTACATATCCTTTTTTTTATTTACCTGTTTTTCCTGGGTTATTTGACTTGTTACTTTTTTGACGTTATTTGCAAATTCGTACCATTTGGAATGTCTAGCATTCTGTAGTCTACAATAATAAAAAATAAGTAAATACATTATGCCCATTTATTTAAACAAATATTTGCCCTTTCCCCCACCCTTTATTTGACAAATTAGAAAAAAAATTAATAAAAATTATTTGAAGTTTGCTGAAGACTTTGTGACAAAAGTTAATTTTGATGTACGTAAACTGGGTGAATTTCTGAGAAAATCTGCTTTTTCTGATTGACTATGCCTACTACTCCGTCTAACGGCCGACCTAGAAACCTAAAAATAATTTCCAGCGCGTTGTCTTCGCCATTTTTACTACAACAAAGTTTTTCCGACATCATGGGATAAACGGTTCCCGAGATATAGCCGGCCTCCTCTCATAATGGTACACCCGGTACATGTTGGTTCTTTTTCTGATTTGATTTTATACACTCAATTTGGTAGCATTGCTTTTTTGCTGCAACATGCGACTAACGAACCACTCGTTCAATTTATCATTTAAATGCCTCGAAAAGGTAAACAAAGTGACTTTTTCAATTTTCACCAATTCATCGCGTCGTATATTGTTCGGGCGGCCCGGTCCGACTCCATTAACCCTTTCCGCTGTTAATTTAGTTTGCATCGGGCTGAAATATTAACGTCCCGCACCAATTCGAAAATCCCCGGAAATCTGATTTGATTAATGCTTTAGACGAGTACGTCATTGACATATCGTCAAGCCGATTGTTAAACATAGATTCTATTTTGCCGGTGCTTAACTCAAATGTGTTTAAAGCTCGGCCTGTGCAATAAAATTTAATTACTTTACTATCACAAATGCCAGTCGAATTAGAGGTAAAATTTAGATAGCAAATATGTGGTTTATTATCAACTTTGACAAATAATGCCATTAATAAAATGCAATTATTAATGAAGATACAGGCAAAAATAGCAGAAATTCAAAAATACTTTTAATTTTTGGTCTGTCGAAAAAATAATATAGGATATTACTTCCCTCGTAAGAGGGAAGTATTATGAGATAGAACGAAAGCTTTCACGGCTGAAGTTAATTCAGAAATCATGGTTTTTGAGTTTAGACCGTGTCAAGTCATTACTTTCCGACTTTTCGCCTGCGATTGCACGAGGCATCTTCAGGGATCTTCACTGCACAAGATTAAAACACTGAATGAGCTCCGATGAGTAGAGTTCAGGTATCTATACCCATCCTGTACCCACTGACTAACTGTGATGATCGGTTTCCACGCATGATGTAGCACGTAGCTCGCGTCTCTATTAAAATTTTCAGGGTGCTTGATAATTTTAATAGATTCTCTAATTGTTTTCATTAATCATGTATCCTGTTGAGTGCTGATGTTCAGCGACAGCGGATTGAATAATTTGGTTCTTACTTATATATCTTTCATGTTCCTTAAGTCTAGCAGATACAGGCCGACCAGTTTCACCTATATACACTACCGCAGGAACAAGGAATTTTATAAACTCCTTCTGACTGCAAAGTTTTACATCTTTTGGTCTCCTTAAGCATTGCCCAATCTTTTTGTGTGTACTAAAGATTGTGCGAATGTTGGATATCCGCAGAATTCTTGCAATTTTATCTGTGGTACCCTAAATAAAAGTTAAAACTGCCCTACTTGACGTTTGAGTATCCAGTACTGGTTTTACTTTGGGGTTAGTATAATACCTAATTGAACGTCTAATATATTCAGTGCAATATCTATCTATCTATCTATAACGTCTAATGTCTTCAGTGCAATATCCGGCCAGAAATGCTTCATAATTTACATTTTACTATATTTTATATTGGAATGAATATATTTTAGACTATACAAATCAAACGTAATAATAGGCAACATTTAATGACATATTGTGGATTTGGCATCACTAAACCTATTTGATGTAATGGGCGAAGGGGGTGCTGTTATTCGGTAATTCCCAGACAGCCATAGATATCGGGTAATTTTCAGGCAGCATTTTTATTTACTTTGCAAACATTTATGTTTTGTGTATTTAAGTTTAACAAGGTTTATCCGAAGGCAAAAAATAGAAAAACAGGTAAGACGCTTTTAAAAAATGGATCTATTTTTTTTATCTATTGTTATATGTTTGGTCAAAGTATAAATATTGTAAAGATAGTAATGAGATATAAATCCCCTGTACTAAGTGCTTTGGTGTTTATATAACTTCAGTAATATTTTGTGTTACATTAATTGTTATTTTATGGGTTATTTTATATTTGTATTACTTAAAGGACTGTATTGTGTTAATATTTAATTGCTGCCTTTAATTTACAAACCCCGGCCACGGCCAACCCGGCTTGGTCGTGTTTGTAGCCCCAGTGCCGACTAATTTAATTTCTTGAAGAAATAAAACAAAGTGTTTTTGTTGTTCTTCGAAAGGAAAAACTAAAAGAAAACTTTTTTTAAACTCTACTTGAGCAGATACATGTTGCTAACAATATTTATTTGGAAATTGTTTCTATTTTATTAGTGTAGGTATTAAAAAAACAAAATATTTTTTTTTCAAATTGTATTCACTCAATTTCAGTAGCACGGGTAGAGGGCAGAGGTAGTGACCACCTTAGACGCTTTAAACAGGAACATCGCATGGGTGCGTAAGTCAAAAGTAAGACTAGGTACTACTTTTGTTGTACCTACTTTAGTTTTATGAAGTTTTATATTATTTGTTTAGTTTTAAATTCTGAAGCATTCTCATGATGAGGCGAGCGCAAGTAGCTCAATCTCTTTACTCCTCCAATAAACCCAAAGAGCCTTTCTCAAAAGTTAAAAAAAATCAAAATCGAAGCTTCAATGAGAGTTATTATTAATCAAAAACAAAGTGTGGTATGGTACCTCGGGTTTGGCAGTTTTCGAACGGTAACAATCAGTGGAGTAGTGGAATAAGGGATTGAAAGCATCTTTCCTCTAGAATAGTTGAGTATAGTAATACCTTTTTACATATTAAATCTTGTGGTATTTTTGAGTTGTGGAAAAAAAATCAGACAGTTGATAAAGAGCTAGAAGAGAAAACGAAATATGAGATTTCCTTTTGGAAATTAGTTTTAGAGCCATTATCTCGCATAACTTTAGTGTTAGCCAAAAATTGTTTATCCTTTCGTGTTGCCTCGAAAATCTTGAAGATGAGAATTTAAATGGAAATTTTTTTACTTTGGTGTAGTTATTATCCAATTATGATGCAAGTTTTAAAAATGCCAGCTTGATCTGTACAGTATTTAAGTAAAACCACACAAAATGAGTTAAGTGTTTTTAAAATTTTGGTTTAAATAAAGTTGTATCAGAAATAAATTCAGCTGCTTTCTTTTCTCTTATGTTCGATACAACACAAGACATTTCAAAAAAAGATCAAATGAGTGTCATTATTAGAACGGCTCAAATTATTAGAAACACGAATAGCTTAGCCATTAAGTTTGAAATTAGGGAAAGTTTTTTCGGATTCTATGAATTAAAAGAATCAACCTGCACAAGGTATGGCTGACGAAATTTTAAGTATTTTAAAAGATCTAAATATTCCAATATCTAATTGTTACGGGCAAGGGTACGATGGAGCAAATGTAATAAGTGGGGCTTACAACGGCGCGCAAGCAAAAGTTAAAGAAATTCAACCTAACGCAGAATATGTACACTGTGCAATTCATAATCTAAATTTAGTAATTAACAATGCAAGCGCTGGTTGCAGTGATATAACTGCATTTTTTTGATGTATTGCAAAGTATTTACAGTTTCTTTGGATTAAGTATCAAGCGATTGTATCTATTGTCTTCCTTTACTGGGGAGCCAGAAATTACTTTGAAGAAGCTTAACACCACACGTTGGTCGGGAAGAATCCAATCAATAACAGCAATAAAAATTCTGTTTTTCGATATATTAAAGGCCCTTACAGATATTGAACTAAAATCCCAGAAAAAGGAAGAAATTAATGAAGCTTTAATTCTAAAAAAGAAAACGGCCAATTTTGAGTTTGTCTTTATTACGGTTTTTATGTTAAAGTGGGATATAGAGCCCGTGTTTCAATTAAAAAGGCAACCAAAAGGTCGAAAACATTTTGATGAGTTCACTTTAGATCGCCAATTTAATAATAGAGAACATTATTTTAAAGTCCGTGTATATTAACTATTCCATTGATACAATTTCTAATCAAATAAGGCAAAGGTTTTCGGCTATGCGTTGTATAAAAGAGTATTTTGACTTTTTAGAACCTAATAATATGCTCGAAAAACAAAATGAAGAATTGATGCCACGCTTTATTTGAGAAATACCGGGATATTTTTTTTAATTCCCTTGTGAACCAGTTTACTATGTTTCAAGAACTAGTCAAGCCCAAACTTATAAAAAAGATATGAAAATTAGGCAACTTTTTGAGCTAATAATTGAAAAATATTCATGTATGGAAGTTGATTTTCCTGAAGTTTTCACTATGTTTTTATTATTTTCAACGCTTCCTGTAACAGTTGCCAATTTTGAAATATCTCTAATAAACTAAAATCTTAAAAAAATGTATTAGATCAACAATGAGCAAAGACAGATTACGTAATATATCAATTTTAAATATTGAACACGATATTGCATCGAACAGTTAATTGATCAGTTTGCTAATATTAAAGTCAGAAAAAGGCCGTTCTAGATTTTATTAGCCATAAGTTTTTACCAAATAAATGTTAAATAATAATTACCTTTATTAATTATTTTCTCAAACTCAGGAATCTATTAATTTATTTTTAAAATATACAAGTTCGCCCACAAACATATTTTGCTCTGGAGCCCACTTCTCCGTAAATCCGCCACTGTATTTGGCATACAAATTCAATTCCGGACGAAACAGAGAAATTGACTGGAGCTTTAAAATCAAACGGAAATGGCACTGAATTTACTAGGCGTTCGATTCAGTATTATAATAATTTCAGACCCAAACCAGTATTAGATAATCAGCCATTAAGTAGTGCAGATTTACATTTTATTGAGGGTACCACAGACAAAATCGCAAAAAATCTGCGGACATCCAACATTCGCACAATTAGCATAGATTTTTCTTTTTGGATTCTTCCCCTGAGAACACAATGGAATGACATGATTTTTTGTCTTTCCCAATTGTGGGACTATATTTCAATAGCCACTATCAAAACTACTTGTGTCTCCTACGTGAATGAAGTCAGTTCGATATGCATCGTTGGCAGGAGTGAGTTCACCAACGTTTCCTTGTGGGACAAAAGCTGAATTTCAATCCTTTTTATCGCTCTGGTAGCCTCAAACTCCGAATCACCCATACCTATCCGGGGGTTATCTCGTCTCTTAGAGCGCTTTACTCCTGCTCAGTATGATCCTGGACCATGAAAAGATCATGCATGTCTGAACGGTCTTTGGTTTCTTCCAACCTAAAAGCGGAGATCTCCTCATTCTAGCCTACCATATGAATTGATTGTAGCTCGACCTGGTGTACCACAGAACGCAAGCTGTCAAAATCCCACAGCTTCATGCAGTCAGGTGAAGGGAAAACATCTTCCTGATGTTTGAATGACTCTATAGAATCTTTTTATTTTTCTTACTCTCCCAAAAAGCGAAGGCAAAAACAACCGACCCGTCATAGAGGAATCGCTAAGTCAGAACTTGATAGTTAGATTCGTCAGCGGTACCCTACGTGGTCTTTTTTAGAAACGAAGGGAGAATAATCTCTCGCCTCGAATCCATATCTTTTCTTTACGACTTCCCGTCGGTCAGCGCAAGTTAGCATAGGTTTTTCTTTGTGGATTTGTCCATTGAGAACACAATGGGATGACTCAACTACTTGTTGAATGAAAATAGTTGGACATGCACCGTTGGCAGGTGAAACTCAGTCCTACGAAGGAAGATGTGGGCTCGAATTTTTTCCATTTGTTTTCATTTTTATATTATTATTATTATTTATTTTTCATAACTTTACTTGCAAATTCTACAAAAAATAAATTGTCATTTATTTTCCTCTATAAAAAGAAAGTTTTAATTACGGAAAATAAAATTATTTAAACATTTAATAAGCTTTTTCACACTTAATTTTTATGGAAAACTTCAAGTCAATTTTTAATTAGACGGCCATTTTGTTCCCCCACAGGGGCTTGTACAAAATTTGAGGCTTAATCTATAAGCAATATTTCAGTAATAATTTTTGTAACATTTTGTGATAGGAGCTTCCGAAATGGTAATGATCCGCCATTCTGTTCTGTCAAATTGGATATTTACCAAAATATTACCATTTCATCTTCATCTGATCCTTGATTTTTGACATAATTTTGAAGTTAATTGAATAGGTAGATTTTGAGCTATTCCGCACACAGACAGAACTATTGCTGCATATTTGACCTAACATTTCATATATATATATATATATATATATATATATATATATATATATATATATATATATATATATATATATATATATATATATATAAATATATATATATATATATATATATATATATATATATATATATATATATATATATATATATATATATATATATATATATATATATATATATATATATATATATATATATATATATATATATATATATATATATATATATATATATATATATATATATATATATTTAATAATATATTTATGTATTTGACCTAACATTATCATATATTATATATATATATATATATATATATATATATATATATATATATATATATATATATATATATATATATATATATATATATATATATATATATATATATATATATATATATATATATATATATATATATATATATATATATATATATATATATATATATATATATATATATATATATATATATATATATATATATATATATATATATATATATATATATATATATATATATATATATATATATATATATATATATATATATATATATATATATATATATATATATATATATATATATGCGAAGCTCCGTTGCTTCGGAAACGTAGATTTGCCTAGTAGACCGCACAATGTTTCCGACAAAGTCCGAAATTATATACTACACTGATTCACTGATGGACAAGTGAAACCACTAAAGCAGAACTTGACTCAAGTTTCAAAGCTTAAATCTTTGCCTATATATATATATATATATATATATATATATATATATATATATATATATATATATATATATATATATATATATATATATAAATTGTGGGTTTCCTCACGGACACCGGTTCGATCAAATGTCAATAGTTGGAAAAACTGATCTGTTGTCGAATTTTTTTTTGTTGGTGTACTTTGATTTAATGAATACTTTTGATGACAGAAGTTACAGAATTTTTTCTGAGGCACTACATTTTACCAACATGTATAACCACCAAGATTCTTGCAGATCTTTAGGGTCTCTGGACCCCGAAAAACATATTCTCCCATTTCCGTCATTCTGTATGTACGCGGCATAGCTGCTCAAAAAAAATACATCTATTTCTCTCAACATACAAACGACTGTCGCAATCATAATAAAATAGAGACAACTGCTCTTAGTCTTCATCATGGCAACACGGGTCGTGCATTTGATTTTTCAAAGACAATAGTTTTTGATAAAGAACAAAATTATATAACGCGTAATATTGGAGAAATGATATATATTAACCTGAATAATTCGATTAATTTTAGAACAGATACAAACAATTTAAGTTGCTGTTACTCATCAATACTAAATAAATATAAAGATCATTTCCAGAGTGGTTTAAACCAATAATATAAAAATATTACCCTCATCTGTCCTATTTTTTCACTACTTTTCTGGGTTTTTGTTATATTTTAAATTTGTGCCCTACTAGGTTAGATGTTTCGTGAAGTTTTTTAAGTTTAATTTATTTACTAGTTGACTTTGTATACGTCATACTACGCGGTCTTGATGTAGTTCCACTATTTACGACAAACCCCTAATTCTTTAATATCTAATTTCATATCGTTTCCTTTATCAGTCGGAAATAAAACACTGTTTATATGAACAACTAAAATTACAAAGACGGTGTATTTGCATTCGTCTCATGAAGCTATATAAATTTACATACACTAAAGATTTGTAAAGGCATCCAGACCGCGTGAGGTATTGGTAAATTAAACATTGTTATTTATTCTTGTCTTAATGTGTTCAATTTATTCTTGCTCGTCATTTTTTAAACAGGATTAAGTATAATTTTTGACGTTTCAAGTTAGATAGGTTTATCATAGTACGACCAAATGTAATATGTCTTCTTCTTTTTCTTTATTATAGGCCCTTGAGAAAGTGGTAATTGACCACGAAACGTTGGGATATAAATTACCATAGTGGTTTTATTTGCCTGTCCTCTTCCCACTATAATCCTCTACATAGGGAAACATTTTTGGCGGAAGAAAATGACGACTAAAGAAATGCTTTTTTAGTACCAAAAAACTATCTACTTATCCAATTTATCTGAAATTTTGCACACAAATCAAATATAGCGTAGAAATCAAATGATAAAATTTTGGTACGAATCCAAAATGGTCAAATAAAATGGCGGCCTAGTGAATGGTAAAAAAAAATTACTAAAAAACTACTTTTCCAATTTACCTGAAATTTTGCACAGAAATGAAGAATTGCGTAGACATCAACTGGCAAAATGTTGGTACAAATCTAAGATGGCGAAACAAAATGGCGGCTTAAGAAAATGTTTTAAAAATCAACCTAAAAAACTACTTATTAAAATATTTTCAAATTCTGTACAAGAATTAAGTGTGATGTAGAGATAAACTAGTAAAATTGAGGTACGAATTCAAAATAGCGCAACAAAATGGCGATCAAATAAAATGTTAAAAAAAATATCTTATTCAACTGACTGTGCAAATTTTTCACAAAAATTAAATATGATATAGGAATAAACTGGTACGAATTCAACATGACAAAATGGCGGTCTTAAAAAATCAATGTAAAAAATAGTTATGTAATTTATTTTAAATTATGTCCAAAAATCAAGTGTGGTGTAGGTAGAAACTGGTAGAATATTGGTATGAATCCACTATGGTGGAAGAAAATGGCGCCCTATAAATATGATTGAGAATACAGGATATGTTTATGTGTTACTAAATGGCTATGTGCGGAAGTAAATTGGGCACACTTCACGATTCCTAATAAAAGGGAAGATACAAAACGAGGGAAGTTCCGGGTAAAAGAAATTTACGGATTTTTTTAATAACATTATTAAATGTCAAATCAGCAATTGGCACCGCTAGCTAGATCTGCACCAAGTTAGCACCAGGTTTGTCAATGAAACCATCGTTTAAGCCATAACAGAAATAGGCACGTGTTTCGCATATATATCAGACCTTATTTTTATATCATATAATAATATACTTATTCTTTGACGCCGGACTATGTTTTTAGTTAGCCCTATTTAGGCCTTTTTTGGGTTGATACCAAAAAGACGTAATACTTGACGTCACGTGCGCCCAGTGTTTTCGACTGAGAAAATTTTAGCATGCTCCTAGTCACACGGAATAATATAATTCAGTCCAGTAAGTTAAATATAACAACATATACTTGTTAAACTATGGCTTCAAATAAAAAAATAACACTTAAACATATTCTTTAGCTATATACTAAAATGCAGAGAAAAAAAACCTGATCGATATATTAGGTAGTATTTACATAATATAGATTTGTTTTCAGGTTTAAAATCACTAGAAAATACCAATTCTTATGGCATATAACAAAGGTATTGGACTTTGCCTAAAACTCTTAGGCAAAGCGCGCTTTGCCTAACCTAAGTTTGCTGGAATAACAGACTTTGCCGGTAAGTTTTAGCGATTGGACTGAGAAACATTGACAAACAGTTAAACGGAAATATGAAAATGACGCGTAACGGAAAAATGAAACAATCTCATTGGGTGATTTTTTTACTTTTAGGGGTGTTACATAACATTTCACTATTTTATAATTGCTTCTCCCGGGCATGTCATGATATGCACTTTCTATTAAATAAATAGTATTTCTGTTATTTTCTAAAATAGAGCCACTGTTAAATAAATGTAAAGACCCTTTTTCTAAATCGTATATCATTATTATAATAAATTTGAAGTCCCGGTTATATCCCTCCACTTAAATAAGCTTTAAGGAAGAAAAATGAGAGAAAAGATAATGATGAAAAATAAAGTTTCGAAAAAACCGCGCCTCGAAGAATAACTTCTACATGTACATGTAAAGTAAGGTTACATAAAGAGTGTGCAGGAAGAATTGTTTAACCAAGAATAGTAAATAATGAAGCTTCATTCTGCAGACTTTAGAATAATAAAAACAAAGAGTTGCTGTTTTTAAAATATCACTTAAATTCCAAGTTGAGACTGCACAATGTGCTTTTATTAACATAGCTTAAGGGTTAATACCAGGAAATTTAATTGTTATGTTGTTAAAGTCTTGATGAAAATACGCTACTTTGTGTTCAAAAATTTCTTACTGCAACAATAAACTTGAGTAAATTAAACACAATGCAACTTTATAATTTATTTTCGTTTTGTGGAAGTATTGTTTCTTTAGATATTATGAAGTTATTATATAACAACGTTATAAAGGAATTTTGTCTATAGTTTAGTACAAAATGGTTGAATGTTCTTATTACAATATTTTTGAACATTTGAAACGGGACTTTCTAAACGAAATAGGAAAAATAGTCATGAGGAACATTTTGTCTTTAGAAGGCTAGAATGTTCTAAAGGTTTTTCGAAAGCGGATAAATTAGTAATTTCTACAGTTCTTAATACATTTGGCTGACGACGTTAACAGCCTGGGGTATCTCTATTCGTTTTTTTCTTGTATTTGTTAATAATCATTGCGTTGCGAAGTACTATTTCAAGTTATAAGGGTAAATATTCTAATTTTAACTTCTCCTTTCCGTGGCAAGGCTAACTTAAAAGGGACCTATTGCTTAACGTGGGGTCCGAACCACGGCCCTTAGTCTCTCTATTCATCTTCCAACCCGCATCCCACCCTCGAGGTGTTAACTTTCAGGTAGCGGTACAACCTTTAGCCCTTTACAACTGACCTACCTACTCAGTGCACCAACACCCCATAGCCAGCTCACTAACTGACTTTTATATATTTTTTATTAATTTAAAAGGGAAAATCACGTATAATTTTTTCCAATTTCCGTATCAATTTCTCAAATCCCATTCAGTTTTGGAAATTTACTTATGATTCGGCTAAAACTACTAACTAAAGTGCATATTTTCCGATATTTTTAAATGTATTTTATCGTGTGGTAACAAATTACTAACAACTTACTTAACCGGAACTTCCCTCATTATGAATTTTTCCTTTCATTAGGAATAGTGAAGTCTGACCTAATTTAGTTAGGTACATATTAATTTAGTAATATATATACCGTCTTTTCGTTCCACCATATTGTATTCCTACCAATATTGTACCAGTTTCAACCTATGCCACACTGGATTTTTGGGCATAATTCAAAATAAACTGAATAAGTAATTTTTTGATGCACACCGCCATTTTGATACGTCATGTTAAATTCATACCAGTATATCACATTTAATTTTTCTGCAAAATGTAAAGTCAATTGAACAAGATTTTTTGGAAACTTTAAACATTTTATTTAGCAGCCATTTTGGTTTGCCATCTTGAATTTGTCCCACAACTTTACCAGATTATCTCTACATTACACTTAATGCTTGTGTGTCGGTTTGCATGTCTGTCTGTCAGTTCACGGCATAGCCTATAACCTACTTACGCGATTGATTTCAATTTTGGTTGAAGATTAAGGGTCAGACGGAGATGCCCTGGTAACATTTAGGTAAAAATCCAATACAGCAAAACAAAATAGCGTCCTAGTGAAATGGTAAAGAAATTATTACTTAAAAACTACGAATGCAATTTATCTCAAATTTTGCACAAACATCAAGTATTATGTAGGAATCCACTGATATAATTTTGGTATGAATCCAAACAACAAAATAGCGGTTTAGAAAAAATATTTAAAAAGTCAGCCTGGAAAACTACTTAATAGACTCATTTTAAATTGTGTACCATAAATAATTGTAGTTTAAAGGTGAACTATTAAGACTGAGGTACTAATTCAAGATGGCGGAACAAAATGGCGGCTAAATAAAATATTTGTAATCGTGAAAAAATCACCCACTCAGGTTTTACATATCTACACGTCTTAGCGTCCCTAGATGCCAAAAAGAATGTCTTATCGATTCCGTCGGTCCGTTTGTCGGTTTGTCTCTCTGTATGTCAGTTCACGGCATAGCTCAAAAACTACCTAGCCGAAAGTGCCCTATTTTAATAAAGCGTAACAATAAATAAAATGTTGATAAAGTAATATAAATATAACTTAATAAATAAACTGATGATGAAAATGATGTTGTAAAAAGGAAAAATCAGATAAGCTATTCCATAGCCGACTATGAGAAATTTGATTTATAACAACAAAATTGCATTTCTTGGGGCTTAA
Organism: Kuschelorhynchus macadamiae; assembly: GCA_030620095.1. NCBI lineage: Eukaryota > Metazoa > Arthropoda > Insecta > Coleoptera > Curculionidae > Kuschelorhynchus > Kuschelorhynchus macadamiae. The sequence goes on along the minus strand of JAUTXW010000253.1, from coordinate 1,617,943 downwards.
ATAAAAAATAACTATAAAGTATTCTATGCACCCCACTGGATTATACGCAACACTACCAGAATCAGTTTTTGCATTCGAGATTAGTTACACATTTTCGTTTCATCAAAAAGTAGCAATACTTAAATACCCTATAATGACAACGACATCCGGACATCCTGTACAACGCTTTTCTTTATAAATATTAACATCTCTTTTCCGCAACGAGACATAACTTGAGGGGACCTACATAGTTAGGTGGGCTTTGAAATACGGTAAAAAAGATATGAAAATTAGGCAACTTTTTGAGCTAGTAATTGAAAAATATTCATGTATGGAAGTTGATTTTCCTGAAGTTTTCACTATGTTTTTATTATTTTCTACGCTTTCCTGTAACAGTTGCCAATTTTGAAATATCTTTAAATAAATTAAAATCTTAAAAAAATGTATTAGATCAACAATGAGTACAGACAGATTACGTAATTTATCAATTTTAAATATTGAACACGATACTGCATCGAAGAGTTAATTGATCAGTTTGCTAATATCAAAACTGACAGGCTGGGTAGCCCTTTAGACCTCCGGCCCACACCTCACTCTCTAACTGCCAACTCTCGGGTTGCGGTGTAGCCTTTGGTCTTTAAAAAAATCTCCTACCGACTAGCAATGATGTATTTACCCCCAACTCGCTCTATACATCAAACGAAATATCCGACCTCTAACCAGCATGAATTGGATGGCACATGATGTATGTATGTAACAATTTACACTCACCTCTGTGAATTTTAGCTCAAAAATCAAGAGCACGATACAACAAAGTCTGTGCGCTCTGCCGGATTCGAACTAGAGATAGATGGGTCACCACTTAGACTTAATATGTCTAAAGCATTACACGCACGGTCACCTAACCCGCCGATGTATAACACTTACAAAGCATTTAATTTTTTACAAAAATCAATTTATTCGTACATTTGTTATTTGTATCTTCCATTTCACTGGTCTAACTCATTTTGACTAAAAAGATAACTGATTTTGGAAAAAAAGTTCCTAAAAGCAACGTCATACTGTAGTGGCAAAAATTTATGAGCATACGATGTATTGTTCTGTTAAAAAGTATCAACAATTATATACAGAAACTTTCTAATTACTAATGCATATTCTTTCCCTGATTACTTCTTGCATTACCACATTACCGCTCGTATTACAATATTATCTCTCATTTTACAGTAGAATTATTTGCATTATTGAAAAGAACATAAGTAATGAAATAGATCAATTTAGCTGCGCAATAGATCGAACAAGACACGGCAACGTTCAGGCCTCCCTAAATGGATGCAGGCTTATCCAATTAACTTTTGACACGTATCCAAGATGGACAAACAAAATGACGGTCCAATAAACGTTTAAAAACTCGAATAGTTACGATTGTTTTCAAATTTTGTTCAAAAATTAAGTGTTAAATGTTTAAAAAATAAGCGTAAAAAACCTTCTCATTCAATTTTGCACAAAAAGAATATGTGACATGAGGATAAACTGGAAAAATTTTGGTACGAATACAACATGGCAGAACAAAATGGCGGCCTAATAAAATTTTTAAAAAATCAGTGTAAAAAATTATTTTTTCAATTAGTTTTTAAATATTGCACAAAAATCAAGTGTGGCATAGGAAGAAACTGATAAAATATTAATACGAATTTAATATGGTGAAAGAAAAGGGTGGTCTATTAAATAAAAAATCGCAAAAGTTCATAACGAGGAAATATCCAGGTAAATTAAATTTACCGATTTATATTGTTAATAGTGTATAATAAAACATATTGTCAATAATTTTTGAAAAGAAAAAAATCAAAATTATAAAATAATAACTTTTTTAAAATCTTCATGAAAATTTCATACTTTTACTCAGTATATTTTTTCTTGGAAAATACTGACATTTTTATCTACAATTAATAGCGGGAACAAACCGACTACCCCCAATGACAAGCTGTTTTTTTTTTAATTATGCTATTAAAAGATTCTGTAAAGTTTTAAAAGGCAAAAAGTTCACACTTTCTTAATCTTAAGTAATTTTAATCGACTCTTGCTCATTTAAAATATGGCCGCCGGTATCAAATCAGTTTAATTAGACTTTCATGATAAATGAGTTAATTTATAACTTTTTAATTGGGTTTTTCAAATTAATGCCATCCCCTCGGGTCTCCAATCCAGTCGAGTTATTATAGAAAGCGTGGGAGCTTTGAACCATTGTCCTAAAAGGGAGCATTAACTATAAACGAATGTTTAGTCTTATCTTTTTTGCATGCTTTGTCTAACAATTAATTTAAAATACGGACGTAAAGCATTTCTTCAAAAGGGGCACTGCCTGAAAGAAAGCTTTAAAGGTCAGACATATGCTTAGTTTCTTAATGAACAAAGAATTGACTTACACTTTTAAAAGTTAACACACAAATATTGACAAAAGTAAGAAAAAATTCCAGAAAAAAACCTTGCTTATAACTTGCTTATAATTTGTAAATAATAAATAAAGATTATTTTTAAATTAAAATTTTGCAAATATATGCTCTATCCCTGTGATGACACCAAAAATTGGTAGGTTAAAATAGCTTTTTTTATACCAAGATAATATGTACTTAATTTAATGTTTAGGATAGCAAGAATTTAATGTACAGGGTCATCATTTATATTTCGACATCCATTCTAAGAGTGTATTTTCGTAGATAGAAAAAAATAATAAATACAAAAGTTGTATGGATTTCACAGGACCTACAAAAAAATAAAAAAGAATATACAGGATGAGTCAGAAACTAGTACCATACCAAATTTTGGTTTTTTTAAATGAGATGCCCTGTATATTTTTGATTTTTTAGATTCTCCTTATTATTCCCTTTCCAAAAATGTGTGATATGTCTATACTTGGATCGGTAGTGTTTGAGCTATTCGACTTCAAAATTCCCCCTTAACTGAAATTCAACATAAGTATAATATCCTAGTTAATTTAGGTGAAATCCTGTCTAAGGTGTCTTGATGATAATGTAAAAAAATGATTAGTATGATTTTAAAGTAAAGAAATATTTTATTATGAACAATTAATACTAAATAAAAATTTATAAAAGAAAAGAAAAAATGACAAAATTAAAAACCATAAATTCTAGTTATTCATATATTGGTTGGCGAAGCACCTCTCAATATTTTGTAACAGTTTGCGATTAATGCAGTAAAAATTAAATCACAGTGATTTTCAATTAATCTTGCAATTTCTTCCCTAATTCTCTGTTCCAATAGAGCTATATTTTCGAGTATATTGTCGTAAATTTTGTTTTTTAGATAACCCCATAGTAATACGTCAAGCGGCGTCAGGTCTGGGCTGTTTGATGGCCATCTTATATGTCCATTTAGTCCAATCCACAGATCATAGTTCCGATTCAAAAATTGAGTAGCATTTAAAACATTGTGGGCTGGAGCGCCGTCCTTCTGCCAAATTAATGTAAATCTCTGATTCAAAGGTATGTTATCTAAATGCTGTGCTATATCATTTTCCAGATATTGAAGATATCTGACACCAGTAAGACTTTCACGGAAAAAGATTGGGCCGATAACCTTAATTTTTAGAATGCCACACCAAACATTGAAACTTTGTCCTCCTTGAATTTTGACTATTTGAATTTTGTGAGGATTGTTTGTTGCTCAGAAATGTTTATTGCGATGATTAAACATACCATTAGTAGTAAATGTAGCTACATCGGTAAAAAGTATATTGTGTAAAAAGTGCGGATTTAACCAACATCTTAAAATTTCTTGACAAAAGATTAATCTTTGTAATTTATGTTCTTCAGTTAGACCATGAGCGGGTAGAAATTTATATGGGTGATAATTATAAGTATGAAGAGTTGGATGAATTTTGCCAAATGATTTTTGAAAATAAATCACTGCATCAGTAATTGATCGTTCAGTGTTCTAATCAGTCTGTAATAAAATGAACCAGATATAGTCTTAGCTGAAGAAAACTAACAACAATAATTTACCTGTAAAGGATAGCAACATGCTTATGTCAAAGTTTTCGTTTGGATTTGCAGTTCTTCTTCTATTTAAACTGTTGATATCTTCAAATTTGTTTACTATATATCTTATTGCGCTTCGTGTTGGGATGGTTCTACCGGGAAATTGCCTATGATATAATATAAGCGTATTATATTTACCTTGTCTTCAATGGAATAGCCTACTTTATTCGGCAAAACTAACACCGACAAGTTAAATGATAGTGACAATCTGATAATATCAATACCAGCAAGACGCCATAGACACGATTTCACGTAAATTAACTAGGATAACGGGGCAATTTTAAAGTCGATTACCTCAAAAACTACCGATCTAAGTATAAACATATCACACATTTTTGAAAAGGGAATAATAATGAGAACCTAAAAAAATCAAAAATATACAGGACATATCATATAAAAAAGTCAACATTTGGTACGCTACTAGTTTCTGATTCACCCTGTATATTCAAAGTTATTTTTTTCTAGGAAGTTCCCTGAAATCCATACAACTTTTGTATTTATTATTTTTTTCTATCTACAAAAATAAAACCTGAAAATGGATGGCAAAATATAAATGATGACCCTGTAAATGCAGTGTTCTTAATAATTGAAAAAAAAGTTGTATGTCTTAAAAGGAGCAACACTATATACAAACATGGTCGACACCTATAAGCCCTCTATGTGATTGGCGATATTGAAAATACAAAATTATATACAAAATTTATAGATTTTGATGAAAAAAAACTGAAAAAGAACATCCCATACGGGAGATCAAACACAAGCTCTTTGCAATACTACCCGCATGCTCTACCTATGGGCACACAATTCACAATCACATAATCTTTGGTTATATTTCCATATTTCAGAAAAGAAATCTTTAGAGGGCGAATAGATATCGGCAATAGCGGTATAGCCCCTCATTCCAATACTGTCCGATTTATTGGACACTATTGGAATGCCGCATAGATATAATAACAGGGAGGCGGAATTCTTTTGAGTTGAACGCAATCATACATTGTCAAAATTATAACTAGTTTGGTTTACTGTATCATCCTCATTTCGTTGATTCGAAAAGGTGTTATTAACAATCTTAGAACAAAATCAATCATAGACATAATAAATGCCTACTAACAAAATTGAAACTTGCTGTTAATACTAGAATTAAATTTTATGGTGGTTCTAATACTATAATAATAACCTCTGCAATATTTTATTTCTATATATAATTATTATCAACACATAATTATTCAAATAACCTCTTTTTTATTTATAAATGATGACATTGCTTAATAACCGACAACATCGTCGCATTTTTGTTAATCGAACAAAGCGGTGTTGCTTTGAGTCAGAGATTTGGTTTTGGGCGATTTTTGTATTTTTAGTGCAAACTCTTGGGCATTATGAAGCCTACGTGCGAAGTGTGCAAAAATTTGTTTTGAGTAATATTAATATTAAAGAATATAATACCATCGAGCTGGTTCATTGATGGAGCCGGAAGGTTTGGGCTCGTTGAATTTGTCTTGACAAGTACTATTAAAGTTCAATATTAAACAGATGCATACGCACAAGATAAGATATTAGGTCTTATAATTAGACAAATTGTAATGCTAAAAATTACAAAATAAAATAAACGTAGAATAGATTTCAAAAACAAGCTTTTATTTAACAACTATTGAACGAAAAACTAAAAATTATTATTTAGTAGCTATGAAGCTAATTAGCAAAGCTACAGAAAAAAACCCAGCATCACTGATCAGTTCATACTTAAAAATTTACATAAGCAGAGAACTTTTAAAAAATTCAATATTTTCTTAAAAGCTTGGGACGTGTAAGGCGTGATACATAATCACGCTTGAAATAAAGCCTTAAGAAAATATTCAAATTTTAAAAGTTCTGTGTTTATGCAAATTTCATTGAGCATCTACTGCTTGCGTCTTTGATCAGGGTGTCGATCTTCTATAGCTTTACTATTTAACTTCATACACTAAATATTATTTTTTACTTTTTAGTTTAATAGTTTATAAATAAAACGAAAGATGTTTACGTTTATTTTATTTCAATAGGCCAGATAGACCGGTCCTATGGCTCCATAGTCAGACAGGCCCCCCATTCGTTCTGACTTTGACCGACTGTGACTTCAACCTATACATACATATTTCATCTGCAAATGCAAACGTAAAATATCATTTCAAATTTCCCAGCTTGCTTACCTACTTGGGTCAAAAATAAATCTTGTTACTTCCCTAGTAAAAGAGAGGTGTTGTAATCTAAAAAAATCACCCTCCGAGATTTTTCGAGACCTAACAGGTTTTCTCAATTCCGTCGGTCTGTCTGTCTGTTCGAGGCATAGCTAAAAAACTACTTAGTCGATTGACTTCAAATTTTGGTCAAAAATTAAGGGTCATATGGGGCATATGGGTCATAAATGGCGGCAGATGGAAATATTAAAAAAATTATTACTAAAACACTGCTTATTAAATTTATTTCAAATTTTGCAGAAAAATCAAGTATGGTGTAGAAATTAATTAAAATATAAAATAAAAATTTCGGTACTAATCCAAGATGACGGAACAAAATGGCGGCTTAATGAATTATTTAAAAACTCAGCTTGAAAAACTACTTAATGGACTAGGTGACAAAAAATATGTTGTATTGATTTCGTCGGTCCGTCTGTTGGTTTTTCTGTCTGTCAGTTCGCGCCATAGCTTAAAAACTACTGATTATACTGACTTCAAATTTTAGTCAAAAATTAAGGGTCATATGGGCATGACCTGGTAACATTTTGATAAAAATTCATTATGGCGGCTTAGTGTTTAAAAGTTAAACAAAAAATATTACTAAAAAACTACTTATCCAATTTATCTCAAATTTTGCACAAAAATCAAGTATTTTGTACGAATCCAAGATGGCGAAACAAAATGGCGGCTTAATAAAATATTTAAAAATTCATCTTAAAAAAACTACTTAATGGATTGATTTTAAATTGTATGTTATGGCTAACAGTGGTACAGAGATGAACTAGTAAAATTGTGATACTAACTCAAGCCGGCTGAACAAAACGGCGGCCAAATAGATTGTTTATAATCGTGAAAAATATCAAAAATGACGTAACAAAAAGGAGGTGTGCGTCAATGCAAAAACCACTTATTGAATATACTACTTCCCTCGTAAAAGGGAAGTATTATAGTAAAAATCACCTACCGAGGTTTTTCAGATCTTTACTTTTCGGGGTCCCTAGATGCCGGAAAACATGTTTTCTCAATTTTGTAGGTCTGTCTGTCAGTCGATCTGCCTGTTCGCGGCACAGTTATAAAACTATTTACCCCATTGACTTTAAATTTTGGTCAAAAATTAAATCATATGGGAATGACCTGGTCACATTTCAGTAAAAACCCAATACGGCCAAACAAAATGGTGGCCTAGCCAAATTTATTTTTATTACTAAAAACCTACTTATACAGTTTACCTTAAATTTAGCAAAAAAAAATCAAGTGCTAGTTAGTAATTAACTAGTAAAATTTTGGTACGAATCCAAGATGGTGAAATAAAACGGCGGCTTAAAAGAATATGTAAAAAATCAGCCTGAAAAGAACAATTTAATCGATCGATTTTAAATTTTGTGCAAGCGTTAACTGTGGTATAGAAATGAATTGTGGTACGAATTTAGGTTGACGGAACAAAATGTCGGCCAAATGAAATGTTTGTAATCGTGAAAAAATTGCAGGTTTTACATATATTTATGTTTTAGCATCCCTAGATGCCATAAAATAGGTTTTCTCAATTCTATTTGGCTGTCTGTCGGTCTGTCTGCCTGTCTGGCAGTTCGCGGCATAGCTAAATCGCTGACTGACTTCAAATTTTGACAAAAAATTAATGGTTATGTGGGGATGACCTGGTATTATTTCGGTAAAAATCCAATATGTCCGAAAAAAATGGCGGCCTAGTGAAATGTTAACAAAATTATTACCAAAAAACAAATTATCCAAATTATCTCAATTTTTGCACAAAAACCAAGGAATCAACCCTTAATATTTTGGTATGAATGCAAGACAGCAAAACAAAACGGCAGTCTAATAAATGGTTTAAATAAATCACTCTAAAAAATACTTATATAGAAATTAACTTGGAAAATTGTGGTAGGAATTCAAGAAGGAAAAAGAAACTTTTTCTTATTCAATTGACTTGCAGCAAAATTGATTATGATACAAGGATAAACTGGTACGAATTCAAAATGACGCTACAAAATGGTGGACTTTAGTATAAAAAAAATCTATTTGTATAAAAAAATCCATCTATTTTAAATCATGCCCAAAAAATAAGTGTGTCATAGGTAGAAACTACGATTGGTGCGATTCCCATATGGTGAAACAAAATGGCGCGTAATAAAAATGTTTGAAAATACAGTATACTAAATGACTATGTGCGGAACTAATTTGGTTTACTATTCCTAATGAAAGGAAATATTCATAATGAGGGAAGTCCCGGGTAAAGGAAATTTACCATTTTTTTTTTGACTAGATTACATTAGTTAAATTAAATTTTCTGTTTATATATTTCAAGTTGGTTTCTTGAAAGGTTTAACAATACCTAATAAAATCAATGTAGTGTAGCTTAAAAATACTTCCTGAAGGGGCCCTGGATTGGGTAAGAGCGTAGGACCCCTTATAAACCAAAATAGGCCCTGCGAACGAGGGAAGTACACAGTGGCGGCTCGGTGAGTATGAGTTAAGAGGGGCGCCACGGAGCTCAAAGATCAGCAACAAGTACTGAAAATTGCGTCACAATTTTTTTTTTCGGGTTTCTTATACATGTCAAAGTTAAAGCTAAAGTGTTATACTCTTTAATGTCCCTCCCCCACCATTTTTATGTTATTAACCAGTTAAGTTAAAAATTTCAAATTTCCCACATTTCATTAACACTAAATACTTTTTTTATGAAAGAAAGACGAACATATCCTTCCATATGAAAGCAGTAAAACTAAGCCATTAAGCTAAAAAAAAAACGTAAAATTAAATAATAATCTCTTGATTTAGGTCTCTTCTAAAATAACCTATGGGATATTCTTTACGGCTACCTCTTTAAAAACTGTATTTAAATAGATACAAAGAAAAATTTAAATAGTTTTGTTTCTTTCCTTAAAAAAAAATAACATGAGTTACGTCACGAGACACACTATAGAATATTGAAGAAATAAGTCCAAACCCTGCAGCGTCAGCAAGATGTTCCATAAAACCAGTTACAAATGCCATTGTCAGCCAGTCAGCTGAAATAATTGAATTGTTCAAAGTTATTAAAATCTTTTCACGTATAATATTTCTTGTTTTTCGCCCTTTTAAGAATAAAAATTGTTTTTAAAAAAGAGTTTTGCTCGGTCTAGAAAAATAATTCGTGACAAATAAAAAGTAAATAACCTTCGAAAAATAAGAAGACTGAATAGATATATAAAATAATAAACTCCGGGGAACAATACAATAATTTTGTAACGGCGCATACTCAGCTATTTTATGACCTACCTTTCGATCACTAGCTTGAGTTAGCGTTAATTGCAGTAAGACCTTCTTAACTTTTTAATTTAAAGTTGAGGAATTAGGAAGCAATCGCCGTTAAAAATAAAGAGCGATTTTTTTTTGGAATACAGGAACAATGACAATCAGAAAGTAAAAAAATGAGCATCGACTTTGTTATTTTACATGGAACACTCTGTATAAGGGGAATGTGTTAGAAGAGAGAGAGAGAATAAACACATAAGTAGTCATCAGAAAGTAATAGACTCTGGGTTATGGCAGGCTTCTTGTCAATTTTCTCTATTGTTTTTAAAGAATAGAAGCAAGAATCATAAAGTCGATGCTGATTTTCTTTAATTTCCAATTGTCGTTTGCATATTTTTTAAGGAAATCCTGACGGTTCAAAGACAACCATAAAACTTTTATATACAATATTTTTTGATATCTCTAAAAGTTAATCTTGTAGACCAGGTCCCATCGTAAGCATATCGAAAAAAAAGGCGGAATTGCCTCATTTCGATTTTTTTTCTATCCAAGGCTTTCGAGATAAAGGCATGCTTTAATACATTGCCTTAAAATATGGTGTATGAAGTGTAATTCATTATAAAAGAAATTTCGCCGCGCTCTGAGGTACATACGGTCTTAGAGGGGATCTACTTTTTCCTCAGGTTATTTCGGTTATTATAAATCTCCATGAATGTTGAAAATATCAAATATATTTATTCTTGGCAAAAAACATTTATTGTGTTAACGAGTGAAATGTACAGCGGGGGAGGGGGGAACTAGAGGAAAAAAACTGTGTATTATAAAAATATCTTGTTACGAAACATTCTGGGTTTTGGTGGCACGATGTTCAATTTTGCCATTCACTTTAATTTTTGACAATACTTATTGCTGATTTTCTATAAAAATACATAGATGGCGCTTTTACTATAACATTAGTACCGTGGTTCTGGCAAAATTTGATATGCGATGGACCCAGTGCCCACTTGTTTATTTTATTAAGGACGTCCAAATAGTTTAATCAAATGAACCTTTAAATCGAAATTCTAATCAAATGCATAGTTGGAGATACCTGATAACTGAAGTGGAAGTATTTTTTTCTCAACTCCTGACTAAGGGTAAAAACAAAAGTGTTTTTTCAATATTATTCAAAAAGAGTAAGAGTTAGAAGAAAAAGTTTCGAATAAAATTGTATAGTATAAAATTTTACGTAGAAATACCATAGATGGGGGGGGATAGGCGCATGATGGAAGAGCTTCCAATGAATACGAAGTTGTGTTTTTTTAATGCTACAACCAGTATACATTTTTCTAAATTCTCCAAATTTTTTTCTAGCTTTTATAATAAGAACTTCATGCTTCAATGAAAAGAAGGAAAAATTCTTTCCGATGAATTAAAATGCACGTTTTCATTAGATTTTGTTTATTGGAAATGATAATGTTTAAAATGAATATTAAAATATAAATATGTTTGTCATCACTGTTTAGATCAAGGTCCGATAAGGTATACGGGGATCACTGTCATAAATCTGTATAGATAAAGATCTGGAAATATTGCACATAAAAAAAAATATTAATTTAATATCTAGATGAAGGCACTATCGAATTGTAGTAAACTTGTTTAAATGAACTACAAATATAATGCAGATAAGTTTGTTGTTCGACATATACAAACCCTACACATACAGGTTCTTAATTAAATTTTAAGCCTTTCCTCCCTTAACACTTCTGTTTAACAGTAGAATAATATGTTTTTCTATTACTGCTTATACATTTTAATACATATAATAAATAATTTCTGTTTACAAAAATCTTATAACATCAACATTTTAATTTAAATACTTAAATGTTTTATTAACTTTGTCTAGTAGCTATATTTGGTATTTTCTTGATATGCAATGCAATTTTGTATGTAATTTTCTTTAAAACCAATTTTTTGTCTAGAACTAAAGTGTTTTGCTTTTGTTTTTGCAAAAAATAGTACTTAATACTGCAAGTAGATTTTTAAAAACAAGTTCTTAATACTAGTTACTTTACTTTTCCTGGGTACTTATATAATGGGTACAAAGTATAATTAATGAAACTGCGATGTCGGCTTCTGAGCGGTATAAAAGTTGAATGAGCAAAAGGAAATAGTAAACCAATTTGTCATTTTCACTGTACTTTTTCTTTAAATTGACAGGACCCGTATCCATTCTAATAGACAAACCAAATTACAAATTCCGAATCAGACGCGCGCAAAACTATAAATCAAATCCCCCGAATTATATAAAAAGAAATTAATCCCTCTATCTCGGTGGCCTATATTCTTTTTATTTCCCAGCGTCCTTTTTATCTCAGCTACGCACGATTTTAAGGCCTCAACCGCGTTTTAAACGCAATGGGGGAGGTCTTAAATCAAATTTATATGGCCTGCTCTTTTGTATTTTTAATCGCAAATTAATTGTTTTTATATTTTTCCGCGTGCTCTATCCGCTAATTTATGGCCAAAAGTGACAAAAACAAATTTTTGTGGGGTTTTCGCGTAGAATGCTTTCGAAGCTATATTCAAAATATATCATTTGCCGTAATGACGGAACACTCTCGAAGTCTACGACAATTTAGAGCGAAAAAAATTGACGCACAACATTTTGTTGCAACAAATTTGGCCCACAGTAAAAATAGATCAATTTGGCGGGAAACAAGTCACCCAAAACCAAAACTAACAAAAAATACTCAAATAATTTGAAATATGTCCAATGACCGGACGGTCTTAATGGTCATTTTGTCATCATATGTCATTACATATATATAAATATATATATATATATATATATATATATATATATATATATATATATATATATATATCTTGGTAATAGTTAGGAGCTAGAGAGAAAGTTTGCAAAGTTTGAAAGCAATTTCTCCAATATTAGACACGTTATAGATTTTTGATATAAATCAAACTCATATTTTCCATAATGTGGCTCACGAAGATCAAATAAGTGTCGTCAAATATGATTTCAAAAAAAATGTCATCAATGTCATTTATGGTATGAATAAAGTCTTGTGGAAGCATTTCTAGATGGCGTTGAAAGTATTCTAAGTTAATTTTTTTTTGGATCTTAACGTTATTTTGCGAGGCATTTCTGTAATTGGAGAGCGGTTCATTTCGCAGAAGACTGCTAAACGATCCGAGAAAGGGCAGTCAAAAGTCTCTTTATTAATAATACTGCATTGCAGTTGATGATAATTGATAGCGTAAGGAGTTATTTATTTTCAAAAAATCAATATTAAAATCTCCCGTGCAGATTATATTATCATAATTAGTAAAAGTATCAATTAGATTTTGTTTAAAAGTACCAAAAAAAATAGAGTATCTGTGTTTGGTGGTCTATAAATTATTCCAGCTGCGTGTATTTCGCCTGATATATGCAATTTCAACCAGAAGTTCTCCAAATATTCAATAGATTCATTAATTATATCATACTTTAATTCTCTCTTCACATAGGCAACAACCCCGCCCCCTCTAAGCAAATCACGATCATTCCTCACAATATTGTAAGTTTATTGCATCATTGCTAATATTCGAATTCAGCAGCATCCTTACTTTGCCAAAAATAGAAAAAACTGAGTTTTGCAAAAAATATAACAAATAAGAACTAAGGCTATGATTTGTCATTTTCATTTACATTTTCTTTAATTTGACAAGAACCATATCGATTCTAATAGACATAGTAAATTACAAATTGTGAATCAAACGAGCGAAAGCTATAAATCAAATTAAGAAATTTATCCCTTTATCTGGATCGCATATCCTCTTTATTGCCCCACATTCTTTTTATCTCGGAACGCACGATTTTAAGGGCCGTAAACGCTTTTCGCAACATAACGGAGGAGATCTTAAATCAAATTTATGTGGCCTGCTCTATTGTATTTTAATCGAAAATTAATTATTTTTATCTTTTTCCGCGTGCTCTCCCCGCTAATTTATATGACCAAAAGTGACAAAAACATTTTTTGTGGGGTTATGAAGTTTCCCTTTTATTAGGATTGGTGAGTTTCTGCACATAGTCTTTAATAACACACATATACTGTCTTTTCAAAAATTTTTCTTGGCGTTCCAATATTCCACAATTTTTACCAGTTTATCTCTATATCACACTTAATTCTTCTCTCTCTCTCTATAATATATATATATATATATATATATATATATATATATATATATATATATATCATATATTTTGGGAAAAACGCTCAGACACATCAAGGGTGACATCTTTTTTACTCTAGCTGTATAATAATCACAAAAAGAAGATATATAAGATATTGCGTCACCCTTTAGATTTTTAAATGGAAACACCAAAATGTTATCTCATTTTTGATACTACATTGAGTATTAATCAAATTATTTATAATAAGGTTTATATCTTCAACCGTTTTGAAGTTATTTGGGTTTGTATTTTAATAATTGAATTTAATACTGTAATGGATTAGACGGTAAAAAATAATAATCGTGGATACCAGTAAGAATACTTTGCAGTCACTGTCAAAGTCGGTTTTTTTCTAGATTTTAAATCGTTCAGTTAGTTTGGATTCAACAGAGGGTAGAAATAACAATATTCTACTATCAATATGGGAGTTCTGCAACGGCATTATATGCAGACAAAAATGTTAACGACAAGTATGTGGGTAAGTTAATAAGAAAATTGAAACTGGATCTGTGGCTAATATTCGCCATCATCGAAATCGACCAGTGAGGAACGAACCCACAAAAATAGCGGTTTTAATACACGGAGCACTTGACATATCCAAAGCACTTGTCAACTGGCTGTTGCTTCAAGAGTTACACGCACAACTATACAAAGAATTTTGAAAGATCATTAATTTCTCCCATACAAGAAAATACTTGTTCACGAACTTAATTAAGACGATTATGTTAGGAAATTGTAAATTTGCGAACAAATGAGCCAACCAGGCACGTAGCCAGAGGAGTCCTGGGGGTGTGGACCCCCCCCTCTCCGAATCTTCGAAAATGTTTGTACAGGTATGTTTTTTACTAATTTTCCTGAGATTTGACGAGCGAGATGTACTTCGACATGCTAGAAAACACCATAAAGCCACTAATCATATAGTTCCATTAAGACAATTTTTGGACACCTACGTTCCTGATCAGGGAATTGGCAGACGAGGCCCAATTGAGTGGCCGCCGAGGTCATTTAGATTACTTTCTTTGGGGATATTTGAAAAGTAAAGTATTTAGTACGAAGCCAGATTAAATCGAAGATCTTCGGCACCGGATTACGGCTGAATGTAGAAGAGTAACTCCAGACAAACTTGAAAAAGTTGGGTATAGATTTGAATCTTTATTCCTGCATCGAAGAAAATCGCCACCACTTGCAGCACTTGAGTTGTACCTTTTTGTAGTAAATTAATTTTCACTTTACTTTTACTGTGGTGTATTATAGTTTATAATTAGTTGTACGTAGTTTATGATTTTTCCAACAGTGGGGGATTTGTTTTCAACTTTGCAGTAAAGCTTTGTTACTAGGGAAACCATTGATTATTATTTTTCACTGTCTAACCCATTAAATATTGTATTAATTAAAACTTCAGGTAAAATCAAAAAAATGAAATAAAATGTGGGAGTTTTTTTTTATGTAGAAATGTCTGATTTAAACAAGCATTTTTCTCAAAATTCCTACAAGTTTTGTTGGTTTTTATTGTATGATCCACGATGAAGACAACATAAAAATATTTCGAAAGCTTGGTCAAATAAAAATAAAACGTTAATAAAGACATTTCCTGTTATCCTTTTACTATATATAAACTTCGCCTACAGGACTTTTTGGATGTACTGTATACGTTTTATGATGAGTATCCGTTTTTTACTATTGCGTAACAGAGCGCATTAGAAATCGTCCGGTCATTCTGGGGATCGATTTATGGAAAAGTGTGAGAGCCACCGTTTTTCATTTCATATTCTGTATGTTATGTATGAAATACACCGCCCCGTGTTTTGTTGACGACTGACAAACCGTCGCCACTTTGGCTGGCGGCGTATCTAGACGACAGACAAACAACAATTCTTTAAGTGGAAAATCAATACGCTTGTCGCTAAACATCCGTACTGTTCTAAACTTAAGCCTTTAGAATATAATAATACATAATCAGGTATGATTGTAGGTGAAAGGAGTTCTTTCTTCAGTATTCTGGCGTATTTTTGTCCACCGTAATATTAGCTTGTCATATGTAATCGGAATTTCGTCATAGAGATTACTTAAATATATAACCAGTACGAAACATAGAACTAAATTCGTCCCATTATTCTGTTAGAAATCCGATATTTGACATTTTTCGCTAGTTATTTTATGTTATGTGTTTTTCCATAATTTCGTATGTAATTCATGTTTGAAGATTTGATTAAACCGATGGTTTTTCGTGTTGCGACACAGATTAATACCTGAAAAGACAATTTCATATGTTTAAGTATATCAAACAAACTGTAAAACTTGCTCTGGATTACATTTGTTACTTCTTATTCTAAATCATTTGATTAGCAATTTTGCCATGTACAAGACATCATGTATTCATGCAATATAAACTTTACTACACAACACCGTACCACAGTTTAAAGCTGTGACAGTACAGCTATGAAAGTATTGCTTACAGAATAATAATATATCTCGGTTACTGTAAAAGGTGGACTGGTGTAACTAGGAGTGTTGTGATATAGGCGAAACAATAACATGGTGAGTCTATTGACATGTAAGAGTTAATTTTTTTCGTAATATTTGCCATTAAATTATTTCTCAAATGACGTACTATAAATTAATATTTAGTTTAAAAAAAAAGGCCAGAAATAAATATGCTGCGAAAATTCAGTCAGTAGGCTATGGCAGCAAAATGAAATGACAGAAAACGTCATAAAACTCCTAAGTTACTTAATAACTATTTCGTCTATTATAAGGTTTTGTTTTAAGCTTTATAACAAGTTTTGAAAATTAAACTCGAAATAAACAAACGCATTCCTTTGTAATGATATAAAATAAAATATTTTTTGTAAATAACAAAGTATTGTTCTCCCAGAAGCAATAAAACAAAATATTAGGGAACAAAATCTAAAAAAAATCCAACATCACCTATTAGACATAATAATACCAAAATTGCATTTTAACTTACCTTTTATCTGTAAATACGTAGATGATCTAATTTGCTCTGTTCCAACTGATCAAATTATATGATATGTTGAGTCATTTTAACTCGTTTAACAACCATTTGCAATTTACAATTGAGTATGAAAAGCATGAAATTGTGCCCTTTTTAGATTCGAACTCGATTATAAGAATGAACGAAAACAAAATAATTTTAGATTAGTATCAAACACATACATCATCTGGTAGATACCCTAATTATTTTTCAATCATCCAACAAATCAAACTTACATTAGTGATGACATTTATTTACAACATAACCTACACAAACTTTTATGATGGTCCAAGAGAAGATAGTAATCAACATATACAATACGTATATAAACAATCTTACCAATTCAATTATTTCTCTTTTCAAGCCATTTTCCAAAATAAAAATAGCCAAATATAACCCAAAACAAAATGTATCGCTACAAAAGTTAAAGAAAAAACTCCATCTATATATAAAACTAATTCTATTTTTAAATCTCTTGCTTGGGTCGTGATGGTTGATATATTGGTCCTCAACTCAACATAAAAGTGATTGCCATATTGGCAAAAAATCATGCGCTTTGGTAGAGCATCACATATAAACGGGGCATAAGTTTGATTATAATAATGTTAAGATACTAGAACAGCATGATAATTATAATAATAGACTGTTTCTTAAAATGTGCTGTGAATACGCCATATTAATAAAAACAAAAATGTAATTAATTCAAAATTAGACACTAATAAACTAAGCAATATTTACTGTAATATTTTAAACCAAATGCAGCAAATATAAATTAACATTCTTCACTGTTTTATCTGTTGGTATTTATAGGTATGCCAGAGTATCAATGGATTCGTTCTTTTTTATTTCATTGTTCTCTTACGAGGGAAATAAACACGACCTTGGAAACCATACGTTTGTTCGTTCGTTCTATATTTTAATGTTTCCTTTTTGCTACTAGGCCAGTTTGAGCGGTACCTACAGCTTAACCTGGGCCCTCTATCACTGTTTCCCTCGAGCCACGTCTAACTCTACGGAATTTTACCTAAAAAATCGATCTCACATTATTTATGACACTCTTTGGCGCTGAGCCCTATTGAAAACACCGATTTATTTTCCCTAAATTTGTTTCTTGAAAAATATTTTACGTTTTGAAGGGCATCTGGTTTCTACTCTGCCTGGGATCTACTTTCGGTTTTTATGCACATATCCTTTTCCGACAAGTCAATATGAACCCTCTCCCACTTTCGCAATCAAGCGGTCATTACGCTTACTGTTCTATTTCAGAACCGTGCAGACAGGCAAAATACGAAAAATTATAGGAATCCTGGAGTTCACGGCGGCGCCCCGCCTGAACTCATTCTAGCAAGATAGCTTCCACTTGGGGCTATTAAGTTTCCCGTTGATTCCCAAACCAACGCAGAAAACCCGGTCACACTCGATCAGATAGGTCTGTATTTCACAAGGAACAACCAGAAAATTAAATCTCGCATTATTGTGAAGTTATAAACACTATTTCAGTTTTGAAACCTACTGCATGCTTGATATGTCAAGATGTTAAAACTTTTATCTTCGATAGCTTTTTAAATCAACAAGTGTTGAAAACGATCACTTTCACACCAGTGATGTACACTATTTTTCCTACGACAACAAAGAATATTCAGTACTCAGAGGAAGTATATATTATAGAGATACGTAACGCCAATAGCAACACTGTCTCGATAATAACCAACTCCCCTAACTCCGAGGGTTTTTCATATTCTTTGTTCATAAATATCCCTCATGAACTTTGCTGCTCCCACTAATCCAAATAAGGTAAATGAGTAGCACTTATTCGAAAAAGAATAATCTGCATTTGCCAAAACCACTACGAATACTCACTCATTGATATCCAACTCCTCTCACCCCGAGGACTTTTCATATTCTTTATTGAAAATGGATGATATTATATTTGTTAAATTTGCTTCGCTCTTGTATGAAAAACATAAATAACTTCGGTTATATTCGACTTCAAAGCAAGGATATCATTTGGTTTTTAGATCAATTTCAAAAAACTTTTTTTAGTTTTTATTCTATAAGGGACTGTTTCTTGGCATGACCTCGAGGCTATGATGTAATTTTCGTACTTCAGAGGGTACGGCTAAGTTGTAATAGAATTTAATGTTGGTCAGGGGTTGACAAAATCCCCAATCGGGAAGAAATTTAAATTATTCCACGCAAGTAGTTTTTTTCGTGAAATATTTAGCTCCAAACATAAACGCACTATTGTAGCTTTTGCCTCATTATTTTTGTTTTATGTTACTTATCAATGAACGAATTTTTGGCAAAAGACAAAAAATCATAAAAAAATATTTGTCATTAAATTTCTTGTTTTTGACCTAAAAAGTTTTAAAAATAAGTATCATATGGGTATGACCTGGTAACATTTTGGTAAAAATCCAATATGGCGAAACAAAATGGCGGCCTAATGAGATGTTAGAATTAAATCGGGGCGCCCCTGGTTCTGGAATGTACAATTCGTTGACAAATTCCGTAATATGATTAGCAATGTACTCATCTCTTATTGCTTAAAGGCCAAGATTTTGCGGAACAAAGCCAGCCAAAAGTGATTTTCTTGTAGTAGTATAACTTTCAGAAATTCATCTAAAAACTCCTGCCAGATTTTACACAAAAAAGTTAATAGATTTTTTTTTGAAACTGGTCCTACATAGCCATTGTTCTCTTCAACACCTTCGTAAAAAGGATACAGTTCTTCAAATTGAACTTTATTAATAGAAGAAACACAAAAAAAAATCACTTTCAAATCCATGGTTTCGATTATTAACTTTCTGCCGCAAATTCTGCAATAATAGTTGTAAGTGCACACGTTTGGGGTTATACAGTCGATATACATATCGCAAACCGGGTAACATTTCTGGCAGTAAAAGGTCGTTTTCATCCAAATATCGAGCACAAACACGCACTACTTCCGGAACATAAATGTTCCTTTTTAATAAAAACGTCTGTGAAGTTTATTGAAACACGTCATAAATAATTGTGTCCATTGCAAATTGTACAAGACGCATTTGGCGATTGCTTTAAAATATTTAATTTTAAACATTCTGGATCCAGTAGTACCATTTCAATTTCTTCATTTAGAGATCTTGAACAAGTAAAACAAACTCTAAAGCAGCCTGCTTTAAATTCTCCCTGCTTGAAATAGCCATTTGCCTTTCGGTATCATTGATTCCATTATTTATCAATCTTGTCGTAAATCTTACTTCGCAAAAAAACATTACAAATATAACAATTAATACGGTTAATATTATTAGAAGGCATTTTACCAATAGAATATCAAAAAATTAATGACTAAACATCAGTGGCGGGTATTCAGGTGAAGTAGGTGAAGTGCTACTTCACCAGGAAAAATAAGCAAGCAAGCATCTAACTATATTTATTACATATCTCTTAATTACCTATTAGGTAAAAAATAAACTGTACATCTCGAATAAATATTTTATTGACCGACGGCGGCGTCTTTTTTCTAAAACTTTCAATCGAACTTTATTATAACAATTATAACAGTGGCGCAAACCGCTTTGACTTTGCTGGCAATGTTTAGTTTACGATTTTCCTACTATGTTGCCATGACAACGCGCACCCGATGACGTCGAGCCCAGCGCCATACAACGCTCTCGGTGAATTGCAGGCGCAGTACACTACACCCACGTGTCGTTCAGTTTACGGTGTTCATTTACATTTATTTTTGGATATTTCGCTGCAACTGGTAAGTTCCTTTGCAGTTAACTTGACTGTTTTGTGTTATATTTATTTATGGTGTTGTTACCACTTCAAATTTGAAGTTAGTAGATGTGATTGTTCAAGACTGGAATAAATTAAAAGACGTCTTTGAATTTATTACAAACTCTGACAAATCTGATGAAAAATCAGTCTGCCTTGCGAGAGGATTTTTAGGTGAAATGAACGATTTTGAATTCACGTTTCTGGCATTAGTGTTTAATGACATTTTCTCAATCACGGTCATACTATTTGACGTTCTTCAAAAAAAATCGTTTGATGTTGATTCTTGCATATCCAATATAAACCGCTGTCGTGAGGCTCTCTGTAAAAAAAAATGAACATTTTTTTAATACCATGTTTGGTAAAACAAATTCTATTACAGAAATAAATCATTACAAACGTGAGCTTGCTAAGCTTTCACCTGAAGAAATTAGGGCTAAGTATAGAACCCTTTTTTATGAAATATTGGACCATATATTAACGGAAATGACCCTAAGATTTCAAGACTGTGAAAAACTCACATTTTCATGTTTGGCAGGTTCTGCTAAATTTTCTGAATATAGTTTAAATTTTCCGACTGGCCCGTTTGAAAATTTGTTACATAGGGAAATATTTTCAAAAAGTCGACGACTTAAAAATGAGCTTGGTCTTATTCTTGCCAATGAGAAAAATTGGAATATATCGCTGCAAGAGCAAGTGAAAAAAATTAATAAAAATAAATATATTTTTACCGAAGCATATAAATTGTTTTCCCTTATTTTGACAATACCGTCGACAAGTGCTTCAGTGGAAAGAAGTTTTTCTTGCTTCAAATGTGTAAAAACTTATTTAAGAAATACAATATCTCAAGAAAGACTTACTTCTCTTGGCAATATTTCAATTCAAAAGGAATTTCTGGAGGAGATTAGGGCAACTCATCCATTTTATGAGGATGTTATAAATAAATTTGCTGCTATGAAGGATAGGAGAATTGATTTAGTATACAAAATTTAAGTAAGTCGTAAAAAAAATATTCTACCCCTTCCACATATAAAAAAATTCTGGAAAAAAAATTATTGCGATATTGTCTTGCTTCATTTGCATTTCACTTACTTTTTCACCCGCGAGCCGCCACTGCTAAATATTACAATTAGCACGACTAAAAAATCAACCATTAAATGGCTCTCAACGATTTATAAACAACTGCCGTATTTAATATTAACATGGTAATGCCAAGCCAACCCAAATTTTTAATTTGAAAATTAATGGAAAAGATAGAATTTTACGCGCAAGAATAAAACAGACTTAATTAGGTTTGAGACTATTTTAAGGCCACTCTGTAGGTATTAATGGTCAAAAAGCATTTTAAAGATAATTAATTAAAGATACTTTGCTGAATGGAACCATTATTTACATAATTATAATACACTTAAAAATTCGTAAACACATTTTATTTATTGGTTGGTTTAACATCAATATTTCAAAAATTTATAAAATCAAAACTAGATATAGAAATTGTTTAAAACTTTCAGATACTAAAAACTCAAACATATAAAAAAATGAAGAAATTCCAACGAGAACCATTTTATATGGGTTCCTGTGCGGGGTTTTTTGTAGACTATTAAGCTTCTAGGAGAATAGGATCAAAAAAACAATGAGGTGCAAATGTGAAGTTAGACGACTTTTGGCATATTGTTCAGCATACTTCATAGAGCATGTACCAATTTTTATCCCAATAGTATTTATCGCCGGAGAGATATCTAAATCTACTGGCCTATCAATCCACACTCTCCTTATACAACGGTTATTGCAGAAGCACATGGTAACTGAACAAAAACAACTAGACAGTCAGAAAATTTCTAATAACAGGTATTCAGAGTAATATTCAGTTTTCCGTTCTAGATTTTTACACGTGAAGGTCAACCGGTTTTCAGCGTTTGCAAAACCAGAATATCTAATTATTACTAAGTGTGGGATGTATATACAAAAGGTTGTTGTTATCGTTATTCATTAAATGTGAAAATTACGCTTTATTTATTACTTTAAGAATATGTATATACAGTTTTATTTGTATAGTATCAGTTCACAATATGTTTTTTGTTTTAAAACGTTAATTCAATCGGTTCGAAAGTAGAAGAAAAACATGTTTTTGTATTTAGTAAACCTTTAATAACGCAAAATATACATGTGTTCGAAAACACAACAAATAAAAATGATATTCATTTTTTATTTGGTCAAATAACAAAGGCCTGAGACCTAAGAATAATGTTCAGGATTTCCGTTGATAAATTGAACAGGGTCTACAAGCTTAATCTTAAAAATTAGAAACCATATTAAATACAATACTAAGTTTTGTCTGAGCCGTTACGATTTGCTAAAAACAATTAAATTTGGATAAGAAGATTTTTTTATGTTTATTTTCTAAACATCTTATTTGCTCACCATTTTGTATCGCCATCTTGAATTCGTACCACAATTTTCCATATTATCTCTATGTCACACTTATCACTTGCACAAAATTTGAAATTAAACTAATAAGTAATTTTTCGCCATCTTGTATTCGTTCCAAAATTTTATCAGTTAGTTCCTACGTAATGTTTGATTTTTTACACTTTTACAAGGGAAGTAAAAATAAGCGATTTCTTATTTTAAATGGAATGCCCTGTATATTATGGCGTGATTAAAAGGGTGCTCTTCTGTTATACTAATACCGTCGTTACCTTCATAACTTCCCAATGTAGTACAGCCACGGTAGCCAGTTTAATCAGTCGGTCAGCGACGGTCGAGAAAACAGTCTTCCCTAGTAACCACTCGTTCAAGTTCTAGACCCGACGTTGCTTAACTTCGATAATCATCATTGATTAAACGAACGCAAGTCAACAAAGGGTTAATATTAGAACAGGGACAGACGGGCATTAAAACGACTGGCAATAAAATACATTCAATAGGATAAAGTTGCCAACTTGTATTAGTTGTAGGTATAAACATTAAAAAAAAAATACGCGGTAATTTTTCGAGGCACTCATCACTGTACCAACAAAAGTTTTGCAATATTTGAATAAACTTTTTCCCAACTTCGTGCCATATGCGACTGATAAATACGAATTATTGTTTATAACCTGACAAACACAGGCAATTCCTATTTTATTTACGTTAGATTCCTCTCTAGGCAGATCCAAGCGTTATTGAAAAAGTTTCTCGTAACGCTGCGTAACACAACCTGAATGTCTTTTTTGGATTTCAGTTTTTTTTTATTTAATGGTGAAACTCGTATTGCATCCTTTGCAACTATAATCTCCGGATAATAAAGCTAAACTAATTTAAAAGTACTGAATCTAGCAATTTTATAACAATAAAAATCGGTAAATTCACCTTTACCCAGAATTTCTCTCGTACAGTTTTCCACTACGTACAGTTTCTATATGCATATACTTATTGGGTAATAACATCACAGAAATGCTATAAAATGTAATTAATGAACTATATAGATTCATTAAATCTGTATCTCTTTGTAATGGAAGTCTATACGAGGAAAGATATGGGTAAAGGTATATTTTCCAATTTTTTATATTTGTCTTTGATTTATTATTATACTATTATTGTTCTTATTATTTACTCTTTATACCTTTATTTGTATTGTCTATAAAAATGAATTATGACATTTATTATTTCCCTACACAAAAAGAAGATTTTATTTCAGGAAATGGAATTTTACCGAATAATTAAATTTTTTTATCCATAAAGAATTCGCACTAGTATTTTAATCATTTATCCCTGTTTTACAATTGATTTTTGAGCAAAATTTCAAGTCAACTGGGAAAGTAGTTTTTCGGTAGGTCCTGAATTTTGAAATATTTTTATTATACGGCCATTTTGCTCCGCCATAATGGTTTCACACCCAAATCCCTATTTTGGTGCAAAATTTGTGGTCCATTCAAGTTTCTTAATAGTTATTTTTAACACTATGAGAGGTCGCCATTTTGTTCCACCATATTGGATTTTTACCAAAATATTTCTATTTCGTCAAAAATCTGAAAAAATCTCTAAGGGTGATTTTTTCACAATTAAGATTTTACAAAGGAAGTAAAAAAATACAAAGAGCTAAAAAATATGATCATGGTGAAGAAAACCCTTATATATAGTCATACAAATATGAAAGTAAGAACTTCGGAACCCCCCGGTAGCAAAATCGGTTAACCGGTTAATTAATTATACGGATCAAATAATTAACCGGTTAACGATTTACACGAAAATCGTTTTTCTAATTAGCTATTGTTTTAAATATCCGGTTAACCGGACACAATTAAACTAAATACGCACGGGAAAGTAACTGCCAAGTGCGTGACAGAGCATCTTAACTTTATCTCATATTTAGTGAATAAAGGCTACTGAAGACGTTGAAAAGTATTGCTTTTAAGACTTTTCGCATCTTTGGCGACTATCGTCTTTTTGCATTATTATCTATTCTGTGTTCTAATCATATCTACTTTGAATGGCTATCGTAGTGGCGTAGCCATATCCCTGTTAGCCCCCGGATGGTTGGGGGAAGGGGGGGGGTGATAATGGAACATAAGTTCCACTGCGGCTACTATCTTAATGGGATCTTTCAAGTCTTTAACTCTTAACTTTAACTAACTAACTCATTTTTATTAATTTAGCGCTTTACTTGGTGTTATCCTCATGGCGCCGGTAATTGCGAGATTAACGTATTTTTAGAGTTCAGCTGATTTCTAGGCTTAGTAAATTTTTTCACTGTCGGCCACCAAACTACGGATCAGTAAGTATCCCTTGGTCGAATCACCGTTGTGTACAGCCAGTGAAGTATACGAGACTGTACATCCAATTTCCTTCCCAATACCTACCTATATATTTAAATGTATCCAAAAAATAAGTACTCCACAAAATGAAATGAAATATTATTAAAGATATTTTATCATCTACAGATTCCCTCACGTAAATTAGAGAGTTCTTCCACTTTATTTGCCCATTTTGTCAAAATTATCAGAATTCTGGTAAAAAAAGCTTTGGAGAAGTTGTATTTGATTCTAAATAGCAGTGGTATTCTGAAGTTTTTGATAGCATCTAGACCTATGGGATTAATTATAACACACTTTCGTTATATAAGTCGTATTAAAAATCAGTGTCGTCACAAGGTAAATTTTAATGGGTCAACTTGGTAGTAAGTGTACCTGCGAGTTGAATTACTCTTGGGTAATGAATTTCGCCACAGGTGTCCTTATGCTGCTCTATGGTATTATACTATCGCCTGGCGAAGATGTTCTCTTGCTAACCACAATTTTGCTCCTGTTGGTGTGGTTTTGTGTGTTAGTTAAGTTTGGCGCTAGTTGTACTCGCCTCTCAACTAGTTGAACTGTATGTACTGTATTTATGTAGAACCATGTTTAGTGTTTAAACAATACAGGAATGAACTGTCATATACCATCTTTCTTATCCCCAAGAAAGTATAATGCATAACATCGAGCATGAACAGAAACTTCGAAAAGAAATTAAGAAGAAACCATTGCTCCCGATAAAAGAATATTATTTTGATTCCATTATATAAAGCATGTTTCACATATCATTCACGTTTTGAAAATGTTGCTATATGTTAGTTTGTCGTATTCTACGTTAGTTTTTCCTCTGTTTTGTTTTTGATTACTGTTTTCCATGTTTACAATTCAGTTTTAGTTTTAAAAATTCAACTTTGTCAATAGAAGTATTTATGACAATAAAGATTTTCCAAGTCTTAATGTAAGCTGTCACATTATTATGCATTAATTCTGCATTATTTTTAAGAAGTTTGTATTTTACTGAAGATTTTGCTAACGTATAAGCTTTTAAATTTCGGAATAAATGAAGAGTTATTATCAGAAATTAAATCAATAATGAAATTTAATCGAGGATTTAATCCTCGGAAATAATCAAATATCTGGAATCTCGACCCTGCCTGCTGTTAAATGCTTCAAGTCTCCTCAACTTACGATGATTTATATCAAGGACTCCATAACTGGCAAACTTTAGGCTCAAGAAACCGTTCCCTTAGCTTATGTCACTTTTATTGATTGCCTCTATTTTGAATGAAGTCAACGAGTTTATATGGTCCGAGAACATTGCTTTTAATTTAAAACAAAATGGAGATTCTGTATATTTAATTGTATCATATGAATGTAATAAGGCGGTAGTTTCCTGTATCGTAATATCGCCGAAAGTAAGAATGTAAAGTAATTCTGGAGCAGATATTTTCTATTTTAAATTTTGCCCACACCTTTATTTCTTTAGGAATGAATGGGATTCTTGTTTAAACAAAACGATATTTTTTAAAAGAATCTATTTAAACTATCCCAATGTTTTAAATCTACGTCTAACTAAAAAAATCCCACCTGTCCCTGCATAAATTTTTGAAATAACAAAAATTACTAAATGACTAATTTTGTGTAGGTTCTAAGTTTCCTGATTCATCTAATTCTAAATTTTCTTAATAATATAAAACAACCAGCAAACATGTCCAAACAAGAATTTTCTAAAAACAAACCTCTTCTTATTGTTTGCTTCAATATGTTTTACTATTTCCGCGTATAGATAATAAATTGAAACCGCTGATTTAAGAGTTTTGCCAAAATCCTCAAGTTTTCTACAAAGAGAAAATTCTCGAGAAGAATCGCTTTAATAGCTTCCTGAAATTCTTTATTCAGGTTAATTGATATGAGTTCTCTTCGAGAAATGGTTTGAGAATGCCACACATTTGAGAGTAAATCGACCTGCATTATTAAGCAGCTCTATATGATGTCTGTTTCCCCCCCCTCATCTTCAGCCAAAATTGAACTACAAACTTGCGCTGTCCTGAAAGATCTGCAGATACAAGCGCTTGTAGATTTCTTTCTTAATCTTTCGTCCCTTAACGAATTAAGACTGAGAAATAGCTTTTTCCAGAACTACATTAAGCTGTGGAACAGACAACATTTGGAAATTTTCAGATAGGGAGTAATTTGGAAAAAATTTGCATTCTATCGTCAGCTGATAGACCACGGTTCAGGACATTTTCCCAAAGAAACAGTAAATCTTTGTGAATTTTCGGCCCGAGTAATTTAGGAGAGTCTTTTTGCTTCCCCAAAATTTCGATAATATCCTCACTTAAAGTAGTGGTAGAAGTGTACTGCTGACGTTTCGTTGTGTCCAGTTTCAATATCACCTGAAACAATGAACATCAGTAGTCCTAGAGTTACGAAGTTATCACGTTAGTACATAATTATGTAAACGTCTATGTCGTCAATAATTCTGGGCCTAATCAGTTAAATTATTAAATGGCACAGATAAAATGGGCCGATCTAGAGGTTTACATTTAAACCGTGTATATGATATACAGAGCATATAAGTTTATTACTTGAGTACTCACTGACTCCAAAATTATTAATCTATCTTTGAATAACAATAGATAAGTGTCAGTTAATCTGTAAACTTTGCTAGTATGAAGTGGTGAATATTAAAAAAAGAAAAGACACAATAATGCTTTTAAACAGACAGGTAGTAAAGAATCAGACAAAAGCAACTCTTGGCATAGTTTACAAAATAGGCCTCTTGAACACATCGTTTATTTACAATAAATTGATATCATATAATACAATCGCACTAAACAATACCAAATATCAAATCTGTTTAAATAATTTTCAAGATATTTAAACCAATTATTACATTTCCACTAGAACCAACAGAATACGTCCCCCCGAAAATTTTCTATTGGAGTGACGTCACTTGTGTGAAAAATTTCATATTTCGACTATTTTCAATGAGATCTATTATCTAGCATACTATAAAATGATACTGGTCTATAATAATAATGTAACTCAATTGTAGTAGTTTGTTAGTATATTCTATTTTATATACATTTACATTATACAGGGTGTTTACTAAGCATAATTTTAAAAACTTAATATTCTTTTTTCTCTAAATATCTCTAGAATCCAATCGCAGACGCTATTGGGCTTGTTATAAAAACTTTCCCCATTTCTCTAATTCTTTTAATAAGAGAGATCCCCATACAGACTCAACTCCAAACACCCTGTATACAAAACTTTTGACTAAGACAATTTTCTTCCAAGTGTAGGCTATCTGTTTCCTCTCTAATCAAAGCATTCCTGCAGAGAATGAAAATTGTTGCATTTCTACAGCTAGATAGACAATAGCATCCTTCACTCCAACAAAGCCGACGTAACAAATGACGAAAAGTATAAATGTACCTAATCCTTGACATTCCAGCTTTAGTGGTGTGTATATTATTCATCAATAAATTAGACTATATAAATATTTTTTAGAATAAAAATTTATTATTTGTTATTTCTGTTATTTCTAACTATGTTTGCCAATGAAAAATGTTCATTCTAGTTGCCCATCCTCATTTTCATTGCCACGCAGTACACAACGAATCCCTTTTAAACAACACTCTCAGCCCCTGGTTTCCCTCTTCTCATGTATTTTCCAAATAGGAATCCTACAGGATAATAAGAAGGAAGGCGGACAAGATAAACTGTCAGGGTGATAGAAAGGTAAGAATCAGGTTTCGATACATATGAGTCATCTCAACATACTCTAATAGAACTTAGCATTATATAAATATATACTTCTCGAATTATTCATTTTTATTTGTAAACTGGTTATTATAGATGTTTCATAATACCTACATATAAGTATATAAAATGTGGTAACCTCAACTTTTCTTGATAAAAGAGAAAAAGTTTTGGAATTCCGAGAAAAGGAGTTTTAGATTCTTTTTACCAAAAAACCCCAAAACTTACTTAATAATGAAACAATAATAATAATAATATATACAGTATAGAGGGTGGTCTAAAAATCAGTTTATCGATTTGCAAATGTAAAGACAAAAAATGTAAAAACCTGCTTATTACAAGAAATAATACAAAAATCTAAGTAAGGTACCAAAATGCATAATTTTGTCAGTATAAGAAATATTGGTTTTGCAATATTTCAAAATTGTTTCAGCATTTTTATACAAATAAAATATTTGAAAAATACGCTTTTATTTATAAACTATTAAACTGAAACGTAAAAAATAATTAAACTTACATAAACAGAGAATTTCTAAAAATTTGAATATTTTCTTAAAAGCTTGAGGCGTAAGACGTCTTCACACTAGTTTATAAATAAAACAATTTTAAAAAAATTTTTGTTTACATTTATTTTATTTTGAACTTTTTAGCATTATTTTGTATGCACTCTGTATGACATTCACGATGGGACACCATAGTATTGTATGGTCATCGGGTTTATATACATATACAAAATTTCAATGAATTCTGATAAGGGTACTGTTTTGTCCTTTTTGGCATTATTTTTTAGGCATCCTGTATAAGACATTCACAATTAGAAATCGTTGAATTGTATTGTCATGGGGTTTATGTATGTATACCAAATCTCAGTCAATTTTGATAACGGGAACTTGTTTTATTTTATTTTGTACTTTTTAGCATTTCTTTACACACCCTATTCAAGACATCACGATTGGGCACCATAATATTGTATCATTGAATATTTGAAGCAAACATACTAACTCACATAAAACAAGTGAAGTTAAAGAAAAGCTTATACATATTGATTTTGGACCACCCATTAGGCTGTTTCTATATTTCCATTTTTTATGATTTTTTTCTGAAATTCTTAAAATATACAAAACATTATTTACTTAAAAGTTTTTCTGTATTCTATATAGTGAAATCTCTAGGTAGATGTCAAAATATTAATGAAAATCTTGTACATACTTTCCCCATTATAACAATTTTTTTTATATTTCAACTTTTGCGAGTTATAAACATTTCGGTTCAAGTTCAGGCTACAGCTAACCTAAAGATTCCACGTCAATCCTATGCTGTGAACTGACTAGTTCAACATTTTTACTTTTACATTATAGTTGTTAGTTTATTTCCATTTGCGAGCGAAATCATGGAGGGCAAAACCGTGCCTTTGTCTCCCCCATATCCGTTTAGAGTATAAATAAGTATTGATTGCTAACGAATATTAATTGTAAATTTCAATATTCCAGATATGAACTGTTACGAATAGTTTATTCCCTTTCATCCCTTAATTTGTAACAGTTACATAAATTTGTCGATAACAATTAACTTTTGACAACATAGTTTACGCATGTACAGATTCGACGAACCGGCCATAACTATTTTTATCCCGACTCATAATTATATCGGTAAAATACGCTAGTGTATCAATACCCGAAATTTTAGCCTATATAAGACTTTTAGGACAGGCTGTATATAATGAATTTTCCTTCCCTCCTCTTGTTCCAAAAAATGGCTTAAAATCACATAACCTTGTCTAAAAACAATTAAAAGCTTTATGAACAATTACAATTAAGCCTAGTAACGGTGGAAATTACAAAATCGCTAAAATACTAAAGGTTAATATGACGAGGTGACACGGTGCTGGAAGAATTGAATAATAAGATTTCTTCATGTTTCCCTATTAAATACAAAATTGATGTCTTCTATTATTGCATTGTATTAGCATATAGAAAATGACTAATTAGGATGTCGCCAAAAAATGAGCTTATATAAAATAAATAAGATAAATATATCAAACCAGTCAATCCAGCGAAAATTTTAAAACAAAACTTATCTTCCCCTCGGTTTTTTTTTTTGTACTATTCGTTCAATTTATCTTGATATTGATTAGCTGTAATGTTTGTGTTCTTAAAGATATAAAGGTAAATAAAAAAACAAAATGTAGGGTGACTAGCCAAGTTTTTTTCTAAGTTACATATAAAACAAAACACTAACAATTTTCTGACATAAGCCTATCTTCTATTTTTTTTTAAATAGAACACCTTCTGTGTTATATATGAATTTAATAAAATACGTTATTCCGATTACAATGATAGTACACACTTTATATTTTAATCCACATTGACATTTGCAAAAATATAACATTTTTATAATATAATCTCGAACGGTGCCATGACAATTAAAGATATTTTTATATTTGACATATTGCTAAACAACGTTGGTTGTTGAATTATTGTGATAGTTATTATTATTGAAATGGTATTTCGCGAATTTAGCATCCGTGAAAGAAGTGATATGCTTGAAATATTCGCTCTGAATAACAGTCGTCAGTATATTAGACTTTATGTCGAAATTATAGTGAATAAATGAAGAAAATAAGACAAACATATTAGGAAGCACATCCAGTTTCTGCTATTACAATATACCAAGAGGCCGGAATTTCTCGCGGTTCAATCCACTCAGTCCACTCAGTTTCTAACTCATCTAACTAAGTGAAGAACAATGCCAAAAGAGGATGCAGTTTTGTTTGGAATTTTTAAATGGATGTAATGAGAATAATATTTTTTAAAAAAATATTTTATGGACCGATGAAGTTGGTTCACTACAAGAAAGGGTTGAAATGGACAAAATACGCGATAACGGTCTATAAATAATCTTAGACAGATACACGAAATACTAGTCAGTTAATGTTTGGTGTGGTTTTATACGTACATATATTTTGGGTCCGATATTTATAGAACAAAAATTAACCGGAGATCATTATTTTCATCATATTTAGAAGATCTACCCGTAAACAAATCAGCACAAAATAATATGGCAAGATGGTGGGCCTCCTCATAATGTCGTTAATGTTGTTAACATGGAATATCCCAGAGGTTGGATATGGAATGGTGGAACTATTGGTTGGCCAGCCAATAGCCCGGACTTGACATTAATAGATTTTTCTTTTGTGGACACATAAAAAATCACTTGATCAAAACTCCTTGTGATAACGTCGTTGAACTTCGGCAAATAATTTCAGCGGCAATCAATCAGTTAAAATGATATTAAATGCCAAAAAGCATGCAATTACAGTATGTGAAGAATGTATTCAGCAAAATGGTGGTCACATACAGCAGTATTTAGAATAGTTAAGCCTTTTTATTGTTGTAAATTGTGCGAGTATTCTTGTTAAACGTTAATTTGTAAGTTGTTGTTGCAGACAGTCATGGCACACTGCAATAAAACAAAAATGTCATATTTTTGGCAATATGTCAAAAACGAGTATATATAAATATAAAGTGCGTTATATCTTTATAAGCGGAATAACGTATTCTATTAAATACATATACAGGGAGTCCACTCCTACAAAATGAAAGCGGTGATTCTACATAAAAAAATGTTCATTATTAACCTAGGTCCGGAAATGCTTCGTTACGAAAATACAGGGTGTTGAAATATAAATTTAAATTTGGCATTCGGGGTATTTTTTGGGGAAGAATCATAATTTGGTATTAGATTTCATGAGACACTTAGAGGGCGCTACGAACGCCACGCTACTATTATTTATGTAAATTTGCCCTAACTTTTTTGGCGATGCACTTCTGGCTTTTTTTACGAATAAATATTATTCTTGAACAACAACGCTAGATGTAACCGTTCTCGAGCAATTTGCGTTTATGCGTCGATGCAAGGAAAACAATTTTTTTAATAATAACAAACTAAGGTGTATTTATTACAAATATTATATAATTATTTATTAAGAATTACAAAATTCAAGGTAGGTATGTATTATTCTAAACTATAACAAATGCTCCACGTGATGACCGTTAGTTTGAAGGCATAATGTAATTGTTTTTTTTGGAGAACGTCTGATACCTATATAAATATTCTGCATTTGCCTAAACTCATTGCAGGCATTTTGAATTCGCATCCAGAGCTGCTCATGCGTTTGTATTGAAACGGAGTACACATGGGATTTGAGAAAACGCAATATACAAAAATCACAAGGATTTAAGTTTGCCGACCTAGTTGGCCATTGAACTTGTCCACCTCTACCAATCCACTGATTTTCGTAAGTCTGATCCAGATATTCACGCACATTTTGTGTGAGCCGGACACCCATTGTGCATAAACCACATGGCTTGCCGAATATTTAAAGGAACTTCCTCTAGTAATGTGGGTAAAATATTCTGAAGAAAATTTAAATACTCTTCCTCTGTTAGTCGACCTGGCAACAAGTCCGATTACTATTGTTTACAAAACCAATCCACACAGTAAACCTATGTTAATGTTTGGTTTCTTTCACAACATAGGGATTATCCCCAATATATGCATAACGATGTTAATTGTGTAAATTATTAATTCCGTCTCTCGTGAAACTAGATTCATCGGAGAATAAAATACGAGAAGAAAAAGTTGGATCTTCAATTTTCTTATTCCGCGCAGGGAAATTACCTTCCATCATAGCATGCACCTTTCTAGAATGAAACGGGCATAAGTTCTCCTTGTATAATATCACTTATAGATGATTTGCAAATTCCTGGATGCATCGCTGACAATCTTCGACAACTTAATTCTGGGTTATCTTCTAGAGCCATCAGAATAGCTTCTTCGATTTCCTCAACTACAACGGGATGCCTACCCGTTTCATGTTTTTTTTTTGAGACACCGATCCGGTTTCCCTCAACCTCTGGTGAAGTGCCGTAAAGGTTCTACGAGTGGAATGGATTCTATTCGGAAACTTTTCAACATATCTACGTTGTGCCGCTCGAGCGTTACGCTGAACTTCCCCGTAGATTAAATGCATATCTGCATATTGTTCATTACTAAACGAAACCATTTTTTAAAAAAATGTAAATTCAAATCTTACTTTCAATTAAATCAAATTATTAATATGACAATAACAATTTGGTCAAAAATGACACTTGCATTTATTATTGTTAAGAACGATTACCTAGCATTGTTGAGTGAGTATACCTTTGTTTGTGAATAAATACTTACACTTTCCTAAGCAAAAAAAGTATACTACGTTCTCTAAAAAAAAAGAATTACATTATACCTTCAAACTAACGGTCATCGCGTGGAGCATTTATTATAGTTTAGAATAATTCATACTTACCTTTAATTTTGTATTGTCTTGAAATAAATACACCTTAGTATTGCTTAGAAAAGGTATAAGAATAATATTTATTCGTAAAAAAATCCAGAAGTGTATCGCCAAAAAAGTTAGGGCAAATTTACATAAATAATAGTAGCGTACGTAGCGCCCTCTAGTGTCACATGAAATCTACTACCAAATTATGATTCCTCACCCAAAAGATACCCCGAATGCCCAATTTCGTGAGAACATTTTATTATTTGCAACAGATATTTAATAAAAAATAAAATACAATTTATATTTTAACACACTATATCTCCGTAACGAAGCGTTTCCGGACCTAGGTTAATGTGAACATTTTTTCATGTTTAATTTATGTAGAATCACCCATTTCATTTTGCAGGGATTGTTCGTGGACACCCTGTATAATTAGAGGGTGTTTTATTTAAAAAAATATAAGATAGGCTTATATGTCAGAAATGGTTTTATGTGTAACTTAGAAAAAACTTGGCTAGTAACCATATATTTTGTTTTTTTTATTTTGAATATCTTTAAAAACAAAAAAGTTACAACTAATCAAAATGTTATCAAGATAATTTGAACGCACAGTACAAACATGTTCGTAGTGCCATACCTCGTGTCATATAAGAAAGCACTAACCATTTTTTTTTTCAAATTGGAAGACACGACTTGTGGCACCCTTTTGGAATGTTCATTGGAAAAGAAATGAGCCATTAATTTTTTTTTAAATCTGTCAGACCATATGTCAAAAATTTAATAAAAACTAATTTTTAACTATTTAATGAACAGTTACATTAACAATAACATTATATCTGTACTTAGCGTAACAATTGTTGAAATGTGCCCCATTAACCTGTTGGCACAGACCCAACCGATGGTTGTTCCAAGTCTACTTTTTTTATATCTATGAAACCATTGTCAGAAATTTAATAAACCCTAATTTTTAATACCGCCAGTTGTGTTGTATGTAATAAGTGTAAAGTAGTTTAAAATTTTTAACGCTCTGATTTAAAATTTTCAAAAATGTATTTAACTGAAACGTTAAAAATTGAAATACTGATTATTGTCGGGTATGTAGAAAGAAAACGAAGTCAAGACGAAGTTGCAGCGTTGTTTGATGAAAGTCCCGATTTGCCACCTCTGTCGCGACGTTATTTTATATAATTTGCCACCCACTGAGAGGCTTATTTTTTCAAGATACAAAGAAATGGTTGCTACGAATGTTATAGGGAAGATTTACATGGCGACACATTTAAAAACAATTTAAATGGGACACCCTGTGTTTTTTGACATTTTTGGATTCTCCTCATTTTCCTCTTTCCAAAAATATATAATTTGCCTATATTCGGAACAGTAGTTTTTGACTTATTTCACTTTAAAATTATCACATATGACAATTTAACAGATATGCAGCCATACTTAAATCGCGGTACCCATGAAATGATGAAATGTCAAGTAAAATCAAACAAGCCCTGTTGGACGTGAACGTAATCCACAGATACTTAAATCGCTTTACCCATGGAATGTCACCAACAAAAACAAAACAGTAATTTGTAAAAAAAATATATTTTACTACGATAACAAACAAAAAAAACAAGAACTAGGATTTAATATTTTTACAGCATATTTAGGTAACCCCCTCAATTATCCAAGCAATTTTGAAACACTCTTTCCAGTTTGCTTGGGTAATGAAGGTGAGACATTCTGTATTTAAAACTCTAATTCCATAAACTATTTTTAGTCGCAACTCGTCAACACTCTCCGTTCTATTATGATACACTTTATCCTTTAGGTATCCCCATAAAAAATGGTCCAAAGGTGTAACGTCGGGACTGTTCGCGGGCCAGTGAATATGGCCATATTTGCCAATCCACAAATTATATCGAGCATTTGAAAAATCTGTGACCTCTCGAATGTTGTGTGGTGGTGCGCTATCTTGGTGCCAAATGATTTGGTTAACAAGTGTTTAAACGAAGCTGCTCCAAAAAATGCCCAATTTCGTTATTTAATAGATTTAAATGTCGTTCTACCATTAATATACCCTCAATAAATATCGGACCAATAATTTGGTTTCCCAAGATGCCGCACCACACATTCATTGACTTCCGCCCTTGTCTCTTTCGCTCTTCAATTATATGTGGATTTCTTGTTGCCCCATGGTGCTTGTTTTTTCTATTAAACATTCCGGCTGTGGTAAAACAAGCCTCATTAGACTACAAAATCCTTCTGAATAACAGCATATCTTGCCTCAGTCTGGTCAGCATATCCTCACAGAAGTGGAGGCGTTGGTTAAAATGATCGTTGGTTAATAGTTTCACTGGTCTAATGTTATACGGGCGGTATCGATTTTTTTTTAGCACTGAACGGATGTAGAACCTCTATTTTCCGGTTATTCGAGAGACGTCCGGAATCGACCTGCTTGGACTTTCTAAAAATTAGTTTTAATTTACCTTTTATACTACCTAAAGAAAAAATTTTTTACCTTCAAAACATAATAATATGGATAATTCCTCCTCCAAGTCAAAATTTGCTCGTCTTCTTTGCCTCTGCAAGGATTTTGTTTGTGCGTGTTTTTTTACTATATATGCAACAGTTTTTCTTGAGGTAACTCTTGCACCAGGATATTGTCGCAATGCAATTGACGCATTATTATCATTTGCGAAATAAAGTTGTTCCGTTTTTCTTCTTCGGTATTAGATTTTATTAATTTTGGTTTCCGTAAAATCAATAAAATATTTTCCATCGTATTTTACTTACGAATGAAAGTAAGTGTTTTGTTTTTGAAGGTAATATTCCATGGGTAAAGCGATTTCATCATTTCATGGGTACCGCGAATGAATTAAGTGTGGCTGCATATCCGAGTATAGACAAATTATATATTTTTGGAAAGGGGAGAATAAGGAGAATCCAAAAATGTCAAAAAATACAGAGGGTCCCATTTAAAATAACAAAGTTGATGGTGATTTAGTGATTTTACGATCGTCTTTTGTTTTTAAAATTGCCGCCATGTAAATCTTTAGGAAATTCCCTATAACTTTCGTAGGAACCATTTCTTTGTATCTTGAAGAAATAAGCCTCTCAGGGGGTGGAATGCTATAAAAAATAACCCTAACAATCAGCAGAATTTAAAAGCAGTTTAGAGCTGCCAGAAGTAAATTTCTTATCTTGCAAACGGCTGCCGTTTCTAGAATTTCCCAAGTCCAAACTCACTGCATTCTCAGCCTGAGTGACGCGTGAAGGTACTTAACTGCTTGGTTGGCTTTTCCTTTTTAAAATACATTTATACTCTAAATATCTACCAAATACTAGAGAATAAAAAATATTTCCTCCCCTAAACGAAAATATTTTAGTACCGGCTGATAAATAACTATTTTAACAAGTTAAATTATTTTCATCTTTTCCTCAAATGAGCCACACGCGCTGCCAGAAATAAATTTGCACTCATGCAAACGGCTGCCGCTTCTGAGATTTTCCAAATGAAAACTCACTACATTCTCCGCCCCCGGTATTTTTTCTATTATCTTTTACGAGTTATTTTACACGTATTTTACAGCCTTTCATTTCCACAACGGCTCAAATAAAATTACCTCTTTTCTTCGCGAAATTACACCAAATGGCTCTTTGTTGTGTTGTTTTCTTACCTTGTTTTTCCAGGAGCGGTGCAATGTAATCACTTTTTGCTTAAATCTAGCGTTAAATTGCAGGTTAAATTAATGTTTTCGCATAAACTGTTTCGTTTTCCTTGTTTTCTCTACCTTCACCTTTCTAACAACTAAAGAGAAGAATTACTGTGTGCGGTAGAAAACAGAGCATTAAGCCTGTTTGGAACGTTGACATTTTCGAAGCAAATCTATAGTGGACTCCTATCAGAAATGTTCGTAAAAAAGGACTTCTCTTTCTTCCCCTCAGATTTTTTTGTATAAACATATAGGTGGGTTAACAGAGAAAGAGAAGAAAGTGTTTGTATTGCACAACGACCGCAAATCACATTTTTGACTTTTGTAGAAATATGGCGTTTTTGACAATTTTTTTATTATCAAAGACATAATAGCGCTGGGTATAGCAACTTCTATTGGCCCGACTGAACCAAAATTAATCAATTTCTTCGTTTTAAAATTTTTCGACAAAACTGCGCTGATTTCAAATATCTATATCCAATACATAACCTATAAAACATCAAAAACCACATAACATTAAGAATGTTCGAAAACTTTTACTTGCCTAAAAGCTTGTGAAAAGATACTTCTAGTGGCTACTCCCGAGGCTACTAATAAGCATACCAAATTGCATACCCGCAATTCAATTTGAAAATATGCTCGTCTGTAATTTTTGTGCATACCGACCAAACTGAATATAATTTGTTTAAATGTAAGTTTTATTTTCTTCAAAATGATACTAAAAACCTAATTTTTAAATAGTGTTTTTTTATGATTTAAATATTTATTTCTATAATTAAATAAGGAGAAAAAACGTTTTTACTTAAAAGAAAAGCTAAATAGTTACAACAGCTTATTTTAAAATAAATAAAAAATTATGAATAGTTTTATTTTTAAATGAGATAGAGTTTATTTCATATTTAAACAACTAATAATGATCATTTTTATTGAAAAAATAAAATTAATATATTAAATAAAATTTATTTTCTTTAAAAATAAAATATTGATACGTATTTAAACTTTTTGTTTCTTTTTTAATTAAGAAATTAAATAGAATCACTTATTTAAAAAATTATTATAGTGCAATTTGGAAAAGATTAAAAAAACATTCAATGTAGCAGGATGGCACAAAAAAGGCAATTTTCCGAGCCGTTTTAAAATTGAATTCCAGGTTTTAACCGTTCTATTAGACATGAGGACCTTAAATTTGGTATGATTATTTAATAATGGCCACTAGAAGTATATTTTCACAAGTTTTTATCAAAATTCATTAAACAAGTTAGATTGTGAAGTAAATTCGAAAATTCTCTAAGCCATGTAGTTTTTGTTGTTTGTAGGCTACGTATTGGACACAGACGTCTGAAACCAGCACAGTTTTTTGTCGAAAACTTGAGAAAGAAGAAATTGTTTTTTTGTTCCGATTGGACCTCGGATCGGACCAACAGAAGCCGCTATACTTAGGTCTTCGTTAAAAAAAATCGGTAAATTTCTTTGAAGCCAGAATTTCCCTCATTATGGATATTTCCTTTTATTAGGAATAGTTAAGTACATAGGTGCTGATTTCATGGGGACTCTAGGTGCGGGAGCGCCCAGAGCAAATAAGATTTGGATGCAAAGCAGCTAGAGCAACTCATAGTATACTTTGTGAAATTTGTGATTTAAAGAACTAATCTTATAAAAATATTTCTTTAGAGAATTTATTTTCCCATTTTTTTTATTATCCCATTATTAAAACTTCTAAAATTAGATACCATTTCGTCAACATCGTGTAGGTAGCTCAGAAGTTGTTTTACCGATCCCGCACAATTCTTTTGGAAAATGGATCTGAGTGTAACTGGCTGATGTTTTTGGTATTAAATTTCATAACATTTTAATCCAAAATTAATATAAATTGGCATACACTCGTCAAACACACCGTGTGTGTTCTACATGCAGGGTGTCAAAGTTTAGGTTCGACCTAATAGATTTTTGGTAGATTTATACATATTAGCTTTGCCCTTAGATGGCGCGATGAGTTTCCAGTGGAATTATAAGAATATGGGACGTATTCACCACATCGTCCAGAAATGTTATTGAAGAAAAACATATTGGTTTTATAGAAAAAATACGCAATAAAGTAATACAAAAAAATAGTGTTAAAAGGTCTGAGTAACTAGATGGTTATTTAAAAAAAATCATGGTAATTGGTGCGGCCTCTCACGAACTTCTTGAAAAATCTGGCTTAGATGATCACGACGATATGAATTCTAGAAATAATAAAGAATCGTATGTCAAGAAAAATTACAGGATATATAGTATATATATAATCACGGTTTGCAATTGAATATTAATAATTCTGTGAATTTCTGAATTAAGCGAAAATTGCTATACTTTAATTACCAAAGATTTTTTTTTAATAAAAATTAAAATATTGAATGTATTCTTATCAAACGAAACATTATACAGGATTTATCATTTTATCACAACAATAAAAATGAGTCTACATTATGAATTACAAACCCAGTGCATTGAGAAATAAAAGTAGAAAAATTTGCCTTTTTGTCTTATATTACAGTTTTTAAAAAATAATTCAAAATGATTATCAGTTTTATTAATAAAGATTGTGAAACTGTGGAACAACCACTTTTAAGACAAAACTGAGGACAAAACCAAATTAGACTTGTTACAGACCAGAGTACAAACTTCTTTATCAGGTATAGTAGAAGAAAGTAGTAAGTAGAATTCCAATAACTGCTGCTGATTATCAGTCCTATACTGGCTCTATAAAATTAGAGAGCAGCCCAATTTTTTTAAATTCTAGCTTTTTGAGCTGTTTTCGGCCAAATTATTTCTGAGAGAGCAAATATCTAAACGTAAAAAATAAAGAAGATATTCTTAACAAAAATATACCTAATGATTTTATTCTTAAATACGTTATTTTCAGAAATTCTGAGATAAAAAAATTACCTCTATGGAAGATAACCCCATATGTACAAAGTGACTAAACACTTATTTATAAAAACTGTATTAAATATGTAAAACCGTAAAAATATCAAGCAAACAATTTTTTTCATATTTAGGATAGTTTGCAGGTATAAATCATTTTCAATGTTAGTGGAGGGCAATAAACGATTGTGTTTAGGAAAAAAATCATTATGGTCATATTTTCACAGGATATCTTCACATTAATTTTTTACATTTTTATAAATGCTATTTTAGCAGATATTGGCAAAAAACTAATTTGGTTGCAACTGTTTTGCAATATGTTGTTGCACTTACAGAGGGTCTAGCATAGAAACAATTTAAAAAAAGAGGCATACTTTTTTTGAGGTTTGACCCGCTACTATACTAATTTTTTTTAAATTGCTGAATTGGTATTGACAGGTTCGGATCTCGCCCCCCAAACTGATTTTCTATCCACGTTCTTGCTCTTTATAACTTATTACTAGATGACCTGAAAAAATAGAAAAATCTATATAGGTGGATCCTATAGATCAAGACATAAACAACACCAAAATTATATTAAACACAGATAATTGCAAAAATCTAATACCTGTCAACATTAATTCGACAATATTTCAAAATTTGTTGCAAAGAAAATGGGTAATTTTTATAATACCTGGAGTGAATCTCATGATATCTTCAGTGCCTTAGGTAATGTAGGTCACCGACAGAAACCTTATTAGTCTAGCATACGAGCCGTATGTTCAACCAAATACAAAATATGGCGGTTGACATTAAAAAACTTTAAGTAAAAAAAATATTATTCTTTGAAGATTTCAAATAAAATTTAAAATAATTATACAGTTTTTCAATAAACAAAAAGATTTTTTTTAAGTTGTACCGTCCATAAGGTTATGTCCGGGTGTTTGGTTATATTTTAAAAGGTACCCTAGGGATATACGAGTTTAACTAAGTTTTTAAACCCAAAACCTTTAAATACATAAGTTTTTGGGTTTTATCAAAATCGTTATAGAATGTACAAAAATAACAAACAAAAGACGATCGAAAAGTTAACAAATGAGCCTCAACTTTGGTATTTAAATGGAACAACCTGTATAGTCCGTCAGATGGGTATCTGCTTGCTGACTACAAATATACTAGGTTTAATACCTTTATCCCTAAAGATACCTAGAATTTTGAGAAAAACCCCACCATAAAGGTAATGTGTGAGAGAGAGATGGGAATACATTGCCTCCTGGCAGGGTTTTTCTCACGGTTTTTCCCAAACTTTCTGTATCTTTTTCAGGTATCTTTAGAGATAAAAGTATAAAACCTAGTATACTTATAATCAGTAAGAAGAGACCCACTTGACGGACATATATTATACAGGGTGTTTCATTTAAAATAACAAAGTTAATTTTTTAACTGTCCGATCGTTTTTTGTTTGTTATTTTTGTGTATAAAGTTTTTTGATAACTCATAATAAAATCTCCATAATACCGTTTAAAATATGACGACATACCCTTTATTATATATACTTATAAAAAATATTAGTCATCCCATTAAAATTCACAAAAGAACAAGATAAAGATAAAATCCGTCCGTCTGTCTGTCGGTCAGTTATAGCAAAGAAAATAATAGCTACGCTTGCTATTATTTTCTTTGGTTATAGTCGAGCATAGTTAAAAAACTACTAACTCGATTGGCCTCAAATGTTGCCAAAAATTAAGGGTCATATGGAGATGACCTAATAACAATTTGGTAAAAATCCAAGACAGCGGATCAAAACGGGGGTTTGATGAAGCGTTAAAAAAATATTACTAAAAAACTAATAATCCAGTTGATCTCAAATTTTCTACAAAAA
This sequence comes from Kuschelorhynchus macadamiae, assembly GCA_030620095.1. Taxonomy (NCBI): domain Eukaryota; kingdom Metazoa; phylum Arthropoda; class Insecta; order Coleoptera; family Curculionidae; genus Kuschelorhynchus; species Kuschelorhynchus macadamiae. The sequence goes on along the minus strand of JAUTXW010000253.1, from coordinate 1,575,148 downwards.
TCGAGTGTTATATATAAATGAACTGGTAACATTTTGGTACGAATCTAATATAGTGCCCAATAAAAATGTTTGAAAACCCAGGATCTGTACAATGACTAGTGCGGAACTAAATTCGGTCACTTTTTACTATTCCTAATAAAAGGAACGATTCGGAAAACGGAAAGTAAACGAAATTTACCGATTTTTTCTATTGCAGACTCAACTGATCAGTATGATCATACCTTCAGATTTTAAATGCCTAGCACAAAAGACTACGTCACTAACCCGTGATTTGGCGAAACATTTAACCTTTGGTGTAAATTCAATTGACTTTTACCTCGAATTTTACGATGCATTTTTGATTACACCTATAAATGCTTTAAATGGAAATACTACATTATCTACATGCTTAAATAATTTCGATGTTATTGTAAATAACTACATAATTAAATGCCAAAATTCACCTTCAGCCCTATTTATATTCCTCTTAAAATATCTAAATAAAAATATTTAAAAATATGAATCTTCAAAATTATACCTCGATTATTAATAATTGCATATTTTTAGAACATAAGTAAAATTTTCATAAAAAATCAAAAAGATGGAAATTTCGGAAAATGCTAGGGAAAATTACATTTCTACCAAATTATTAGAGTAGTCTGCAGTTTGGCTCATCTTCTTCCGGCTCCGGTTCATAAAAATTTAAATATCAATCTGCCAAGCCTTTAACAAAGAAAATATTAGAATTCTACCGGAGATTGTAACTATCATACACTTTAAATATTCTTTTGTTCTAATTTATAATTTAATGTCCGACTAGTTTATTATTAACAAATAATGACATTATGTTAAAGTCAGTTAAATAGGAAATAACGCCCTAGGTTATTATAAATCATAATCTGGTTTATTATTATTAAAACTAGACTTATCTCAAAAAAAAAAAATATTTTCCTTACTTGGACATTACACGTTGAAAGCACCACGGGTACTATAAGGGATAACGAGGCGAGAGGTGGACGTATATCCCTCGGGCCAGAGGTACTCGGGAAACACTCTAACGACCTCAAGAGTATTAGCCTAATAATCCCCTTGATGTCTTAATAAAAAGAAAAATTCACTCGTACTTGATATTAAATCAAATCATAATAATCCGCCAGAAATATTTAAAACAATAGTGGGGCTGCTAAAAATACGAATGCTATTTATTTCTGTCTAAATGTACCTGCAGATAAGATTTTAAAAGTGAAACAACAGTAAGAAAAATTACTGCGTACTACTCTTCGTAAAAAAAAAACAGTCCCGTAAATATCAACATACAAATTTTTATTTCTCTATTTTATATACGCATAATATTTTTATATCCAAACAACAGATTATATTGAATTAAAATAAGACCTCATTTCATATAGGTATTATTTTTATTATTTTCCAGAGTGCCATTGGTTTTGATGGCCCCTAACCTCGATGGTTTGTATATTTCCGAGGATATTTCTAGGTTCCTATGTGATGAGTTACTAAATTTCAAACCAGTGTATGATTAATTCGAGGATTAAATTAAACGAAAGGAGGAGAAATCAACAGTTAGGTACCACAGTAGCCTTTTCATTTTTAGTCTTATATGTATGTTTTCGTCATCCTAGATTGATGCAAAGTATGTAACCCCTCGAGAACACTGGCGTAGCCGGGAAGGGGAGCCAAAGAGCAACCCCCACCCCATGCGCATTTAAAATTTTTAGGAAAAATATAATTATGGTACAAACGCGTTTTTTTAGATGCATATTGTTGTACTTTACAACTATAGAAACGGACCTGAATATCTGTGCTAAAATGAAAAACATAATTTGGACCTTTACCTCCCCCCCTTCGTTGATATTTTTTCTGACTACGTCAATGCTCAAGAGTAAAACATGTCAAAACTGACATTTTTAAATTATAATACAAATTGACTATTTTAGCAAATTAAGGCATCCTTACAGCAAATATGGCACAGAATATTATAAAGGATTTTTTTACTACTCAGTCTGGTTGTTATTCTAATTTTTAGGATTTAATGGAATTTACAAATGAAACTGAAACTTTAATTTTGAACAATTAATATTAATTAACAAAATATTTAAGAAAACGATTAAAAACATTTCTGTATAACTTATTCTATTTAACAACCTTATAAATTAAACAATTTTGATCAAAAAACATAATAAAATCTTTATTCAATTTATCTCATTTACCTTTATGCAGTTGTTTCACAGGTAACGGTGATGATTTGCCTTCGTCCCACGAGCATATCGTAAAAACCCAACACACGAACAACCACTTTAAATCTTTAGAAACCATTGTAAACTCGCGAAAAAGCACTGCAAATCTTTCCGCATTTTCACCTGTTATTTTTCTCGAGAACTGTCAAGATTTAAGATTATTTTAGGCATGTTTTCCTTTACGAAAAACCCGAATTTTCGTCGTCGGCTGTCAGATCGGGAGCGGTCGTACATGCACCGACAAACACCGTGGAAAGTTGACTAACGCAACGCGATAGCGCGATCCGCCACCGTGTGTTGTTCTTCTGATGGAGAAGTTGCGCGGTTTGTATTGTTTATCGGGTTGCATAACCTGATGAACTTCAGGAGCGGATAGATTCAAAGCACGGAATATGTTTTTCTTTTTTGTGAAGCAACAGTACTCGAATGAATCACACAATTCACACTGCAGTTTTGGAGCTCACGACTAAAACTTGTATTCATCGATGCCTTTTTGATAAACTGAGACATGGTAAATTATGACATCTGATACCGTTCCTGTTCCTGGATTTTTACACTTTGGGTCCAGTTGATGCTACTCAATTTTAGAGACATGCCGGATATTCTGATTATTGGCCTCCCGGTCACTTTTTATTATGGTTTTAGGCTTTAATGTTGGTTTTATTGCCCAACCTGGTGCTAACCTAACGGGTCATATCCACTTAACAGTATAGGTTGTGTTAAAAACGTCTAACTTCTTGTTTTAATATAGATACACTTTTTTACATCACCTCAAAAAAAGTCTTGACCAGGGCTAACCAAAACGCAATCTAATTTTTTAAACACAATTCCATATTATGAAGTTATAAGTTCTGTTAAAAAAAATTAAAAAATCGGATAATTTCCTTTACCCGGAACTTCCTTCGTTATGAATATTTCGTTTTACCTATTAGGAATAGTAAAATATGCCCCGGTTTTGTTCGGCACATACCGCAAACCGGGGCTATTAGAGACACTTTCTTAGTTTTCATTCATTATATCTTAAAAACTAAAGAGGGTTGTTAGCTTATTTTGTTATAAACCATGTTATTTTATTTGCATTCTCACATACTGTTTAAAGTGATCTAACAATTGTCAAAATAATTAATGGCAAATTTATATATGCCGCTTCTGATAGAAGGCTCATCTACTTTTCCTATAATTTGACTGAAACTTATTTCACGTATATCGGGAACATCTGACTATACAAAACACTGCCCGTTATTTTCCTTAGTTAACCTGAATTGGAGGAACATACAGCACACACTTTCAGAACACTTATTCCCAAGATATAACTTAGAAATTCCTTTGTTTTCGATTTTAAATTCAGGTACAACCCGGTCATTGAGCTTAAGTTGTTTTCTAGAAATTGAAAATACTTGTTTTAATATCCTCTTATTCCAATAAACTGCTTCCCAATCGGAATTGCTGGAATTTTCTTCTTCAACATCACAGTGATGCAAGCTGACTGAGGACTCACTATCAAAGCTAAGTCGCGCACAATGAATTCCTGAGGGTCTTGGGGCTTGTTCATCAATATTTCCTACGCTTTGGCCTGGCTTCACTTGAAGCTTAACTCTTTTGTTTTCCCTGGTTGAATTTTCAGATCCATGCATAACTCAACGATTCCTAAATTGTATTGTTTACCAAAAATTCATAAGTCCGATATACCAATGAGACCTATTGTAAGTTTAATTAGTTCAAGAATCTATCAAAAGTTTTAGCGAATAAAAAATACATTTTCATTTGTTAATGCTGTAAATGGATTAAAGTTAACTGATAGTTATGTTTTAGTAACATTAGATGTCGTATCTCTGTTTACAAATATACTGTTAGATATGGTTTTAGAGATTTTAAAATTGAAATGGGATCTAATACAAACTCATACCACCATTGCCAAAAACAACTTCCTTACTCTTATTAATTTTATTTTTAATAATACGTATTTTAGTTTTAACAACAAATTTTATAAACACATTTTTGGCACTCCGATGGAATCCACCACTATTGGATAATGTTGTTCCTCTATTGCCCTTCAAACTTCCATTTATTTATAAGTACGTTGATGACATATTTGCGCAATGCCCATGGATAATTTTGGATCATTTTAATCCATTTCACAATAATCTAAGGTTTATAATTGAGATTGAGAGTGACTGTAGTGTTCCTTTTTTGGAAACGAAAGTCATACGAACGGTTAATAATACTATTGATCTTGATCAAAACCTACAGCGTCAGGTAGATTTCTGAATTATCACTCAGATCATCCTAAAAATCAAAAGTTTAATACTGTTACTGCAATGAAGAACCTAATTGCACATATCAGTGATGCTAGATTTCTACAAGAAAATTTCACAAACTTTATATTATGTTCATCAACAATGGTTATCCAAAACACATATTAAAAAAATTAATTTACAGCTCTTTTAATTTTGACTGTAGTGTTCCATTTTTGGATACGAAAGTCATTCGAATGGTTAATAATACTAATGAGCTTGATTGGTATCAAAACCTACAGCGTCAGGTAGATTTCTGAATTATCACTCAGATCATCCTAAAAATCAAAAGTTTAATTCTGTTATTGCAATGAAGAACAGAATTACACATATCGGCGATGCCAGATTTCTACAAGAAAATTTACACAAACTTTGTATTATGTTCATCAACAATGGTTATTCAAAACACATATTAAAAAAATTAATTTACAGCTATCTTAATTTTGACGGTCCCCAAGAACAAACAACATAAAAAACTGCTATTTGTTAACCCCATAACTAACAGAATTTGTAATTTGTTTAAAAATTATACTAACATCAAAATTGTTAAATATAAGCCTCTTAAGAATTTCAGCTGGTCTAAAGTCAAAGATAAAACACGCTTGTTACATAACCACAAATTTTCAAATTGTCTTGTGTGCATTGTCAGGGTTGTTACATTGGCCAAACGTCACAATGGTTAAAACAAAGACTCCCAAATAACACAAATTAGCTGATGAGCTTTTTTGTCTAACAGTTAGCCATAAAAGACACATAAAAACCAGAGATTTGTCAAATTTTGGCAAATGATTCTTAGTTTGTTTTCTAGCCATGAAAATTCGCTTCAATTTAAATTTTTTGGCTCCAAAAGTAGCAGTTCTTAATGTAGATAGGCTATAGCATAATTACATGGTCAAAAAATATCTGTTATGGGGTAATTAATCCATCAACTTGTAATCTTGGATGGCCAAAAAGTAGAAATATGTGACAATTTTGTTGCCACCACATAACCAGATATATTCTAGTAAGTACTGAAGCTAAATTATAGTAAGCATAGCTGTTTAAAATGCCAAAATATGGCATTTTCAATCAATAGAAATCGAGGTCAGAATATAATCAATAAGTAGGCATTTTTCCCAAATTCCAACCAAACATATTTTAGCAAGAATTTATGTTTAATTATAGTAATAATAGCTATATAAGAATGCCAGATTGTGACATTCTAAGACAACAAAAATTGAGTAGAAAAAATATGGCTTTTATTATCATATTTTTGTTTCAAAATTAAACTAAAATTGGGTAGTTTTATTTCGCTTATTTTTGCTATAATATTGCCAAAATATGCAACATTTTCAAATTTACGTTTATAACCTATAAAACTATACTTAACAAAACTGAAGATATATTTAGAAAATCGAAATATAAATTACTTACCATACAAATTGTCTAAACAAAGATTAAATATTCCACCACATATCATAGAAAAACGCCGTCTTGGGGTAATTGCCGTTTAATTTTGTTACGCTGGCTCCTGGGTCTTAAATTAGCCATTTTTTAGCGAGTACTAAAAGCAAACCAAGTAGGCATTTTTATTGGTAAATTTTTAGTAAATGTTGCTACATTTTGGCTACATTTGAAAATGATTGCCATTTTATAAATATTTGCTTACAAAGTGGCCAATTTCAAGGAATATTTACTTAAAAGTTAGCCAATAGCTTTTTATGATCCGACATGATTGATATTAAAATTAAACTAATTTCCTAGCAGCTTGACCACTTTAAACAAACAATATTATTTCTACCTAAAAATACGTATTTTAATGCATGTTTTTTTACGTCATCAACTCTTTAATCAATTTTCTTAGTAAAATACATTTCCAAACTAAAAAATAGAAAAAAATATATTTGTAGAATTCAAAATTTTTAATTTCAAGAAGGGCGCGTATTTTACATGCCTATCTAAGATTCTTTTAACAGTAAATAAAAGTTCCTTCCCAAGTGTTTTTTGTCCCTACCAACCGTCAAACGATGATTTGTTATCTTTGCATTTCCTCTTGGCTCATAAATTCTTACACTGATTGGCTCTGTCAATACTATTTCTACATAATTTGAAACAATTGATGATTTATTATATAAATGAAGAAAAGGCAAAAAATGAGAAATTATTTAGGTAAATTTCGGAAAAAAATGTTACTCAAATTTCGGCTAAAAAAGAAGTCAAAATTCAGTTAAAAAAGCTCGATTTTAAAGTCAGAAAGTAGCTAATAAACCCAACCATAAAATTGGCCATTTTTACCCCATTATGGCCAAATTATTATTCCCCACTTTAGCCATAGTTCCGTCTTTATACTGTAATAAAACTGTTATTTTGGCTAGCCATTTTAGCTAATTACCCAGGGATATTAGCCAATATCACAGCATTTTGTCCCATATATGATTATATTATATTACTTGGGCTTACGCGACATAAAAGTGACTGCCGAATATGTAAAAATGCATGCGCTGTGGTCGAACATAACTTGAAAACGGGACATCATTTTGATTATAATAATGTCAAAATTTTAAATCGGGACAGCAATTATAAACATCGCTTGTTCATGGAAATGTATTATATAAATAACAATAGCAACGCAATCAACTCAGTAATATTTACTGTAACATATTAAAATAAAATTCACATGTAGACGTTGTCGTACACCTTGTATACCGACATCTTTAACAAAAAAGATTATTGTTATCATTGATATTCCAAAAATCGTTCACTTGCATTTAGTTGACCACTAGACTGAACAGAGATGATAGTAAGTACTAGGGGCTAACTCGAGTTTCGTAGGTGTTGTTTTGTTTTTAAATTTACGTGATAATTTCTGTTTAATTTATAAAAAAAATTATCGTAAATCTCTTTCAAATTATGTTTGCCAGTTCTCTTTTAATTTTGTAGTTATTACTCTAGAAGAAGCTAATAAAAAATTGGCGAAATCTTGAGTATATAAAAAAGAAAAAGAGTTTTAATTACTGTTTCCACGGACCGATACTTGACAATTGGTTTGAAAAACCAAATATATATATATATATATATATGGTTTTTCGTTTATTCCAAACTTGCTTTCTCAAGAGCTAAGTTTAAAACCCAAATTATGGATTCGTTATGTGGATGACATATTTATTATATGGCAACATGGTCATGCAGAGCTCGAAAAATTTCTGACTCACGTAAATTCAATCCACCCCAGAATACAATTTGCTCTAGAGTTAGAGGAAAACAACAAACTACCATTTTTAGATGTTTTGGTCTACACAAATCGCACCATAGAGAAAGCTATTAATGCACAGGTTTCCCGAACAACGAACAACAAAAATTATGAACCGGGAAAACAACAAGTAGTCTTACCATATGTAAAAGGGACAACAGGCAGAATCGGAAGAATTCTTAGGAAACACAACATACAAACAATACACAAGCCACAAACAACTATAGGTAAACTACTTGGAAACCCAAAAGATAACTGGAAAACCACGGAGTATACAGTATTCCGTGCCAGGACTGTGAAAAGTTGTACGTGGGGTAAACTAACCGGCGAATATCAGCAAGAGTGGAAGAGCATAAACTCAGCATCAGAAATAAACAAACAACCTCAGCTTTATTCCTACATCATCAGGAAACTGGCCATAAAATAAATTTCGATGGGTGTAGGGAGATTGCCAATATAGAACATTATAAAACCAGAATAATCCGAGAAGCTATAGAAATTGAAAAACAAGGTAATTTAAATAAAAGGGACGAATCATTAAAACTACCAACAGTATGGAAGACAATAATCGACAAATCTAAAATCGCAAAAACTCAAGCGCAATTAGCACTGTTCTTTTCAGAACGATAGTAGTGAACGGATGTACACCCGGAATGAAAACACATCGTATTTTTCCATCTATATATATATATATATATATATATATATATATATATATATATATATATATATATATATATATATATATATATATATATATATATATATATATATATATATATATATATATATATATATATATATATATATATATATATATATATATATATATATATATATATATATATATATATATATATATATATATATATATATATATATATATATATATATATATATATATATATATATATATATATATATATATATATATATATATATATATATATATATATATATATATATATATATATATATATATAATATATATATATATATATATATATATATATATATACATTGTGAGTTTGTGATTTAGTAAATAAGAATAAGTTGGGCGTCGAGTTTACCGAGTACAATTTTAAAGATGGAATAATATTAAATTTATTAAAATATTGTTTCACTTTTTAGTCAATTTTTAAAGTCAGTTTTATTTTTTATGCCTAGATATTCTGCATCTCTTTTCATGATTCTTTTGCATCATTGCTCAGCACTAATACAAAAGTTTTGTTAAAAACTACTTAACTCAGACTAACTAAGTCAGAAGCGTCGATGTATTCTGGTGCTAAATACAAAAATGATAAATTTTCGAATCATATAAAGTGCTTAGATTTTTATAAAAATGGGTTTTACATATGTATTTCAATTTCGCATCGTTTATTTTAAAACATTGGCATAACAAATTAAATTTTGAAAAATTTTATTTCAGCATTTCAGTAATTTAGAGGAGTTAAATGACAAGTTTTAGAGGGCCAATTAACAGTTTTATTTTTTTAAATTATCCTTCCATCAAACTTTCTTTGTAATTCTAAGAAAATGGCATATGCAGTGTAAAATGTGGCACCGTCTCGTTGGAACCAGTTGTCATCTAAATCTTTTATCTAAATTGGACCAAAAAACTCTTTGAACATCAACCTATCCCGCTTACCATCCACTCTAAATGCATCTCCGACCCCGTTTTGAAAAACAAATGGTCCCATAGACCACCTTTCGTGGATGCAAGATATCGTCATGAACCTGTTGAGGATTGTTTTAATACCAAAACCAAAAATTGTGTATATTGACATATTCACTTGACCAAAAATAAGCCTCATCTGAAAAGATACTTTTTTCACCAAAATTAGGATCCGTTTCCAGTTACCCTTCCAGCTCAAAACAGCAAAATAAGGACGCTTACGACGGTCCAGTGGCTTCGTCAATACAATCTTATGCGGCTATAAACCCAAGTTTCAAAAGATATAGTTCTAGTAAGGCCTTGAGTACAACGAGGAATCGATAAAGCGGGAACTTCTGCAACAATATTACTTACATCAGCAGCGTTCTGTACAAATGCATTTTGACGCCTTCTTCTTTTTTTCACATTGTGAAGATTAAAATCTTCTTCAAATGTTTAAACGATTCAACCAATAATAATCCTAGTAATCATAACATCACATATTCGATTTAAAACAATTTTGTAAAAATGTTAGAGCACTGAGCACATATATTTTTATCCGTTCTAAGACTCAACTCAAACAGAGTCAAACCGAAGCAGCGTACAGGAACTTTTGGCCCTTAGGTATATACTTTACTCCTTAGTGTTTCTTGAAGAGTTTTTTACAATTTATTAGTGATTAAAAACTGTGTTTTAAAAGTATATTGCAAGTAAGTACTTTAGTAGTTTGGCAGCAATGAATACAATTTCTAATCTTATTCTGATATGTATCGGCAATTGCAGCTGAAAGGTTAATGGAAATTTTTTAAAACGTACAATTATAAATTCCCCAGGATATTCTGCAGCGAATAGGTAATTATTATGATTTTGTTTCTGGAAACCATCAGGGACACTTCAGAAATCTACTCAAGTTTCGAATAGAGGCAGGAGATGTTGATCTTTTAAATCATCTGAAAAATGCAACTTACGTAAGCAAAACAATCCAAAACGAAATAATAAAATGTTGTGCAATAATATTTCAGCAAAAAATGTACAAAAAGTACAAAAGAATCGGGATTTTTCGATCCTATTAGGTGAAACAACCGACGTTTCTGTAAAAGAGAAAATGTCACTTTGCATTCGATATTATGATATCGACCAAAACAGCGTTCAAGAAGATTTCTATGAAAGAGCAAATTTCATTTTGCTTTCGATATTATGATATCGACCAAAACAGCGTTCAAGAAGATTTCCTTGCTTTTATCGAACTCAGTTCTTGTAAGAATCAGACACTCTTTAAAATTGTGAAACATCAACTAGAGACTCTCGGCCTTGATATAAAAAACCTCCGTGGCCAGGGATTTGACGGTGCTTCGAACATGTCTGGGCATAAAGAGGGACTAGAGACTAGAGGACAAGTACATATTTGCAAAGAGCAACCTTTAGCGCTCTATACGCACTGTTACAGCCACTGTTTAAAACTAGCTTTATGTAAGGGCTGTGGCATCCCAGCAATACGAAATGCTATAGGTACAATCAAAGAAACTACAAATTTTATAAGAGACTCAGCGCTTCGAATGAATGAATTTCTTACTAAATTAAAAGAAACGAATGACTGGCAGTCCAGTGACGGTCGTACTCTAATTAATAATAAGTAATTACCCCTTCCCCTCCCCCTAGACTGGTCAAACATCATGTGCAATTTACATATTTTTACGTGAAAATTACGATTAAAAACTTGGCTAGGGAACACTATAGCACAAGAGCGACCTGGTGGATTGGGTCTCTTGCATATCCATAGGTGGAGGATTGATGTAAATATAAACAATGTAATTAATAAATTTACTGCAGGAAAAAAAATGGACATTGTTCTGTCTATAACTGTTTATTAACGTTTTTTTTTTCACTTATGCCACAAGTATGATAAATAATACGGGTATTTATGTTGTTCTCATACCATTTACAATAAAATATATTAACAATTTTTTTTATACTAATTCACACAATTTCGACACTTCGGTGTAGGCATCTTCCAGCTCCTTGTCTTTTAACTGAATTTGATCGATTATTTCATAAAAGACGCGTCTGTATGATGTTTAAACATCTCCGACCTTGTCTGTTCGAAGACGCTTGGCTTGTGGCTCTACATTTAACGTCATCGTTTTCTCCCAAAAGAGGTCAAAGTCATCTCTTTTTTGGCTTAACATGGACTTAAAATCATCCACTTTTTTTAGGCAAAGAGCAATATCGTTTGTTTTAGTTTGTAATGTATTAAAAACATTGTTCGAAAATGGAAATATTTCTGAAAATATGTTCAACAAATAATTCAAAGTCAAAGTCAAAGTCAAAATATGCTTTATTATCATAAGAGATTCTCATTGACAAAGCTTTAAATTAACCTAATCAATAAGTAATAGTCATAAATTAAATTTTTTACATAGAAGTTAATAATCATAAAATCAATTTATTTACATAAAAGTTAACAAACAAGAAAAACAACCAACTAGATAGAAACACTCAATAGAATGCTATACTGATACATAAAAAAAAATATACAAAAAAAAATACACACAAAAAAAAATATACAAAAAAAAAACAAAAACGATGTGGTACACCTATGATAAAACAGTTATTTATAATATACACATAAAATAAAAATAGGCTACTGAATATAATTTATGTATTTATGTATAACAAGGATCAATCGATATATCAAAATGAGCTGGAAAAGAATTCTTCGAGGTTATAATAAGCCCTTTGCAACAAAAGTTTTTTGAAATTAAAATCTCGTTTCAAACAGTCCAAAAACCCCCTCGAACTATTTATTGCTTCTGAGTCCCACGTTTCAATATTTTCTATTTTATTCTCAAATAGTTCAATCAGTGATTCACGATTTTCAGATACTGTTAACATAAGTCTTCCATTATAGTTCCACCTAGTAGGAGCTACTTTGGGCAATCAATGGAGTCCAAAGCTTGTGTACGTTTTGTTGACTTGGAAAAAAAAGCAGCCATGCCACTTAAAGTAACGAAAAATACTTTACACTCTTTAATGTGATTGATGGACTGGGATAAAACTAAATCTAATTTATGAACAAAACAATGGACAAGCACAGCACGTGGGAAAATTTCTCGAACTTTAGCTTGCAGACCCCCTAATTGTCCTGCCATCACTGACCCAGTAAACATCGAAACGTTATTATAACGTATATTTAACGTTTGAATGGTTGAAAAATGGTTTTACGTTATAAAATCGACGGTTATATTTTGGTATACTGAAAACCATTGTTTACGAAACGTTTTAATAACGTTTTAAGCCGAAAAAAAAAGGTTTTGATTAGTTTGAAAACGTTTTATAAACGCAATTCTTCGACGTTTTATTCAAATATTTTTGTGACGTACAAATATGTTCGAAAAAAGACGAAACTCACACTATGTTGTAATTGAAAACGTTTTAAAAACCAAAATTTTCGACGTTTTATACAAATATTTTTGAAACGTAGGAATATGATCGAAAAAAGACGGAATTCACACTACGTTGTAATTGAAAACGTTTTAAAAACCTAATTTTTCGACGTTTTATGCAACTAATTTTGTAACGTAGAATTATTTTTGAAAAAAGACGGATTGCAAACTATGTTGTGATTTCAACTTTTTATAACATTTCTTAAACGTCCAGATATCCTTAAATTTAACCACGCCAAATCACATGACCCTTGTGCTCAATTTTAATTGGCTTATATTCCAGACAAGCGGGAATTCACACTATTTTGTGATTTCAACTTTTTATAACGTTTCTTAAACGTCTAGATAGCCTTACAATTATCCACGCCAAATCACGTGACATTTTAGTTCGGTTTTCGTTGGCTAAATCAGCCGGCCTAGGATGCCGCGCGCCGTTTCACCTTTGCGGGAAGGGTGTGTACCACCACCAGTTGTTATTATTGTTTGCAGGAACTGTGCTGCGTTCGTGCTCTGTAAAATTATCTCAAATTTAGTGGCCCAAACAGTGATTTCTGTATCAAATAGTTGTTGTAAAGGTAAGATTAATTTATACTATCCTTTTTTGATGAAAATATTGATCAAACTACAATAAGTGTGTAGGTATTTAACAAAATAATGCATGGCCTTGTCTAGCTCCATTCAGCTTCTGTATTTTGTTTTAGATAAATCTTTTTATTTTAGTTCGTTTATTAGGTATTGAGTATCAAATATAATACATAGAGTTGAGAAGTACACAAAGAAACTGAATTACCAAATATATAGGTATATGATAAAGAATAACTCCTTAAGACTTTTTTATAGGCGAACGTTTTTAAAACGTTTTTTTTTAACGTTAACTTGACGCTTGTAAAAAAGCTCAGTGTATAAGAACTATATTAGAAACATTTGGCAATGGATCGAGTGACACAAAAATTACACTATTATATATACAGGGCGTTAGTAAATAAGTGCGACAAACTCCAAGGGGTAATTCTGCATGAGAAAATAATGACAGTTTGCTCTATAAACTCAGTCCCAAAAATGCTTCGTTTCAGAGATACTGCAGGGTTTTAAGTTTTATTTTTTTTTTGTTATTTTTGTCCACTGGTTACAGAGTTTTTTTTTATTTTGCGTGCAATTTTGGGGCATTCTAATATGAGATAGAAAAAAACTTTAAATACAAAAATTTTAGGGTTTTCGACCCATTACTCGCGGTATAATATGTATCAAATTTGAAAGAATTCTCTCTATAAATGTACCCAGTGGACAAAAATAATCAAATAAAAATTAAAACTTTAACACCCTGTATGTCCGAAACGAAGCATTTTTGGGACAGTTTTATATATATTTATATACAGAATTACCCCTGAATTATTAACATCCTGTATATAGATTTGGGAACAATCTTAAACATATTACCAGTTTAATAATGTAAACAATTTTGAAATCTTTAATAATAATAATATAAAAGATACCAATGGTGGATACTTAATTTGGATATAGCTATATTCTCTAATTATTTTTTAGAATTGGATTTTACCAGAGCCTTATTTTGGCTTGGGTTGAATAAACATGACTTCAAGGTCAAAATTTAAACCAATTTCAAAACGTCAACTTCAAAGGAATTGTAAAAAGCAATTTGAAAACCTTAAAAAACAGTGCCGGATAAATAATAATACCAATAATAACAATGAAATTGGTACTAATGATAGATCGGAAAATACTATTACCATTACCAATAAAGAGGTTACTTTGGAAGCAACTAATAGGGATTACTGTCACAATATTACATCCACGAATTTGGCGAATGATTCAAACAGCGATTTGACTTTACTCCAAAGCTTACGCGATAGCAGTAATACTAACATTTGTATCTCCAATAGCAGTAGTGATATTTCCCTTAGTAGTGATGAAGAAAACCAAGAAATAGTAATTAACGAACAATTAAAAAATTGGGCACTTCATTTTAATATTACTTCAAATGCAGTTAATTCATTGATCAAAATTATTTCCCCATTTTGTATAGGCGTACCCAAAGATTACCGATCATTATTAAAAACTCCAAAAAACATACCTAACGTTCTAAAACTGTTAAATGGAGAAATGTTTTATTGTGGTATTTTAGAAAATATAATTGAAAAATTGCAATCTGGACTTAAAAAGAATATTACTACGATAAAAATTCAAATTAACATAGATGGTTTGCCCATTTTTAAAAGTTCTAACGAAGAATTGTATCCAATATTAGGATTGTGTAGTGATTTTATCGATGACAGTCCATTTGTAGTTGGCGTTTTTTATGGATATGGTAAACCAGATCCTTTGGAGGTTTATCTACAAAATTTTATTATTGAATTTAAAGAACTTGAAACTAAAGGAATCAATTTTAATAATACTCATTTCATTATTGAAATACAGTGCTTTTTATGCGATGCTCCAATTAGGGCCTATCTAAAATGTGTCATTGGACACACAAGTAAGTATGCATGTGAGAAGTGTCAGATCATTGGTACGTACAAAAACCACCGTGTTAATTTTGCTGACAATCCAATATGTGTTTATCCATCATACAATGATAAAGATTATGAAGATTTGTTAAAGAAAGAAAATCTACATTTTAAAAAACGATCTCCTTTATCTGAAGTTTGTCCTAATCTAATTTCAAAATTCCCTTTAGATCCAATGCATTTGATTTTTCTGGGTGTTACTCGAAGAATTTTACTCCATTATTATATTGAAGGAAAACAACCTCATAGATTGTCGGCTACAAATGTAGGAATAATAAATTCCCAAATTGAACTACTTATACCACACATTACTTCAGACTTTGTTCGAAAAATTAGATCTTTAAAATTTATTGCAAAATGGAAAGCTGTGGAATATCGCAGTTTTCTTTTATATTATGGAGTAATACTCTTCAAAAACGCGCTTTCTGATATTCAATACCAACATTTTCTTTTACTTCACTGTGCTGTTTTTATATTATCTGATAATCAACTAATATCAAAATATATTGATTTAGCAAAGTCCTTTCTTTCTAAATTTGTTTCGATTTCTTCTGTAGCCCTGGATGAAAATTTTGTTGTTTATAATATACATTCTCTTCTTCATGTTGTTAGTGATGTTCAAATGTATGGATCAATTAATTCTTACACCTGCTTTCCCTTCGAAAATTTTTTGGGGTTAATGAAAAGGCGGATACGTTTAAGGAAGCATGTTTTACAACAGGTTTATAATCGCCTATATGAGCAATGTTCCTCCACAAACGAAAATAATTACAGTTCTAACCACTTAAAAAATCAACAATATTTATTGAAATATAAATATGATCACATTTATGAGTTTGATAAAGTTACTTTTTTTAGAGGTAAAAGAATAATTTTTGAATCATTCTTTTTAACGATCAAACAACCTGATAATTGTGTTATATTAAAATCAAATAAAATTTGTTTAATCCAAACAATTAATTTTTCAAATGACGATCTGTTTTTTGAAGGTATTTCCTTCACATATCGTTATGATCTATATGAGCAACCTATAAAATCTTCAAAATTAAATATTTTTTTCTGTAAAGGTCTCAGGGAAGAAAGTGCGGAAAAATTTTATTTAGATGATGTCGTTGCAAAAGGACTTTTATTACCATTTAAAGAAGGATTTGCATTTTTTCCATTAAACCACACTAAACAAAACCTAAGTCCACAAATTTAATTACAAACAAGCATATTTAAAGTTTACTACATTATTTATTTTTATAAGGTTTATCGGTAATTTTTGGATAGTTTAAGTTAGACTTGTTATTTTCTATAGCTCTTTTGTGTTTAGCATTAAGTAATACAATAATAATGTGTAAATATATATAATAATACTATATATATATATATATATATATACTATATATAATTTTTTGTTATTGTTTTTGTTCATAATATGTATTCTAGTTCAAGAAAGCTGATGAAAAATGTATGCAGTTGTTGAATTTTCTTCACCTGGACTATCTAACGAAGTGGCTGTCGTTCCACTGTCATGGGTTTTAAAAAACGAATCAAGGTGTTACTGGCCTTCAAAGACAAATACTACGGAGATCGAGAAATTATTGCTCAGTCAAATCCGCCAAATAAGTATTGGCCAAACTACAAAGTCTCCAAGATTCATTTCAAAACAGGTTGGTATTATTATTTATTTTACTATATTGTGTAATGATATTATATTTTTTGCAGTGTCTTACGCTACCGCAAAAAAACATTTGGACATGTTGCTAGTTAGCGATAAATCGTCAGCAGCGGCATCAAATGCTAGTTCAAATAAGAGTTTAAAATTGAAGTCACATTTGCAATTACCATCAGACAATGAAGCGAACTGTAGCAGCGACGAAAATGAAAGACCTCTACGAAAGAAATTCAAACAAACTGCAAATTATGCACATAATTCTGATATTCAACATGTTACTGCTGACCAAAGTAAGTCACTCATGCTAATAAACTTAAATCAGAATAATGTTGCTCATTTTTTACAGGTGTCGATATGTTAAATGAGGCTGACGATATTCCCATCATAATTATTCCAGGCGAAAATATGAATACTGCTCCGATCACTGTTGAAACACGTTCGTTTTCTACTTCGGCATCAACTTTAACAAATTCTACCGTTCTCAGTAGCACCGAGAGCGATCCACAAATCAGAAGTAATGAAGGTATATAATCTTTAAGCAACGTACTAAGTATTAAATTATTACACAAACGTCAGCGTCACGTATATTGTTTTTATCCCTTATAAATACACTGTTAGTACCACATACATATGTACATGTAATAAGATTTAATTTACTTTTAGTATTTGAAGATACAGTATTAAAAGCTTTGGCAAGCTTGAAATCCACCAATGAGCAAATACTATTAACTTTAAATGAAGTTTTGCGATATAATAAGAAGTTGGCTTTGGAAAAATTAGTGGCCCCGGAAAATTTGCCAACGTTCCCTTTAAATACATTACAAGAATTTGAGGAATGCGAGAAATTAGTGAAAGACGATCCCATTGTCTACCAATACATGGTAAGCATAAAAGTGTCTGTAATTATTTAAATTTTTTATTTACAATAATTCATACATATTTTCAGATTAGACGATTGGCTGCATTGGGCGGCTCTGGGGTAGATGGCACTACAAGAAAAATAATGAAGTTTTTAATAAAAGATGAACTGGGAATCTCTTTTAATTGGAAAGGCCGCCACAATAAGACACCTTTTGAAAGTACTGGGCTTATGAATATTATATATGGTAAGTTTTTTTTTTGGTATCCATGCCTTTCTATACAGGGTGGCAACTATTTAATTAACCCAATATGGCCAGTCTTAGCACAACACTGATAATTTGAAACTCGAATATTCCTGACAAAATTAAAATATTTTAACTTTAAAACCACTTTACACTAAAAGTTGTAAAACTAAATCGTATTTTTTTTAGAAGCTGCAAAATTAAATTTTCCTTCGGGGGAAAAAAACGACGAGACTATCGCAATAATAGTTAAACAGTGGCTGAAATATTCAAAAGCAAGGAAGCAATTGCAAGCTAAAAATAATAATTAGAATTAGAGCTTAACGAAACTACCGTTTTCTTGTAGTAGTTTGTGTTTATATTTTGACATTTTATTTTGATGTTATCAATGTTACCCTCATTAAGTAGTTACCTACGGACTCTTATAATACAGGATGGAAAGCTTTGACTGGAATAAATTCGAAAATAATAAGGCAAAGTTAGAAAAATCGAAAAACCCGTTAACTTACATGTTTTAAAAGATTTTATTTTGCAAAAGGAATGACACCTGTTGAAAGATATGACTTCACAAGCTATAATTTTTAATAACAAAGTGGTCATGTGATAGCTTAATTGAAAGCTCTATTATTACTTAATTTTCCCCCAAAAATTCCAGAGTTCTATAATTAGCTGTTTTAAAATGGCGGCCAATTAAAACTCAGAATTTTTACAATTTGAAGGGCTGTAAAATCTATACCGATTGACTTAGACCAAAACGGCTTTCACATGCACAGCTTAGTTTTCAATAATCTATCTTATGCAATGATTTTAAAATCAACTTCCGGTTTAACCGGAAGTATTAAAAATGGACCACGCTTCACTTCCGAGTAAAGCAAAAGCTGACGCCAAAATAATAGTATAAAAACATTATTGAAAACTCTTAAGTCAATCGGTTTGGATTTTACAGTCCCTCAAAATTTGAAAACTGCGATTTTTAACTGGCTGCCATTATGAAACTTTGGGATTAAACTATGTAATAATAGGCCTTTCAAATAAGCTATCAAGTGACCCATGTTGCCATTTAAAATTATGAAATGTGACGCCGTAGCTTTGACAGACGTCATTCTTTAAAAAAAATGTTATATGAAAGTTAAAATTTAACTTGACGAGTTTTTTTCCAAAAAAAGCTTTGCCTTTTTGTTTTCGAATTTATTCCAGTTAAGCTTTCCACTTAGTATAATAAATAAACTGACTAAAGTTTGTTTCTATATTTTGACATTTTATTTTGATGTTATCAATGTTATCCTTAGTGAGTATAGGTACCTACTAAATAAATATTTATAATAAAATAGACTGAATAATAAAATAGACTGACTGAAGGACATGTTTTTACTTTAACTAACAAAAATACCGTTTTGTTTTAGCATTTTTATTTGTTTTAGGATTAAAAGTTTGTTTTTACATTTTGACATTATTTTTATTTTGATGTGATCAATGTTATTCTTAGTGAGTAGGTACCTACTAAATAAATATTTATAATATAATAAATAGACTGACTGAAGGACATGTTTTTTCCTTAACTAACAAAAACACCGTTTTTTTGTAGTATTTTTATTTGTTTTAGGGTTAAAAGTTTGTTTTTATATTTTCACATTTTATTTTTATGTATTCAATGTTGTTAGTGGATATGTTTTTTGCCTTAAGGATTAACAAATACAACTACCGTTTTCTTGTAGTAGGTATTTATTTTTATTTATTTTAAGTTTAAAAGACATATATGTTTTTATATTTTATTATTTTATATTAAATCGTTTATTAATCCCAAAAAACGTACAGTTTTATTTTGATGTTTTCATTAGTGAGTATAGGTTCCTATTAATAAATGTTTGTTTATCCATGTTTAAAGGCAAAGTTTAGATTTTTTTTTTTAAATTAATTTACTTAGTATATAATTTATATAATTTTAAATGGTTATGCACCTCTAAAGAGACATATTTTCTAAGGTTTCTATTTTCACGCAAAATCACTGAAAAGGAGAATCGATAATTCAAATTACAAAATTTGGCTTTCTTTGATGACCTTATATCGGATATCACATAGTATGGTTCTCCAGATATTGAGTGCACAAGAAGGAAAAAGTATTTATCCATTTCTCACCAAAATTTATTCTTGATAAAAGTTTCTACCTAAAGAAAAAATAGTTTTGATACTGTCAAAAATTAAGTCTGATACACCACTACACAGTGTTCATAAAATACGAAAATGTTATTTTAAAAAGTTAAAAATTTATGGAAAATAAATTTCTGAGACTGTTTTAATTGTGTTGCCTCAGAAATTTAATTTTCATATATTTTTAAAATGTCAAACCAATATTTTTGTGTTTTACCACCTTGTATATTGACCTGATGTTTGACAGCATCAAAAATATTTTCTCTTCAAGCAGAAACTTTTATCCAGAATAAGTTTTTCTGAGAAATCAATAATAAAAAAATTGTGCACCCAAGACCGCGGACTATAAACTATATAAAGTATATAGTTTATACAACGTTTATATAACTACTTATAAAACGTATTTTTAAACTAATATACATACGTTAGAAAGTAAAATAAAATAGAACGTTTAATACACGTTGCTCCAAACCTAATTAGATTGGTTGTTTTAAGCTTTTTAAATAATTATATACATAACGTTTTACCGACGTTAATTTTATACTTAAAATAATCGTTTAGAAAATGGTTACAAACCACGTTAATTTGCGCGACATTTTTGAGTCGATTCGACGTGATTTTTCAACGTAAATCTAAAATGGTTAGTAGTAAAAAAAAAACGTTTTTTTAACGTGTGGTTGTTTACTGGGGAAGCTCTGTCATAACTAGCAACTAATTTTTTCTCTCCATTAATTTCTTTAGTAACGTTATAAACTACGGTATATAATGCATCTGCTGTACGATTTTCGGACATATTCTTAAAACCTAAAAATCGCTCTTGAATACTTCCGTCTGTTTTAACGTAGCGTATTACTATAGATAATTGGCTAAAATTAGTGATATCAGTTGTTTCGTCCAGAACAATAGCAATGAACCGCGCCTCGCCAATCTCCTGCTTAATTCTTTTTAGAATAATGGTTGCAACAGCGGAAATTAAACCATTCTGGATTCGATTCGACGTTCCGCGAAAAACGCTAGACTGCTCTAAAAGATTTTTATCATATCATATTTAGCCATTAAACTAAGTAAATTTTGAAAATGTCCTCTCTTTGAAGAAACCCTTGTTTCGTCATGACCTCTAAATCCTAATTCGTGCTGTCCGAGAAAACAAACAACATTGAGAAGTCTTCTTAAGATTTGCCTATTTTTATCGACTAGTTCATTGTGTTGGCGGTGACTAATTTCCAACTGTTTATTAAGGGTGTGTTCAATTCTGGTTTTGCCGAAGACTTTTTCTTTTATGACGGCCTGCAAATGCGCTTTGGACTTAATGTGTCTTTTTACAGCTTTATGGAAATTGTTTAAATCGGAAAAACCAGTTTTATTCCAGAGACTTTTTTCATTTTCAAAAAGTAAACATGACTAACAAAATAATTTACTTATATTTTCACACCCTGTTAGCCATTTAAATTGTTGGTATTGTTTTTCCGGCTAAAAATGTCTAATAAAGTTTTTCATTTTTGTGGTTAAATTTTTCATAGGCGGTTTTGCCCTTCCTTTGGAAATTATTTGGAGCTTTTCACCGAAGTTTAATGTTGAAAATCCCTTTATTATTAAGACACACACCACACATTCACACATATTCTTCTTACTAAATTCTCCAACATTTTCAACGTTATTACCGACAGCCGAAGTTGACGGTATTTGCATATCCACGTCCGTATTATTGTCGTCCATATCGCACCATGCACGACGCTACGTACGTATCACACAACACACGGATAGCCGTTCAAACAAAGAACCTACTGAAATGCAAAAATTGCAAACAGCCGATGGAAAGTTCAATAACCTCTGGCTCGATTCACAGGAAATCAAGCATACAGGACTTGGCTGCAGAGAAGCTAGTGGCCCGCATAGGTTCTATTCGATTTCTATTGTGGCTCGGTCGGAGTCAAGGCCGCATTTATTATGGACTTGATAATTAAGATAATATTTTAGCATTTTTAATATAAACTAAATTAATGGTTTCCTATTTCAAAAATTACATTTTAGAAGATGTTTTTGTAATTTTTTTTTGGGGAAGTACTGCTTCCCTTGCTTCCATGGACTGCACGCCCCTGATATATATATATATATATATATATATATATATATATATATATATATATATATATATATATATATATATATATATATATATACACAACCAAAAAAGAATATTGTTCAGCAAGAACCACGATGCGGCCGGCCGATTTATAGAAAAAAATGCAAATGATATTTTAAAATATTCACTCACACTTCGTCACCACATTTAAACATGTATTATGAATTGAGTGAAAATAAATTACTAATATAATATATTAACCATCATTAGTCATGACTAATGTAAAGAACTAACAAATTAATTTAAAAATAAGTAGTATCATTTTATAATAATTACAATTAATACCTGAAAAATGATATTATTCAATTGGGAAAAATTCCGAGGATACGGCCACATCGAGACTGGCCGGTGTTGGGTGATATAAGCTACGAAGAACGTTATAGCATGGGAATGTAGGTGAACGTACTACGTACAGCGTGAATTAGTAGCTGAAGTCTAACATGTGAGATGATCTAATCGGCTGGCCGAGCCACCATCTGAAATAAATATATTAGAATATCTGTGGACGGTGGCTCACGGACTGCTGTTAATGGCGTTATTTGTATGTTAGTCAAGCAACGATAATAGGGATACCTACCTATTTTGCTACGTGCCCAGGAAATAATAAACTACATTTTGGTTTTGTGCGTTTTTAGGATGTTTGCAAAATTAATTTTGAAAAATATTTACCAACTTACAACAAGAGATTTTTCCCTGTATATATTCTGATACGGCCCGGCCGATACTAAAAAAGATCAAGAGAATATGCGAAACCAGGTTTATTGAAAAGCATGAGACTTTGTTGAACTTTTGCCGAATATAATACAATTTTTAAGTGATACAGTTCTTCACCGGAACAGCATGTCATCTTCAAAAGGTAATACTCTTTTATCTGCATTAACAGCATCCGATTTTGTTATATCTCTTTTCGTAGCTGGTGAGCTTATTAAATTTATTATTCCATTATCTGTCTAGCTACAGAGTGTCAACCTTCATATTACAAAAGCCTATGAAATGTTAAATCTAGTTATTACACCACTGCAAAATATAAAAGGGGATAGTCAAGGTATTCGCCTGCGGCGCCATCCACCTAGATTTGACCAAACCTCCCCTCCTAAAAACATTTTTCCATCCGCCAGTGATGGTTGTAATCTCCTTTTAAGATCATATCATTCTTATTGGAAAACCCTTTATTTTATTATGTTCAAAAGACTAGGTGTTGATGAACATATTTTTTTTATAAATTCACTTTTTAAAATTTATTTACCTGAATAGCCAGTAACACTGACGGAAAATTTGATCACTTAACTTAAATGTGTTTTTCATTTTTATTATTTATAAGGTCGTTCATGTAATACAAATTTCACTGTACTTACCACCAACCATTTGCTAAAAAATCGTTTAATACTCTAAGGAAGGTGAAAGCTTGAATTTGTTTTGAGATAAGCGATTGGCTGAACTATCTAATAATACGTTTAACTTTAAGGCATCAGTTATTAGTGAATTTTGAAAATAAATCAATAATTTTTGTACGAACTATTATTGTCCAGTGGCAAAGGACATATTTGTGCCAAAAGATTGTAGCACACTGCATAGTTACAAGGCGCACAACACTATGCTTGCCTCGGTAACACTCAAGAACTCGACCAAGCTTTCAATAAAATGGAAATAAATTGTCGTCTTTTACCAAAACAAAAATGACAGTAATTTTTTTCAGATTAATTGGAAAACCATTTCGAACGTTTTTGTAATTCAGTAATATATTCTTGTGACCAACGTTCACAAATTATTCGGTAAATCCACTGCAACTTGAGGCGGTTTTTCAGTTGAGTTTGCAAGTCTTCATCGAATATAGTTTAAGCTGCGTGTCCGATAAAGAAATGAGAAGGTGTCAAGGGAATAAGGACAGAACGATAAGAGGATAACTGACAGAGGGGTCTTGAGTTTAAAATCGCTTACATTTTAATTAAAACGGCAACTAATTGTTCGAATGATAAAATTGGCGAAACCGGCCCTCTTAAATGATTTTTCATTAACTTAACCCTCGCCTCCTGCTGTCCTCCAAAGTGGTGCATTATGCAATACAAATTGCCATTTTATTCTATGATTAACAATAAAATTTATGAAAAAAGACAATTCAGAAAGTCTATTATGAGTTCCAATGAAGTTAGTACCATTATCAGAAGAGTGGTTTTCCACGATGAGCCATAAATCGTCGCAATACGAGTAAAAATAAATCCGTGATCAAATCAGATCACGTATTTTACTTGAACTGACTACTTACAAGAGTAGCTCTATTAGTCAATAAGCAAAAACGAACAAGCCTTAAATTTGTTGTAAGGTATAGTTTTCCGATCTCTGATGACAACTAATTGACAAGACATCAGTACTAAACGGTCAATGATTCTTGCAGTCAATGATAGAATAGTTCTTTTTGTCACAATCTCATCTTGAAAGTCACAAATAGAATATTGCAAGATATCATCAGAATAATTCCAAGTAACGCTTAAAGTTTTAATTTGACAATCATATTTAGCCACGACCACTGGAGTCTGGGCCAAGGCCACAATTTTTCAAAAATCCAATCCATAAACCCTTAACAAAGATATATGAATTTTAAGATAGTGAATTTCATCAAAACCTGTTAAAAACTCGTCCAAGTAGAAATCTTGGGCTACAACAATAAAGACGTCAGAAAAGGCATTTTGGTTTCCGTGAGCAATTTGTTTTAAACATCTAGAAGAAAGAAAATATGCAGAAGATGTACCATAAAGCCTGCTACTCACTATTTGTCCATTCGTTCGCAAACATTCGATTTGTCAATTTAAATGGATGAACGAACTGGCGAATCAACGAATTGAGGAATGTTTCATCCATACTGTCCATTAATTTTTATCTAATTCGTTCGTATGGATTTCATGCGTTTCAATATTTGGAAAATACACAAAAAAACAAAAGATTTGGTTCGGACGAATGGTTCGTCGAGACCGAAGCCTATTAGATTTTTCGCCCAGATTCGAAAGGATGAATCGAAGCCTCCACATGATGCAAACGAATGAACGTATAGAATCATAACAATTTATTTTACCATACGGATTAGCAGTTTAAAGAATTCTGTAACAATTACGATCATGTATGTGAATCAGAGCTTGAAGGTACTCTTCTCAATAGCGCCAATTAATACTAAAGGATCTTTTTTAAATCGAACCAAAAGAGAAAAAAGATCACCTTGAATAGTAGGACCGAGATTAGGACCTGCTTTGTAGGTCAGTTAAGATAGCTCTGTATTTGTTTTAGGATGCGCCAAATCTATGAATAAATAGACAACAGGAAGGAGCCCCATGCACTATTTTAAATTAGCAGGCTTTTGACTGAGCTACGTCATTTTTGGGACCTTAGTTTTCTGATGTTTACGTTTTGGCTTGTTGACGTGTATTGTGAAATCACCGCTTTTGCAAATTTAAGCTTAAATTTTAGCAGTTTAAAAATGATATTCACATCGTATTAATATAAAAGTTGATTGATAAGTTTAAAAGTAATAAAAAGTAACAAACACATTTTTGATGGTTTGTGTCATCAAAAAATGGTGAGTTGTGTAACATGCGACCATTCCCGTATTAAAAGTACAAGCGAGAATGGAATTTCGTTCCACAGGTAAGTCCATTTGTATTTTCGTAAGTAAAGAAATTAAGTGGACACTTTTAAATTTAAAGCCAAAAATAATTTTTTTTAATGAAATTTATGATTTTTGAACTGTCAAACAGTTAGGTTAGGAACCAACTGATATATAAAAAACACAGTAGCTTAACATCACGTGTAATATTTGGTTAGGCTAACACATTTAAATTACCTTAAGAATGTTTTAAAACGAAAAAAAAAGTTGAAGTTATGAGTTTCCTA
Organism: Kuschelorhynchus macadamiae; assembly: GCA_030620095.1. Lineage (NCBI taxonomy): Eukaryota > Metazoa > Arthropoda > Insecta > Coleoptera > Curculionidae > Kuschelorhynchus > Kuschelorhynchus macadamiae. The sequence goes on along the minus strand of JAUTXW010000253.1, from coordinate 1,548,836 downwards.
CATTATTTTCTTTTTTTTTGGGTCTGATACTGTGCTGAAGGGGAAACAGTTTGATTATATTTCTCTACAAATGTCATTTGTGTGTATTCTGTAAGCGTAAACTAACTTAATCAGACCTGACCTATACCTACCTAGTCTTCTTTAGCCTTATCTAACACATGCGAAATAAGTTAAGGGGCTCCTGCTTCTTCCTAGGGCATCTTCAAAAAAAAAACTAACACTATAATATATACTACAGAATGTTTAAAGGTAGTGTTACTTTTAAAATATTTTGGATACCTAATAATTATATTATTATAAAAAATAAAATAAAGAAATTTTTTAACCAATTTAATTTAATGGGTCACATATAATAGCAGTTACTTTGTTTAATTATTTTATTCACGTTTCTAAAATTATTTTTGGGTTTCTATGATATGTTTTGTTTTTATTTATATAGTTAATATTAATTTTACCGAATTTTCTTCTGACCTAATATGTTTTAGAAGCGTTGATATTTTTAATTACTTAACTTTGCTAAATAATTTATTAAAAATCAAGCTATATTAATAAAAAGAAAGCAGAATACAAAAGGACTGTCGAAAAGTAGCACAAATTAGCTGATGAGCTTTTTTGCCTAACAGTTAGCCATAAAAGATACATAAAAACCAGATATTTGTCAAATTTTAGCACATGGTTCTTTGTTTGTTTTCTAGCTGAAAGCTCGCTTCAAATTAGATTTTTTGGCTCCAAAAGTAGACGTTTTTAATGTAGATAGGCTATAGCATAATTACTTGGACAAAAAATATCTTTTATGGGGTAATTAAACCTCAAACTTTTTTTTGTAATATTGGATGGCCAAAAAGTAGAAATATCTGTCAATTTTGTTGCCACGACATAAACAGATGTATTCTAGTAAGTATTGAAGTTAAATTATAGTAAGCATAGCTGTTTAAAATGCCAGAATATGGTATTTTTAATCAATAGAAATCAAGGTCAGAATAAAATCTAGAAATAGGCATTTTTCCCAAATTCCAACCAAACATATTATAGCAAGTATTTAAGTTTAATTATAGTAATAATAGCTATATAAGAATGCCAAATTATGACATTCTAAGACAACAAAAATTGAAAGGAAAAATATGGCTTTTATTATCATATTTTTGTTTCAAAATTAAACTAAAATTGGATAGTTTTATTTAGCTTATTTTTGCTATAATATTGCCAAAATATGCCACATTTTCAAATTTACGTCTACAACCTATAAAACTATATTTAACCAAACTGAAGATATATTAAGAAAAACGAAATATAAATTGCCATACAAAATATCTAATAAAAATATTAAATATTCAACCATATATTATAGAAAAACGGTATTGGTGTAATCGTCGTTTAATTTTGTTACGCTGACTCCAGGGTCTTAAATTAGCCATTTTTAGCGAGTATTAAAGGCAAACCAAGTAAGCATCTTTATTGGCAAAATTTTAGTAAATTTTGCTACATTTTTGCTACATTTGAAAATTATTGCCCTTTGATAAAAATTTGCTTACAAAGTGGCCGATTTCAAAGAATATTTGCTTAAAAAATAGCCTAAAGCTTTTTGTGATCCGCCACGATGGAAATTAAAATTTAAAAAAATTGGCCACTTTGAACAAACATATTCTTTCTACCTATAAATACGTATTTTCATGCATGTTTTTTTTTTACGTTATGAATCCTTGAATCAATTTTCTTAGTAAAATACATTTCCAAATTTTAAAAAAAATTGTAGAAATCGAAATTTTTAGTTTCAAGAAGAGGCGTGTGTTTTGCATGCCTATCTTAGATTCTTCTAACGGTAAAAGTTCCTGCGCAAGTGTTTTTTGTCCCTATCAACCGTCACACCATGATTTGTTATCTTTGCATTTCCTCCTGGCTCATAAATTCTTACACTGATTGGCTCTGTTAATACTATTTCTACATAATTTGAAACAATTGATGATTTATCATATAAATGAAGAAAAAATAAGAAATTATTTAGGAAAATTTCGCAAAAAAAATGTTACTCAAATTTCGGCTAAAAAGAAGTCAGAATTCAGCTAAAATAGCTCGATTTTAAAGTAAAAAAGTAGCTAGTAAACCCTAAATTATTATTCCCCACTTTAGCCATTTTTCCGTCTTTATACTGTAATAGAACTGTAATTTTGGCTAGTAATTTTAGCTAATTAGCCAATATCACAGCATTTTAGCCTATATATGATTATATGTGCTACTTGGGAATGCCATACATCACGTATACGTGTTACGACAGCTCATCACCCAGAATGCTTTCTCGCTATATTAATTTATTTTGCACAGACGTCAAAATTGCCACATTTCTTTATAACTTTGATAAAGCGCTATTTCAAACCCAGTGTCTATTTTAAAGCTAAAGCATCAATAACAACCAACGTGGAACTTAAACCCCTGAATAAATATAAGAGTATTTGTATGAAAGGTTTATTATGTAAAAAGTAAAATTTAATAATATCTAAAGTGAGCTGTTAAAGACATAACATGAACGTTTCAGCAATTTTTTGCTAAATTACCACCTGAAATCACATTACTTGGCTTGTTTAATTTAGTCCATACCTTAATTATAATTCTCTTTTAAAAGTACAAGCTTTCAAATTACTTTCTAAATTTCAATGTGAAAATAAAGTGGATACGCCACTGAAAACCGGAAACTAGGTGTTGTCATTTTGACGGGCCATCGCTTTGAATCTTGAGACCTTCCCTCGTCAAGGTCACGGCTAGGCTCTTTCTTCTTGTAATTTTTTAAACACGCTTTAACATTGGAACAAGTATTCCATAATTATTTATTTATTGCCTACAGAATTACAAATGTGCTAAAAAAGTAAGCAAAAAAGTGGAGTCAAATCTAATAAAAAATTTTTTAAATTAAAAGTCACTGGCTAATATTCAGAAGCCAGTGGCAAAAGCTCTGAGAATCGGTATAAGGAATGTACAGAAACTTGTGCACGAAAAAACGTAATTTACTTCCGAAGAAGATTAAGAAATGTACACGAAAAAATCCAAAGGCAAAAAACTTAAGTTACAATGCAAAAATGGATATTCATAAAGCAATTTATGATTTATACACGTCAAAAACTAATATAATCCTTCAGAAACTTTTTAATATTATAGACTAAAAAATATCATCATCACTTAAAAAGTTCTCATCTTCTGAGTCGTCCTCAAATGGCGCAATAATCATTGGTGCTATTTCGACATCTAGAACTCGTTCTCGATTCCACCAATCCCATATTAATTTCCCCGTATGTTCCACAGATTTCTTCCAGTACTCCGGGGTAATATAATTTAATGAATCTTGCCAAACAATTTGCACTTCATCTGATGTAAGACCATCGTTCACGTGTTTTTCGTAATATGATTTTGCCACAGCCCATATTAATTTTATTACGTTAAACTGGCAATGATATGGCGGCAGTCGTAAAAACTCATGTCCATTTTCTCGTAATATTTCATCTTCGGCATAAATTGTTGGTTTTTTAAAAGATTTTGCCATTAAATAAAGTTCTAGTTTCAGCATATTGGGTAAAGGATTTTGTATTATTAGCCAGTCATAAATATCACTTTTCATCCAGGATGAAGTAGTTTGTTTATTTAAGATTCTTGAATGATAAGATGCATTGTCCAGAATGATTAAAGATGGCGCATCTAAATTTGGAATCAGTTGTTCTTTTAACCACTTTTCAAACAGTTCACACTTCATATTATCATGGTAGTCCATACTTTTGAATGTTGAAGAGAACAGTAAACTTGCACCTGGGAAAAATCCTGTTGAAGAAACTGCATGCAAAATGATGAACCGTTTTCCCGTTCCACAACCCTTTTTATTTGAATTAAGAAATTTTAAATTAACATCGACACTTTACAGACTCGTCCTGCCAAGATTTCGAACCACTTCCATTAGAAAATATCCAAGTCCCGTCTAAAAATACCAATTTTCTAAATTTTGAATTAACATTTTCCGTGTATTTCTTTAAAAACTGGATAAGCTGACTTGCTATAAGTTTATATCGAAAACCCAACATTTTTATTAATTTTGACGATTTTAGTCAAATTTCTTAATCTTCTTCGGTAGTAAATTATGCTTTTTTTCATGCACAATTTTCTGCACAGTCCTTATACCGATTCTCAGAGCTTTTGCTACTGTCTCCTGGATATTGGCCGGTGAATTTTCATTTTCGTAATATTTTATTAGATTTAATACTATTTTTTTCGCTTGTGGATGCAAAAAACCAGAAAATTGTTTTCTATTTGTCTTCTAAAAAACCGGACCTATGTTAGGTTTATCTATGGGCACACATTCACAACATTCCAATAAACATATCACACTTTAGTGCACTACACCGATTTACACACACGCATCGATTTACATACACGTGATACTGCACGATATTTTTTCAGCACATGCTGTCAGGTTTTGTTTTTCCATTTAGCAGTCTGTTGACTGTTATAATATTTTTGTGGTAAATGTAGTTTATCATGCTTTTTGGAACGTAACACCATAATTGTTGTTTTAGTTTCCACGTTAATCTTATTTGTGTACTTAATATTATATAAATGTCTAGTATAGTAACAATTACACATAATTAGTAAATGTAAAGCCGGTAGCTACTCGGTGGAGTTGGTATGTATTTTAAAAATAATTTTAAATACGAAGTTATCAATTCAATTCATACAGAACACTTAGAGCAGCTGTGGATTAAATTTAAATTTAATAATGTTTCATATATTTTTGGCTCAATATACAGACCACCTAGAGGTCAGTTTCTTGAATTTTTAACTAGCTTTGAAGACTCTTTATCACATGTTTCGATAGAATGTAATAAGGATGTTTGTGGTGGCGATTTTAATTTGAACTTTTTAGATTTAAATAATAAGTGTTCAAGATTTAATGTCTTGTATTGAAACTTTTAATTTACAACAAATTGTAAACACACCTACGAGAATAACAGATAGAACCAGTAGTTTGATTGATTTGATTTTCATACCAAAGGAAGAAGAAGATTATAATTATTCTGCTAAAAATGTACCTCAAATTTCTGATCATATGCTAATAGATTGCTGCTTGAATACTAAAGGTACCACAGAAGATAAAAAATATTCCACAGTTAGAAACTTAAAACGTCTTGATAAAGATCTGCTAACCATCTTTCTACAAGGCGCGCCGTTCGAAAACATAATAACTATTATCAATATTAATGAAAAAGTGTCATATTTTAATTCTTTGCTATTGAGTATATTTGATGTTTTGGCTCCTTTAAAATCAGTAGTTATAAAAAGACGGAAGCCTGTCTGGCTGACGGACACTGTGCTCACTATGATTAAATTAAGAGATAAGGCTTTCCAAAAATACAAGCGAACAAAAAATCAGAATTATTGGGATTATTATAAACAGTTACGCAATCAAACAAACATAGCTATAAGAACTGAAAAAAGGAAATATTTAGAGTATTGCGCTAATAACAGTAATAGTAAAATTTTCTGGCAAAGGCTAAAAAATTTAGATATTGTAAATAAAGCTAAAGTTGTACCTCTTCCTGATTTTTTAGATAATCCTTCAGAAATAAATAAACATTTTCTACAATTTTCAAATAATATACAGTCTGTTGACGTTAATCTACTAGATTATTATCTTAATAATAGGAAATTAATTTTAGGTGAAAAATTTGAGTTTGTTACTGTTAATACAGATGAAGTGAAAACACATTTATATAGTATTAAATCGTTGGCGTCGGGATCCGACTTAATAAATTTAGAAATGTTATGCTTATGTTGTCCTAGAGTTTTGCCTTTTCTTACTAATATAATTAACTCCTGTATTTTACAGGGAATTTTTCCCGATGATTGGAAGATCGCTCGTGTAACGCCTTTACCAAAAAAATCTAATACAACTTGCCTTAACGAACTTCGGCCAATCAGTATTTTGCCCTGTCTTTCGAAAATATTAGAAAAAATAATGGATCAACAAATGAGACGATTTTTAGACAAAAATTCTATTTCACCTGTTAACCAATCGGGATTCAGGAAAGGGTATAGTTGTGCAACAACTTTACTGGGTCTGACGGATGACATCATCAGGGCAACCGATGTGGGAAAGACATCAGTCTTGGTGCTTTTGGACTACTCGAAGGCTTTTGACATGATAAGTCATGATCTGTTATTGTCAATTTTAAATTATGTTGGATTTGCAAATAACGCAAAAGAATTTATTAAAAATTATCTCGAGAATAGACTACAGTATGTCGAAACTTCCACGGGTCACTCGTCACGAGAATTGGTAGGTTGTGGAGTACCACAAGGCTCTATATTGGGGCCTTTACTGTTTACAATATATACAAATAACTTTAACTCTTGTATGGATCAAGTCACGGCATATTTTTACGCAGACGATACGCAGTTGCTTTTTTCCTTTTCATCCGATGATTGGCAGGTGGCGGAAAGATCCATAATTTGAATAACTTAATGATTTTTTCCCAACGTCATGGCTTGCATGTTAACCCTGAGAAGTCATGTGTTATGGCTTTCCGTAAGCATAAGAATCGCGCTGAGGTGGATCTCAACATACATATTTCAGGCAGGGGTTTGAAATTTAGCAAATGTGAAAGGAACTTGGGAATTAGAATCGACACAGATTTGCGTTTTAAACAGCAAGTCGGGATTAACCTACAAGGGGCATACATGTCTTTGAAAATGTTATATCTACATAGTTACATTTTGAGTGAATCTCTTAAAATTAGATTATTAGATTCTCTTGTACTTAGTCATTTTAATTATTGTGATGTTTTATATGGCCCTTGTTTAGATAACGAAGATATAAACAGAATTGAGAAATTACAAAAAAATTGTTTACATTTTATTTATGGCATATGGAAATTTGAGCGAATATCACATACATTAAAAGATGCAAAATGGCTTAGTATGCAGAATCGACGTAGATTACATTCTCTGGTGTTGTTTCATAATATTATATTTAACAACTGTCCTCCAGACTTAACATATAAAATTATTTATAGAACAGATGTCCACAATTTAAATCTAAGATTTCGGGGTCTCAATAATTGTAAATATGAAATAGTTTTTTTGCTGTGTGTGATCATTTTACGAACATTTTGTTTTTGTTGTAAAATATGGTTTACAAAGGGGCTAAACTTTGAGCAGTTTTTAATTGCATTTAGCTCCTTCAAATAGTCAAATAATGTTTTTTCTTAAATGTACTATTTATTGTTATATTGGTATATTTGGAAAATAAATATTATTATTATTATTATTATTACTGATAGATGCGAGAAAAGAGATATGGGGATTAATAAATTTGTGACGAAAAGTTTTGTACCGTGAATAATCCATAAGGAAAAGAAGCAAAGTAAAAAAACAGACATAAAATATTAAGAAATTTACTTAAAAGCTCTTCAAAATCGGACTTACACTATGCTATACACACCTAAACAATGAACTAAAGATATATAAATAATGAATTTACATACAAATATGTTTATCTATTTGGCGTTTATGACTATATTCTTAACGTGCAAAGGGATTCAAAAAGTCCTATTACGAAACGTATTATTTTTTTTACTAAGTTTCGAGGTCACCTACCGCGTCATGTTAAACAAATAAAACGAAGATTTTCAATTTCAAAAAAAAGGTTTAAACTTACTGGCATCCTAAATATTTTATAATTTTTTCGCGCAACATTTTATAAAATGAATTATATTATGTACTAGTTAAAGGCCAAATAGAAAAAACTGTAAAAAGCACCCATTTCATAAGATGTTTTATCTACCATTAAAACTCTCCTAGATGGTTTGTTTTCTAAACTGGAAGCGTACAACTTCTGGAAATTGGTACTTTAATATACTAATATATTACAGAAATATTTATACTTTATTACCAAAGAAAGTTTTTAACTATTTAAATAAGTAAATATTATTAGCCTACTGGAAAAAATTAAGACCAATAAAGTTCTGTAATACCTCAGAAGGCTCAAATATAGTAGCACAGAGACAATGCCACATTGATTCTGTCTGTTTTTCTGGATAGCTCTTCTGAACTAATTTATTATTTACAGATACCCAGATAGCACAGTGGAATCAATTTTCAGCTGCTATTGATTTGTTTGCATTTATACCTTTATAATACAAAAAGGGTTTCTATAATTTATTCTTAAATTTTTGATATTATGAAAAACTTTGAACTCCAAAAATGCTCATCTAAAACATTCCATAGTTTGATAATTACAGATGTCGAAGAAGCAACTCTCATTTCTAGCTAAAAACAAAAATACAAAAGCGGACTATGCAAATCATGCATAAAGGTATGCCTTTTTTACTATTTTTGTTTTACTGATTAATTCCTTACAACTTCTTAAAATATTTATCTGTTAATGTATACCTAAAATATGTTTATTTTATGAACTACAAAAATATTAAAATACAGATTATACCAACTGACCATAACCTACTGAGAGTTTATAGTTGTTCTGACTCCATCTTAAAACTTCAATTCCAAGGTCTCTTACTCTTCAAATGAAAGGCTTGGGCGTCATTATGGCCTTTTAAAATGTGTAATTAGAGTCTTTCTGACGCCTAAATAAAGAATTTCCCACCTTCGGAGCAAACATATGGCCACTGAATAATATCAATTTGATGCCACTATATACCTATCATTAATTACTTTTTATGTAGCTGTGGTTCCATTTTTTTTATTTGTACATTTGCGGTCACTTGAAATAATTATGAAAATTGAATTTAAGAAATGAATGACCTTGTAAATCGAAACTTAGCAGTAGGGTATACACATTTACAACTTTATATAGTCTATGACCTTCATCCTTGTAGGTATTACATAATATAATTTATATCCCTAAATAAAAAACATTAAAAACTATACCAATGTTGGAAAGTAAGTGTTTGTACTATAAAAATTAAATGTACACTATTAAAAGTTACAGCTCAAGACTTAATAAATTATTAAACATGTTTGAAATATCAGGTGAAAGCATTAACTTAAAATATACAGATATAATTATAATTAGTGTAGCAAATCGCTATTTGTAAAACTTGGGAGAAAAATCCATCATTTCGCCTTGGTATTAAAATCCATGGAAGGAAATAGTCTCAGAAATAAAACTTTACTCTAGTTTATTACATATGATTTATTTTACGACGCTTCCAGAAATGTTTTTCTTATCTTATGTATCTTATTTGATTATGTATCACAATCAAATTCATTCACAAGATGTTTTTGGGAGATTTAAGAGACTTAAATATACCAATTTAAGCTTAAAGCTGTCTACTATATGGAGCAAACATTCTACACCACAACAATGGAAATTAAAAAAAAAAGTGAAGATCGAGTATCAAAAGTTAATAGACCTCCTAAAGCTGGAGATCAATGTCTATAAACGCAGAAGAGTGCAGAGAAGACATTAATAACCTCCACAAAATCTGATTTTTATTTTCTTGCTATTTGTTTGTGCAGTCTCTTAAGTCTTATGCTTGATTCAACTTTATAAAGATTGATTGTTATTATTAATGTAATTTTAATTCTCGATGTAGTTATTTATTGCTTGTATATGCACAGACGAAACGGCTAGTTTTGGGGGGGTGATCACACTAATCGATAAAAGCTAAACAGAAAGTAAAGTTTAACCCATTAAAATGTATAATAATAGCCTAATCGATTATCGATTCTAATATTTTATTATTACCAATTAGGTAATTAAAGAAGTGGCCATTACAATTTTTTATGGAAAATATTGTGTTGGTGGGTCACCAAAAACTAACCACTTAAAGCTTTCATTAACTTTTGTAAATGGATATGTACTAGCAAAGTGATAGTAAAAACTACACTTGCCAAATGCCTTACAAAATTGCTAAATGCAGGCTGGAACAGATATGGTTAACAGCGTGGGGAATATAAGGAAAAGCTACAGTTGCCAAAATGCCTTACAAATTGCTAAACGTGTGGGGGATATATAGAACTTCATTGCGAATGGTGAACAGTCTCATATAATTTTCATCAATGATTCAATTAACTGCACTGTTAATATTCAAAACAAATAATTTTCGCTAATGTTGATACTCATTTTTGCAATATAATAGCTCTACTATAATTTGTTTTTGCTTTCCTTCCAAGTAGACAGACAAGATAAGAATGCTACTTTCTGAAAACGTGGTAGAAAAACACATTTTCAAAACCCATCTTAATGATTTATTGCTAATTATTAAAAACTGGAGCTACAAGTTACCATGGTTGTAACTACTGATAAATGTAAAAACTATCACTTGTTATATTTAATATTTCTTATATTTTTACAGTCATATATAACTACTTTTGATGTTCAATTATTCTCATCTTCCTTTTTCAGCATTTTACTGATTCTACTGTACAATGTACAATCTTTTTATAGATTCATTGCCATGATGTTTCTCATATAAACATGCAGCTGACTAAACACACGGCTCCACATAATTGCCCGGAAATAAACCTGTAATTGCGTCCATCACTCCTTCCCACCATCCATCATCGTTTTTCTTCAGGACGTAGATAACAGCACTTTCTTGGAAACTCAACTCGTCATCTTTATCTGCATAGTAATCGTATATTGCGACCACTGAAAATAAATGTTTTATCCAAGATCAAAAATATTTTTAAAAATAAATTGCAAAATAATAAAAAAGAGTCTTGTAATTTAAAGGAAATTGGCTCCATTATTAAACTCCAATCTGAATCCAGCAATTTGAAAATATGTATCAACAATCTACAGAGTGTCCGGAAAATGTACAACGTTAAATGACAGATTGCTGATGTCAAAAATAGACAAATTTAAGCCAACTTACCTATATAGAAAATTGTTTCGTTTAGCATACAAAGGGCGTCAAATTGTTTTTTCTTAATTTCTTGGAAACGTGCTAATTGATTGTATTTTTTTTTTAATGTGTGGTTTAATTCTATAAAATTACGTTTTCTAATGTATAGTGGCTGGCTATAATAAATTGGAAATGTTATAAAAGCTACGACCCATCTAAAGATGAACCTATGATTTTTAACGTCATCAACTTTATGAAACATTTTCATCCGGTAGATTAAGGTTTTTTGAAACTTTATCCCTTTTAAAAATTTTTTCTAAAATGAGCGGTTTTGACAAAAAAGAATTGTTTTTCAATTTCTTGCATACACTAATAATAATCTTATTATTAATTATTGCAGCAGTTTTCGTTACCATGACATTTAATAACAACAAGATATGAGTCACTAACTTGCACAACGAACACGATTATGCGGATGCAAATCAAAGTGCCATTAAAGTTGCTCACCATCAGCACGAGTTTAGAATAAATGTATGAGCAGGTATTATTCATCGCTATCTTACTGGTCCTCTGAAGATTCCAGACAGATTAGATGAAAATACCTACTTAAATTTCTTGCAAAATGTGCTGCCAATTCTTCTAGAAAATGTGCCTCACCTCATATTTCCGCTGCTGTTTGGTAATATCTGCATAAACAATATCCCAAGAGGCAATGAAATCAAAGTGCTATTAAAGTTGCTCACCATCAGCACGAGTTTAGAAGAAATGTATGAGTAGGTATTATTCATCGCTATCTTACTGGTCCTCTGAAGATTCCAGACAGATTAGATGAAAATACCTACTTAAATTTCTTGCAAAATGTGCTGCCAATTCTTCTAGAAAATGTGCCTCACCTCATATTTCCGCTGCTGTTTGGTAATATCTGCATAACCAATATCCCAAGAGGCAATAATGCATCAGTAAGATGGCCACCATGTTCCCTGTAGTTAAATATGTGCGATTACTTTTTGTGGGGCGCTTTTAAAACAGAAATTTATAAGACTCGTGTATATACTCGTGAAGATTTATTGGCACGAATTTTAAATGCTGCGGCCATTTTCAATAATCCTCAAACATTATATAAAATCCAATTTCATTTTTTAAAGACTGTTACTAAGTATATTGAGCAAAATGGAGACCATTTCTGCTTAATTAACGTTTTCTTCTTAGTTAGAGTTTTTTCCATTTTTTTAAATAAATCTTTGATACCACATTTGCCCATTACTTTATTATTTAGTGTATGCACGTAATCGAAATTTTTTTTTTTGCCAAAACCGCTGATTCTACGAAAAATTTTTAAGAGGGAAAAAAGTTTCAGAAAACCTCAATCTCTCCCACTACTTGATTCGTAATAAAGTTGATGACGTATCTTTAGATGGGTCATAACTTTTACAACACTTTCACTGTATTATGACCGGCCTCTATACAATTAGAAAACGTCATTTTACAGTATTAGACCATACACCAAAAATCGTTAAAATCAATTAGCAGGTATCCAAGAAATTTAAGAAAAGCAATTTTTTTTAATTTGACGCCCTCTGCAGGCTAAACGAAGAAATTTTGAATATAGGTAAGTTAGTTCAAATCGGCCTATTTTTACATCAGCAATCTGTCATTAAATGTTCTACACTTATTTTCCGGACACCCTAAAACACAGGGCGATATTTTCTCCAGTTTCACCAGCAGGTCCCCTTAACGATCGTTCCGCGGTCACTACTGACTGTAACTGTATTGTTATTAAATTTGCTAACTTAGTAATTAAGGAAATACACGACACATTTTCTTATCTTCACAAAATTTCAGCATTTCGTATGGACTAAGTTTAGAATTCTAGGACGAAAAATTTAGACGATTAAATGTATGTTTCAGTCTGTCAACTAAAAATTTTTCAGGACATTTTTATAATTTATTTAAGTACATAACATATTGGGGCTCAGCAGCATGCCGATTATAATCAATATTACGACAGATTTCGGCTCGTGGGTTTCTTTCTATTCTATGCCTATGATTCTTTTAATATCAATTTGGATTTTCTTTAAAATAGCTCTCAACCCACAAAGGTGTTATCACTAATTTTTATCTATCTTTAATTATAATTTTCACATGAACAATAAAGGATAAGTAAAATAAATTATTTAAGACACTACTACTCCTGCACTCAAAATGAATATTAATTTGTCCTCAAAAAGTTTCAAAAAAAGAGTCGAAGGGTTAGTTAGGTTAGTCGTTAGAAAATTACTAATAGGACCTAATTTGGGGCCTATCTATTTAAATATTTAAAAGTTAAAACGTACCCTCATATAAGCGCTTTGTAAATAACCACAACGTCAACTCATGATGAGAAGGCACTTTTTATTTTGAAGCTTTCGCATATAATTTGAAAACTACAGTTCCCGTCGAAATTCGACAGGTTTTCACCCATATTATTACAAAAGATAAAAAAAAAGGTAATTTTAAATATTACAACTATTTTAATTTTTTGGGTATCAGACAGCAATTAAACATTAAATTTGTTTAACTATTTAATGTTGCCCTATACATACTTATACCCTATATATATATATATATATATATATATATATATATATATATATATATATATATATATATATATATATATATATATATATATATATATATATATATATATATATATATATATATATATATATATATATATATATATATATATATATATATATATATATATATATATATATATATATATATATATATATATATATATATATATATATATATATATATATATATATATATATATATATATATATATATATATATATATATATATATATATATATATATATATATATATATATATATATATATATATATATATATATATATATATATATATATATATATATATATATATATATATATATATATATATATATATATATATATATATATATATATATATATATATATATATATATATATATATAATATATATATATATAATATATATATATATATATATATATATATAATATATATATATAATAATAAAATAACTTAAAAACACCTTACACAAGAATAAATTAAAATTTCCATATTTATGTATGTATTACAATGCACAAAATAGTAATTCAGATTCTAGATCTAGGTAATTTAAGTATTCAAAAACTATATAATGAAGGAGGCATTCTCCAATAAGGACATTTTTAATTTACTTTCAAAAAGCCAGGGGAGGTGGGAAGTTGATTATTTAATTTTATTGACAAGCATCTCTGACCATCCCGACACTTCTCAAAACATCGGTACGCCGGTACAATCTTTGTTCTTTGCCTGGTATTGTAGCTGCGTACTTCACTATGCACTGTGAACATGTCTAAGTTAGTTTGTGCATATATTTTGTTTATCAGAATAAACATTATATGTATAGATCTAGTTGTTAACTAGGAGAAGTTCTTAAAAAATGTATATTTAACATAGTGACAAAAATCTATATTTGCCCAACGCCTACATAAAATTAAAAAACCTACAAAAGCTTCTCCTTGAAACACTGCCGGACTAAGAGCAGCAGTTTTTTATTTAGATAGAGATCCTTTGTTACCTGTTTTTTAAATGTTCATTAAGAAAAGGTATATAAATATTATGTAACTGTTTACAGATGTGTAAAATGACCATTTTAATAAAACTCTTAGAAATGGTCCCAGAGATAGAAGTCTTTTGCTAAACACTTTAATTTTTATTTTAATTTCAATTTAAATTAACTAGTTTTGCATAAAATATATCATTATCATCAGAATAAAGTATAGAAGTTCATTCATAGTAACTTTTAAAGGTGTAATTACAGTAGCCTGTAACATGCTAGTTTCACGATTGATGGAAGTAATAATTTATTGTAAGAGCCAAAGTACAAATGGTATAGGGTTACTAAATATATGTCTTCAATAGTTTCAATGGTTGGTCACTCAAGTCATAAGTCGAATTTATATTTTTATTTTCACTTTATGGGGCAATTAAAAAATAGATCATTGAATACACAAAAAAAACACAATCCTTATCAAAATTAAAATATTTAATTTGTCTAGGATTACATTTCATGCCAGAAATTAAAGTTACATCTAACATATCTAATTAGGGGCCGGCATTATCTGTCTGCCGGCTGCCCAGCCCCAATATAGTTTATATCAGTTTTTTTTAGTTACAAAAAATGTTAGAAAGTCCTGGTTACAAAAACAATTGAAATGTTAATTTCGAAAACGAAGTAGGGCATGGATAATGTATGTAATGATCTATGTAAAATTTTCTCACCTTTTTCAATATAGTTTTTAGGTACCCATCCTGGTAGATCATCCTCATCTGGTACAATGGGCATTACCCCTGATGACGTCCTTGGGCGTCCAAATGCTTCATGTTCGTCTTCTGGAGGCGGAGGAGGTGGGAGAGGTGGTGATTGAGACCCACTCCCTCTCGAAGCGGCCTACAATTATTAAAAAGTTCGTTTTTAAAATACGCCTATCATTTATGCTAGCTTCATTTTTAATTAAAAAATAGTTATCGGTCTGTGTTGATCACAGAATACTGTTGCATAAACTTAAGGTCTATGGGTTTAGGGCAAACCTCTATCATGGTTCAGATGGTATTTGTCTCAGCTTTTCCAGTCTGTTATTTTCAAAGACAAACATTCTGAACCTTAGTATCTTTAGGAGTAACACAAGGATCTGTATTGTGGAAATGCATTTTTATTTTAGAACCTATCTGAATGATACATAAAAACTGGTACTACTGGTACTGGTAATGTTTCATGTCAGTTCCTAAAACTGCTTTAACAAAAAAAAATAAATTTGACGATAAAAAGCTATTTAACTACCTCCCTGAAAGTATAAGAGCTCTCTCTAGTGTACACTAAATTTCAAGAAGAGAAATATTTTTTTACAATGAAAGTCTACTGTGTGGATTTATTTTTTCCGATTTATTTTCTTATTGTTTGTTAAACTTGTATTTTTGACGTATGTTTATAATTTTTATTATATATTTTTAATGTATTTTAATAATTTTAACTTTTATATATTTTATTATAATTACATTTTATTATATTCTCGTAAAAGGGAAGTATTGTAATCATAAAAAAATTACCCTCTGAGATTTTTTCAGATCTTTACATTTCAAGGTCTCTAGATGCCGAAAAACATGTTTTCTCAATTCCGTCGGTCTGTCAATTCGCGGAACAAAATGCTGGCCTAGTGAAAGGTTTTATCCAATATACCGAAAATTTTGCATAAAAATCAAATGTTACATAGGAATGAACCCATAACATTTTGGTAAGAATCCAAGATACCTAAGATATAGATTAGTATCAAATTGTGTGAAAGCATTAAGTATGAGATAGAAATAAAATGATCAAATTGTGGTAGGAAAGGAATTCAAGAGGGCGAAATGAAAAAAATTCAATCAACTTTGCAGGACAATTAAATGTGGTACAGGGATAAACTAGTACGAATTCACCATAACGGAACAAAATGATGGTTTAAAAAAAAATCAAGGTAAAAACAACTTATTCAGTTTTTTAAAATTATGCCAAAAAACTGTCGCATAGGTAGAATACTCCTATAAATTCAATATGGTGGAACAAATTGGCGCCAAGGAAAATTTTCGAAAACACAGTATATATGTGTTACTAAATGATTATGTGTAGAACTAAGTTGGGTCACACTTCACTATTCCAAATAAAATCAAAAATTCATAACGAGGGAAGTTCCGGGTAAAGGAAATTTACCGATTTTTTTATTATTAAAACATTTTAACATATGCTTTTTCTGTTATTTAAACAAAACTGTGGAGCCTGATGGTGTTCTAGGTTATTTGGTTAAGCCTGATGGTGTTCTAGGTTATTTGGTGGTTAAGACATCCACTATGAATATTATTTAACTTAAGCACTAGTCGCACCTTTCCAGAAAGTTGGAAAACAGTGCATATATGTCCAGTTTATAAGAGTGGAAGTAGGGAGGATGTAAACAACTATAGGCCTATAGCAGTTTTGTCAGCTATCGCGAAAGTGTATGAGGGTATATGGTTTAAGCAAATGTATCCCACTGTCTCTATAGGAGTTTAAGTATGTCAGCATGGGTTTATGAGACAAATGTTAACAGTCACAAATCTGATCAATCTTACACATACAGTATTTTAGTTTAAAAAATTGGAATGTAGAATTGTTTTTTTGAAAATTATTTATTTCAAATTGGTTTTTTCTTCTTTTTTACAGAAATGATATTTATATTGAATTAGGTGTTTTTTTTGTTATTATTTAAATTAATTAAATAGAAATATTTCCCAGCTGATTTTTTTTATTTGCAAGAATTCACAAATTACTCATTTTTATAGAAATGCATATTACTTCAAAACCAGAAAATAAGTTATCACTTTGAAGATGCTGACAGCATTTTAGTTTAAAATTTGGGATGTATCTTAATGTTATATTTAAATAATAGAATAGCTAATTTATAAATGCTTATATGTAAATGTAAGCTAAATAATACACTGGTAAGTTATTTTGTACAAGTGTTTATTTTTTTACAATGTTTAAAAGAAATTAAAATAGAAAGTGGAATTCATAAAACATTTTACTATAACTATACAGTGATTTTAGCAAGGTATTTGATGTCATCTCACATACTATTTTAATTTCAAACTTAAATATGAGTTTGGTTTTTAACAGAATATGATAGACCTAATAAATAGTTATTAAAGGGGCAGACGGCATAAAGTGGTTTTGAAAAGACATTGCTCTGGAGAATTTTCCCCTATATCTGGGATTCCTTAGGCCTCTCCTCTTTCTGATGTTTATAAACGATATTACAAAGGTTATTTCTAATTCTGATTATCTATTATTTGCTGATGATCTGAAGTTGTATAAGACTGCTACTTTTTTCAAAAAGATGTTGATAATATAGCTGAATGGTCGCTTTCCAAGAGACTCCATTTTAATATTTCTGAATGTAAAGTAATGTCTTTCTCAAGTAAAAAAGAGGTAGTGCTTGGGGAGATGCTGGAGCGGGTTGGATAAATAAGGGATCTCAATGTTGTTTTTGAGTAAGCTGACTTTTGACAGTCACATTTCAAGTATAGCAAAAAAGGCTGGAAATCATTTGGGTTTATTGTATATATATCCCTTCTTAGGAGCATTCTGAAATATTGTTCAGTGATATGGAACCCATATTATCAAAAAAAAAGTATGATGTGCAAAGAATTCAAAATAAATTTTTCTCTTACGTTAATATTAAAGAACAGATAAGGTATGATATGTATGTTTCAAGAAGTAACCTTTGCAAGCGGTATGGGTCGTTTCAACTGGAGATGAGCAGGAAAGTGAACGATTTCTTGTATTTATATAAAATAATCCTTGGACTGGTAAATGACTCTACCTTTGCAGCAAAAATCTTTTATAATGTTTCTTCGTATAATACTAAGTCTTGATTAACAATTTACCTACCAACTATGGCTCATACTAATTATCAATTGAACTCACCCCTGCATGTGTATGTTATAAAATGATATCCAGGATAATTGAGGTATATATTTAATTATATAATTATTTATTTACATTGTGGTATTATAATACATTGTAGTAAGAGAGTATTTGGTAAAGGGTTAATGGCAACCTATGCTTACTACCTGTTAAGTACCTACAAATAAAATAAATTGTGCAAGTGGGACTGGATTGTTATATCTTCATAAATAAATTTGTTCAGTACTTTCCGATTTGACGCAGATCGCAGATCATTGAGGTATCCTATCCACTCACTTACCTTTCAGCACATCTTGACACCCAAAAAACCTTTACTATATAGTATTAATTGGTCAGTTGTTCAATTTAACGTGTCACCATATTTATACTGTAAATTTATGTTGTAATCAGAATTTATATGTATTTTAATAAGTTCACTACAACAAATAACGCTTGCTTTATCCCCGATTTTTAAAACTTGCGTTTTTTTCCTCGTTTTGGGTTTCTATTTTTTGGATTCATTTTATTTTCTCTTTCACTTACTACGTCTTATTAATTTATAATTACGAGGATCCCACAGCTTGGTCCTAAATTTGCCTACCTCTTTACTGTATATAGAAGACTTGTGCTCTAAAATTCTAATGGGTTCAACCATTTGCTTATTAAGAGAATTTAATTCAGTAACCTGGTTTTCCAATTTATCACGTTCTTGTATATCTTTTTCTACTCTATCAAGTAAAATTTCATTTTCTTGGTTTATTTTGCTAAGCTCTACACCAAGTTTAAAATTCCTTGTTTTGCATGCATTCTTGCTCTATATCAAAAACATCATCCCTAAACTCTTTAGTCATTTTCCTCTATTTGCTTGTAATGCTCTGAGAACTGTTTAATCGCTTCATTTAATTTTAATTGAAGTTCGTGGACTTCCTCATCATTTTTTAATTTGAAGGCTGTAGAGCCTCCTTATTGTCAATGTCATTTTTTAATTTGGACACCTTTTCATACATTTGTCTAGTCTCCATTTTACCTTTTTCCTTACACTCCTCAGAACAGTACTCTATGCCCACCGATCTCTTTGAAGTCTTTTATTCTTTCTTCGCAACTGTTTAATCGCTTCATTTAATTTTAATTGAAGTTCTTGGACTTCCTCATCATTTTTTAATTTGGACACCTTTTCATACATTTGTCTAGTCTCCATTTTACCTTTTTCCTTACACTCCTCAGAACAGAACCCTATGCTCACCGATCTCTTTGAAGTCTTTTATTCTTTCTTCGCAACTTAGATGAAAGATATAAACACAAACAATACAGATTAAATTAACATTTATGCAACATTTAAACATTGGTCTACATTCCATATCCACTTATCCCTTACACCAGTTATTTGTTACGTTTTATATTCATTCTTCTTTTATTTAACAGTATTTAGTACACATAACTATTATTTGGCTGTAAATCATGAAAAATTCGAGAAAAACCGCCATCACAATTTCAGTCACTATTTTCACTTCAAACGAAATTAATTTCAATAAAATGTATATCAAAATGGTTTCTAAATTATCCAGATTCAGCTTAAACTCGTGGAAAATATTTGAAACTCTCACGATGATGGCCGATTTTCCGTGAACAACTAATTTTATAAACAAAAGTAAACAACCATAACATAAAGACGATTTTTTTTTTACTTTTAAAGTGATTTATTGCATCTAAACAAATACATGATTTCAAGGAGGTCCTCATAGAAACTAAATAATTCGAAACAAGAGAATTAAAAGAAGAAATGGATCAAACAAAAAATAAATGGAAGCATAAGTAATAAAAAACACTACCACATCAAGTACATAGAATAATTAACAGGAGATATATGTCTATGTCACAAAAATCTTGTCTTAATACATTTAAGAACTGCACTTAAATTACAGATAAAGGGAAACACACAAGCAGACAAAAAATTATCTGTAGGATTTTTTTAATGACAACCTTTTTACATTTTCAGATATGATGTTATAAAGACACACTCCACTTACATATATTGAGGCACCAGCCATTTTAAAATTATCTGAGGAGTATTTAAATGATCTTTAAATCTGGTGTTAGAACAATGAGTATGATGCCAATATGAAAATGTTATGTTGAAATATCCTAGATATTTAGTATCACAGTATTTCAAGTTTCTATCGCTAATCATTATTTGATCCTTCTTGAGACATTTGTGCCAGCTATATAGGATATTCAGATCATATCCTAATTTTGGGTTTTATGTACGCACACGACTCAACAAAGTACAAAAGCAGTGTCATCTCCATAGAGCTTTAGGATACCATTTACAATCAGTTTTCAAATTGAATTTATATAAACCAAAAACAGTGTATGATCCAGGACCAAACCTTATATTGTTCCCTTTTGATAAGGTAACTCTCAGACAACAAATCAATTAAAAAACTGCCTTGATAAAGAGATGCAGAATTGGAACAATACATATTTGCCTTATTTTAAAATAATTTTATATGTTACTGTCATGATTGCAATAAATACAATTTATAAAGACCATGATGCAAGCTAGCTAGAATAACTCAACAGTTTCATCAGGTTTCCCGCCTACTTTTAAAATCCATAATAATAATGATATCCCCATATGCCTGAGATTTCAAGTTTTATTAACAAAACTGAGTGGTTGATTGTACCAAATATTCTTTTTAATTTAAGTATAGATACTCACCAACTGTTGTTGTAACGCTTGACTCATCCTATGGCCCTGAGCATGAGACAATGTATGCATGCCAAGGCTACCATGAGGTACAGGTCCATGATGTCCACCCATCATCATGGGATGCTGTTGGTTTGAACTCAATACCATTTCTTGGGAATTTATTAATGGCGAAGGTGGTGCTGCATTAAGAAAAATATACTTTAAAATCTTTTTTTTATTGTATTTTTGGTACACACCCAATCCATCAAACAGTTAAAATACAGACAATTTACTTATAAACTAAAAGACAAAATACACATTACAATGCACAAGACAAAGAAAAAATACACAGTATAAAATGTCAAACATTCAATAAGGATCTTCTAACCACATGCAGAGAGCATAAGAATATGTCAACCCTGATCTTATTTGCATTTGTCATCTTTCTGTTTATAGCAGAGTTCTGACCATATAAAGTTCTGTGTTATTAGTGTGGTCGCCTTTAGTTGATGAGTGACGTCGATTATGTGCTCTTAAAAACTTTTAGGAATAATCTGAATTGTTGGTGTTTAAAATATTGAAAACCTGTTCTACATATAATTTTCGGGATTCTGACATGTTACATAGTTTTGTATTTAGTGCTATTTATCGATTTTACCGAAAATTCGATTTGGAATAACTGTATCTTACAATCAACAAACGTTTTTTGTATTAGACATTAGGGACATTCCTATGGTAAAGGTGTGCATAAACTATAAAATTCAGTTGGATGTTTTCTACCTATTAACTTCTTATAAAACATGAAGTGAAAAAAAAGCAAGCCAAGATGGAATGCGATATTTGTTCTGAAACGCGTGACATTTATCAATGTGATGGCTGCAAAAAGGGAATGTGTAAACAGTGCGGGGAGCTAACATCATCAGAGATTAAGGTGCTTTTGCTAAATAAAAGGATAATGAAATTTCATTGCATAAAGTGTCGCCGATTCGAGACTTTTGAACTCTCTCAAAATTTACTGAATGCAAAAGATCAACTTATAGAAGCCAAGCAAAACATTATAATGAAGATGAAAGAGGAGATAGAAGGGTTAAAATTAAAGAAGAACAACCGAATAAGTGATGAAAGATCCTATACTAGTTTATTAAAGAATCGAGAACCAGGGACAATAAAATCAAAACCTGTAACAAACACTCCAAGTTTAATAAAAAAAACCTAAGAAACGCCAAACTTCTCAAAATACCAGAATGGACATTGTTACAAGCATAAATCCATCAGACCTTAATATTGCTGTAAGCAAAGTGAGAGAAACTTCTGAAGAAAGCATAACTATAAGATGTAGTACAAAAGAAGACATACAGAGACTCAAACAGGTGGCAGAACAGAAACTACTTAAAGATTATTATGTTGAAGAAACTAAATCAAGAAATCCAAGAATTAAAGTAATGGGATTTTGTAAAACAATGACTGAAAAAGAGATTGAGTTATCAATAAGGAAGCAGAATAGGTTTATTAAGTTATCAAAGTTACATATATACAAAAACTAAAAAATGGCAATTGCAATTTATACATGGAATGTACACCCGGCTTATATAACAAGATTATGTGTGATAGGAAATTACATATTGACTGGGAGAGATTTTATGTGTATGAAGATGTATCGGTACTAGAGTGTTTCAAGTGCAGCGGCCTATATCATAAAAGCAGTGCCTGTAAAAACAATGTGATTTGTGCTTACTGTGGTGGTGCACACTTGAAACAGGACTGTCAAAAACAAAGTAAAAAATGCATAAATTGTGAACAAGCAAACAATAAATACAAAACTAAATATGATATACTCCACGCGGCCAATGACCATAGGGTTTGTCCAACATACCAATATCACCTGCAGGTAGTAAAAAGCAAAATAGATTATGGTAACATTGATGATTAAAACTATATATTGTGATTATTTACAGAAACATTTTGCAGATTTGTTGGTTACCGTTGGCTTGACCCTGCTGAGCATTTGTGATTCTTCCCTAATCACCCTCTTTCATAGAATTTATATAAAAATTGAATCAAATTAAATTTTTTTAATAATTTTCGTTATTTTAGAAGATGAATTGCTAAATGATTTAGAGAGTGTCGGGAGGGATCTTGATGGCCAGCTGGTAGACTGTACTGCCTTGAAGCAAAAAGTAGTAGTACAGGGTAAAATTTTGAATGTGTTACATGTAAATATACATAGTATAAAGACAAACTTTGATCAGTTTTTAGTGTTTTTCGAACAATTTAGTTTGCATTCTTGTGATATTGTTATTTTTAGTGAATGTTTCGAATTGAATGAAACTTTATTTCAAATTTCTGGATATAATACCTCCTATAACGGAGGTAACTAGAACTGAAATGATGGTATTATAACATTTGTCAATTCACAGCTTGATGTGGAAGTAAGGCATGTCAGGTTTAATATTTCCAAAGCAACAATTACTAGACTTAATATCAAAGTTGAAAATACTTCTATTGGTGTAACAACTGCTGTTTATAAACCCCCCTCCAATACCTGAAATGCTTTTTCTTGAGGATCTAAAATCATATTTTGATAATAATCTTACTGGTAGTACAGAAATTTTTACAGGAGGTCTCAATATTGATATTATAAATAGGAAATGTAATCACGTTAACGACTACCTTTCTTTGCTTGGAGGCCATGGGTTCTTACCCTATATCATTTCACCCACTCGAATAACGGATAATACTGCAACTTGCTTAGATCATATTTTTGTTAGACAAAAGCTAAGAAACCAGGGACTAAATATTAAATCATTTAGACTGGACAGTGATCTTACTGATCACTTGCCAGTATTTTTAAACATAATCAACAGGAAAAAAAGTGTAACTACAAATATGCATAGAGATATCAACCCTGATGCTTATACTTATCTAGATAATTACTTATTTAAACAGACAATATCTGCACAGGATTGGAGTGAAATTCTTAACCTAAATAGTTCTAAGGAAGCAATGCATATGTTTATCAATACATTTATTAATATAAAAAAGGAATGTACAATAAAACCTAATATCAATCGCAAAAAAAAATAAGAAAATAAAGGAATGGATAACAGAGGGGTCTAATTACCTCTATCAAACATAAAGAAAAACTAAAGAAACAACTCTTAAAAAATCCATCAATACCCTTAGAAATACAATACAAAACATATCGAAATAAACTAAACAAATTAATAAAAACTCAAAAATTTAGATTTTATAAAGAACAAATAGAAAAAAATCGCAATATTATTTAAAAAACTTATAAATTAATAAATGATGCTACAAATATTCATAACAAAAAACAAACACTTCTTTTGCTGTTGTAGCTGACACTAAGACATTTCAAAATAATCTTGAGATGGCCAATTACTGCAACAATTACTTTACAAATATTGGTATAAAAATGGCACAACAGATACAAAGACCCAAACATCCTTTTAAAACAAAAACTAGTAATATGGCATCCATGTATCTAAGACCTGTATTGGAAATTGAGGTAATAAATCAAATTGCTGCTCTCAAAAACGATAGTGCCCCCAATAAAGATGGAATAACGTCAAAACTTATAAAAATGGTTCATTTGGAAATAATAACGCCTTTAACACATATCATAAATTTAACTTTCAAGACAGGAATAGTACCAAAACAATTTAAGGAATCAATAATTACTCCCATATATAAAGCAGGATCTAAAAGCAATATAGAAAACTATCGACCAATAAGCCTTTTAAATAATTTTTCAAAAATTTTTGAGTGCCTAAAGAATACATTGACCCATTTTTCAAAACCTTTAATATTTTGTCAGATAAACAGTTTGGTTTTACAGAAGGCCTAAGTACATCAGACGCCATGTATTGCCTCACATCAGACGCCATGTATTGCGTCACATCAGACATTGTAAATAGCCTGAATACCAGTAAAAAACAACTGGCTATTTTTCTTGACCTCTCAAAGGCATTTGACACCGTTCCTCATGACCAACTGATTGATATCCTTAGCTCCTATCAGAACGATATCAATATGTTAAAATAAATAATACTATTAGTGATCCATTAAAAATTAAAATAGGTGGTCCTCAGGGTACTATTCTAGGCCCTATACTTTTTATAACATATTTAAATTTGCTTTTAAACTTAAAAATAAACGGTAAATTAATATCATATGCAGATGAGACAGCATTAATATTCTCAGGCGATACTTGGGAACAAACAAGACTAAAGGCAGTAAACGGTTTTATTATAGTTAAAAACTGGCTTGACTCCCATAAACTCTCACTTAATGTCACCAAAACAAATTATATAGCTTTCTCAATTACAAATGCTAATAGACCTCCCTTTGATAGTATTGTTATCAACGACCCATATACTGAAATTAAAGCAGTTAAGAACATAAATTATCTAGGAATAATAATCAATCAGCACCTGAAATGGACAGACCACATTATACACCTAACAAACAGACTACGCAATCTTATATAAACATTTTATATGTTGAGAGAGTTTTTGAGTAGTAAATTGATAAAATTGATCTATAAATCTTTCGTAGAAACTCTACTTAGGTATGGACTAATAATATGGGGAGGAGCATACAAAAGTAATCTTCGCTCACTGCAACTTATTCAAAACTATATCCTAAAAATAATTTTCAATTAAAATAGGCTCTACTCAACAAAGCTATTATATAGCGAAGATATTAGTAGTATAAATTTATTGTACATACATTCTCTATGCTCTTTTATACACAAAACAAATAAAACTCTAAATCATATTAACCATGCCCACTACACAAGACAAAAAAAAATAATCATCTGAACCATTGAATTATCGAGATATAAATTTACGATTTTTAGATTATCTGGCCATATAATTTTACAACTTGCTGCCTAATGAAATAAGAGATCATATAAATATAAAAATATTTAACAAGAAAATAAATTACTTGTTAACTTAACAATAAAATAATTATTGATTGATACAGGTTTGTGGTTACCCCCGTGCCTTCCCCATCCACATTTATACTAACTCATTATATTGCTAATATGTATACTTAGTTTCATTTGAGTTTTCATTATAATAAGAAATAGACTTATATTGTAATAGCATAATGTAAAATATCAACAAAGAAGAGACATTATATGAGTACATACAGATGCTCTTGCATTTAGGTACTCCTTAAAATTGTTTAATAATGAAACCAATATAATCAACTGGATCAATTAATTTTACAAATTGTATGAAATTGAGTAAATAAAATATTCAAGAGAAAATGTATAGGTATCTCTCAAAGTTGTAGATGGAGCATGTAGATTAATCTGGGAAAGCACAGGGCAAGTGATCATATACAACAGTTTACAAAACAAACATTTTATCGAAGTTTTCCCTCCTTTCTGAAAGGATGAGAAGCTTCAGTTGGGAATGAAGCACCACAGTCAATATCATCCTTTGGAATTCTCAATTTCAATGCAATGCATCGAAGAAACCTGTTCTTTCTCTGTTATACAATTTTCTAGGTGACTATGAACTAAGCTGATACAGTCTTTAGAGCAAATATATTAGTGTAGTGTCCCCTGTATGCATTTTTACAAATCCCAACATTTTAAGGACATTATTGCAACAGAGCTCAATATAACTTGTAAAAGTTAATTTTCTCATCAAAGATAATGCCCAGGTCGCGAATTGTAACATTCTCAATCTGAGATCTTTCTGTATCGACATTCCTTGTAAACGGAATATACTTACATTTTTTTTGGGATTTAAGCACTACACAGATAAAGATTTTTTTATCATCTGCAATCTGCATATAGTAGCACTTGGGTAAACCGAAAGCAGTTGACTACATCATTAATCAATAAATTGAAGAGAAGTTTAGCAATATGTGTTCCTTGGGGCACTCCAGGTGATGCAATTATTGATTCAAATCAAATCAAAAAAAGTTTCATTGTCTAAGAAATAATCTTGTTGACAAAGCATAATAATCGCCAAAATTAAAATTTAAATTAAATATAAAAGTTACGGTGAGACAAAAAAAATGTAAAATAAAATTACAATGATGGAGACAAATACACAAAAACCCAATAAATTTTCACCACCAATACACAAGTAAATATCGAAAAACATCTATTTGCATTAGTCAGAAAAGAAACATTTGAGAATCTGTTGATGATTATTTAAAGAGGAGCTTATCCAATCCATAAAAGTTCCTCCCAGAACACACATTCAGAGTTTATATTTTAGAATTGAATGATTTGAATGGTTTTTTTTTATAAATTAAATTCAACAAATATATAAACCAAGGCAATATGAAAGTACAATACTCACGTGGCATGGCATGCAAATCATGACCACCGTAATTTCCTCCTGAACTAGGGGGAGGTGGAGGAGGGGGTGTTTGAGGTTGTACCACAGCCTGTTGGTTTTGTTGTGCCATAGGATGAACCATTCCAACCTAACAGAAATTTACTACTAGATTAACAGCATACTTCTAAAATAAACTATTATGTTTTAGTAATAGAAATAAAGTGAAAATTGTACTTATAAGTAAGTACTGTTAGAAATTAAAACTTGTCAATGTTGGTGCTCTTACATAAGAATACTTTATCAATGAGGCAGAATGTTATTCTCCATGCTTGGATGAAGATGACAGTCAAGGTAGTTACAAAATTTATATTATTCTTTTGTGATTTAAGCTTACAAAATATATGTTTGTTCTAAAAGTGTTATATATAGTTTTCTATTAATTTTTAACAGTACATATAGAAATAATCGTATATTAGATTTATAATAAAAAATAGTAGATATTAAATTATATTTACTTTTACAGTAGTTAATATATTTTCATTTGCTCTGTAAACTTTTTATAATTTTGAATTTCTTTCAGATTACTTCTTACATTTACATCAGTACTTCTTTTAAATGAGAAATAGCACTTATAAATATCCGACCTGTGGCTGCTGCTGTGGGTTAGCAATAGGCAAAGCACTATAGCCTGGACCCCTTTCTCTCCTGGGGTGTCCCATTGGATAATTTGGAGCATAATGACTTGGAACTTGAGGTGGAGCAACAGCTGGAGGTGTCCGGTACTCTCGGCTGCTTTTTGAAAGGGTGCCACCAGAAACAGAAACTAAAATACAAGCATTATATACAAATATGTTAATTTATTGAAATAGCTTTTCTTTTGACCTTGTCTACAAGAACTATAATCTTACTACACTAAAGCAGATTTTAACCATTTAACACAATAGATGTATTTCTAACTATAACCAACTTTTTGTAATTAAGCATTTGTTTATAATAACTTTTTACCTTTACTTGAAGTTCGAGAAACTTGTGGTGGTGTTGGAGGTTTAGTAGTAGGTGCTGGTCCCACCATGGGATTGCCAGGCATAGAATTGACAGAATGGATGCTGCCAGAACTAGAGCCTTTTTGTTTTTGTCTTGGGGTTCCGCCACTCCTAACACCATGACCAATATCATCAAAAACTAAGAAAGGAAAATTATTTACTATAACTATAAGTGCTAATTAACTTGCAACTTATCACAAATATTAAAGCTGTAAAACTGAAACTAAAAAAAATGCAGATTTTATAACAAATATAATAAAATTAATTGCAAGACACAATATATTCCCACAAAATAAACTACTTACTTGTGTAATCAATAGGCTTTCTTAAATATTTTATAGGCTTTTCAGGATTGGCTGGAGCAATTATCTTGTACTGTCTGTTGGTGCTTTTATTTGCAGTCAGAACTCCTATCTCTCGTCTTGCTACCTTTTCTTTATGAATCATAACAGTTTGGGAGATATGATTCATCTGACTCTCCATTTCCGCAAGTTGTGCAGACTCAAAAAAAAAGGAAATTATTAAAATGTCATTAAATAAGAAGTAGTGGATTGGGAGACACTTGTATTGAGATAAATAATAGGTGGTTAATATTTGTATTGATTCATTAAAATTTAAATATTACCTATTTAGGTTATATCTCGAGAAATGTAGCAAACAAAAAGTAAATAAACAAAATATAGGCTCAACAGAAGTCTTGGATATGGCCAGAAAGAGAGAACATTGTTAACAAGATACAAACCATTGACTATTTAAATGTATCTTGCATGGTTATGAAAAATGAGAGATTCCCCCCCGTATAATATAAATGACAACTTCATCTTCTAAAAGTTATATTTTCATATTTGGAGGTTATGCTGCTGCTGCTGCTTAAGGGTGTTACTGCTTTACATCTGGGACTTAGGCAGAGCTGGGGCAAGCCTCCCAGACGATTTACAGCTTACTGATGCGGAGGTGTCAACACATACATATAATTTGGATCTCTGATAACCTCTACACTCCTACTGTTTGACTGACCCAGGTTCAAGAGGGACCTGAACTAATCTCCTTAAAGATTTTTAATCATTTGCCAGCTGGTAAAGGCCATTCTTTCACACAGACATTTTGTGGGACAACTCAAAGAGAAAATATCTGCTAATCTGTTTTATTATTTTTATTAATATTTCATGTCAAATTTGTAGGCACGTTTTTAGCACCTTTTAGTTACTTGTTTGTATTGTACTACTATATTTATTCAGTTTTAAAAATTGTAACTATTGTTCAAAACTGCTACAACTCTAGATTGCCACCCTTTGTTTTTGACAATTTCAACACATATATTATGTCTATATAGAAACAAAATATTTGTATTTGTATTCCACTTCCAAGATCTTTTATTTTCTTGAATGATCTGAACTGGTCGGGTAACACGCCCCTGTACGACCATCCAATTGGTACACATTTGTTGAGGACAAAACATATAGGGGAAAACGTGGGTGTAAAGAGGGACTCGAATCACTCTTCAAGAATGAGGGAAGGAATTTACATATGGGAAATGTCAGCCAGACACGTCCTTCAGTACACTGAGGAATTGACCATTCTCTCCAGCTGAGAGGGTATGTGAATGCTGTGTGAATTTATACCCATGCTACCATGGAAAAATTGTTATTTAATGTTATTATTTATTATGTATGTTATAACAGGGAAAAACACTGCACATTCCAAAGCAATATAAATTACCGGTATATAAATGTATGAAATATGTGTTCAATAAACAACACTTCAATTTATTCATAAACTGATTGTGCCCAGAAATATATTTTGTTTAAAAAATAAGTCTGTTATGCACCTGTTTACTGGATTATACAATGCCTTTTTATAAGTTACATTGGACAAATAGATCTTCTTACTGCCCCTTGTAACATATTGGTTATGATTTGCTAATACCAATAGTTTGTTACATTTCACCAATAATTTATTACATTTCTGTTTATTTGTTACCACTCTTAGTTGACTGAGCCTCTACAAATTTATTAGGTACCGAAAAATAGACAGGAAATGTGCATTAATATACTATCTAATAATTGTCTCCCCAGGTACTAGAGCTGTCAAATGTTTTGACACGATTAACCAGATTTTAAATAACTGACAGGTTAACAAAATTTTCATTAAACGATCTCATTATGACTATGCTTGACCTCGGTGTTTTTGATACTGCATCACATGCACAACAACCTGTCAAATAATTGACTGATTAAAAATTGGTTAAGTTGTAGGTACAGCAGTGGTCCCAGGACTGATCCTTGTGGCACCCTGCACTGAACAACTCTCTTAATGCTTTTCAAATTGTCTAAACAGACAAAATATGTCATCATTAAGTGTAGATTGTTTTCTGTTTTTGATAACAATATTTATGTGTCTACAACATCAAACCCTTTTCTCAATCCACTTACTCAGATGTTACCTCTCTAGCAATGAGGTCAATAAAATCTGTTATCGTATGCTGCGAGTCTGAAACCCATAATAGTGTCTATCAAAATTTAAAAACTTTTCTATAAAACCAAAAAAAAATTTTACTTCCTTTGTAAAATGGAAGTATTGTAATCGTTAAAAAATCAACTTCTGAGCTTTATTCAGATCTCAACATTTCAGGGTCCCTATATAAGAAAAACATGTTTTCTCAATTCTGTCGGTCTGTCTATCTGTTCATGGCATAGCTAAAAAACTACTCACCTAATTGACTTCAAATTTTTGTCAAAAATTAAGGGTCATGTGGGAATGACCTGGTAACATTTGGTAAAAATCCAATATGGTGAAAAAAATGGCAGCCTACTGAAATGTTACAAAAATTATTGACAAAAAACTACTTATCCAATTTATCTCAAAATTTCCACAAAACTGAAGTACTATGTAGGATTCAACTGGTAAAATTTTGGCATAAATTCAAGAGGGCGGAACAAAATAACAGCTTAACAAAATATTTAAAAATTCAGGCTGAAGAAACTACTTAATGGACTGTTTTCAAATTATGTGCCAGAGCTAACTGTGGTATAAATATGAACTGGTAAAATTGTGGTACTAGATCAAGATGGTGGCCACATAAAATGTTTGTAATTGTTAAAAATCACCCACTCGGCTTTTATATATCTTCATGTTTTAGCGTATAATAATTATTGATGTTGGTAACTATTGTCTTTCCAAAAAAAAAGTTAGTAGACCATTTTATCAGTGTAACAGTTTTGGTATACTTAGTCTATCAAGGTTTGGTATCCGAGCGCTATTGTTCAACTAGGATATTAGAAGTGGTAATGCCTTTGGATGAAAATGACAATACTCTAATTTGTGCTGTAATAGATCCTTTTCTTCATAATAATGATGTACTATTCTATTCAATACATTGAACTTAAAATTTCAACAATATACCTAAATGAGAATAATACCTGCATTTCCAGTAACTGCAAAAAGTTAAATGCCAATGTGTTAATCTGGTAAGCAACACTAGCTAATGATTGGGTCGTATAATTTTTAGTCTCTTCTAATGCCCCTCTTTTGTTATCAGTCTGAAAATAATTGGCCTCACAATATTCAGCTACTCGTTGAAGATTAGTATGGTTGTCGGTGAGGTTACTCCTGCCCTCAGGAATTTCAGATCGAAGAAGTGCTGCAAGTTCTGCCATGGTGTCACAATCGCTTACTACGCCCGATTCTCTACCAGGACTACCTAAAAGTTTTAGGATCAGGATACATAAATTAAATAAAATAATAGGTGTGGTCTGAAAATAGCTGTCTAATTAACCTACCGTGCGAATAATACCCAACACTCATAATACGACTACCGCAAAATAAATCATAATGTAGATAAAAATTAAGACATAGATACAAATTTATTCATGGAACACAAAATAAAATATATATTTTCTGTATTTTCTTTGGAAATTCCAAGCAATCCAAACCTCAAAAATTGACGTTTAGTTTTTTTATGGCTATTGGCTACAGCTGATTATTAAGGAGAAATGTTTCTAGCCTTAAGCCATGTACGATCCAGGAACGTCGGAGCTAAGAACATGAAGATAGGTCGTGTTCCTGTATTAGCTAAAGCTACAAATTTTAATTATTAAAGGGTACCTATAACAATACGTTACAATGTTCTTTTAATCAAACAAAAAAAAATGCAGATGTAACACCTCTGTTAGGTCGAAAATGGTAATTACGCAGTATAGCCTCAGCTGGTCGATTTGAGCGGTTTTTAGTACAGTACTAGATTTTGGAACCATAATAATGGATCCGAAGACATATGTTTTTGGTGACGTTCCGTTTCCGAGATAACCACCATTTAAATTTACAATCTTACACATGTAGATTTTCACTTTCTTTTTTGTTTCCTTTAGTAATTTTTATAAGAAAATGATTGCATACATAATTAATTATCAGAATTATACCTATATTGTAATTTATAATGTTATATAAGTCAAAAATCACATCAATAAAGTTTTACCTGTCAGCTGCTATATTTAATAAAGAATTTTTCTTGATTTTGTCTTGACAACTATTGTCATCCAAAGAAGAAAATGCAGTAAATATTCAATTCTAAAGTCGGCCAAATTTCATCAAAGTAACAGTCTTTAAAACAGTTTATTATGGATATTTTGTAAAATAAGTAGATTGATATACGCTTAGTGGTAGGTCGGGCGTCGGAGCGCGGAAGGACCAAGAGGAACGGTACCGGGTTAGCACTAGGTTAGGCGCCGGAGCGCGATAGCGCAGAGGCATCATCTTTAAAGTTATATTACTAATCTATTATACTTTTAACTGTCTTGCTACTGCTCTCCGGCACTTAACCTGATGCCTTCCTGCTAGGGATTCACCTAGTACATCCGCCCTTACACGCCCCTGCGCCAGAGGTGGATTATGGTCTGGGTCAGATTACAGTGACTTTGTACAAGATCTTGTATAAAGTCACTGTAGGTCAGACCATTTACTAACACGATACTCATCCACCTATGTAACCGGATATTTATAATATGCAGTATCAAAAAATGCTACGTTTTAATTTTGAATACAAATGACAATGGGTGCCAACATACAATCAAGAAAAATTCTCTGTTAAAAATAGTAATTGACAGTATATAATATAACGTAATAGATTGGAAAATATATGTAATTTGACATTGCAATTTGTTTTCTTATAAAAATGTCTGAAGGAAACAAAGAAAAAAGAAGGTAAAAAAACTTTGTGTATAAGAT
This sequence comes from Kuschelorhynchus macadamiae, assembly GCA_030620095.1. Classification (NCBI taxonomy): domain Eukaryota; kingdom Metazoa; phylum Arthropoda; class Insecta; order Coleoptera; family Curculionidae; genus Kuschelorhynchus; species Kuschelorhynchus macadamiae. Next base: position 1,515,192 of record JAUTXW010000253.1, on the reverse strand, counting down.
TGTGATTTTGGAAAACATATAACACGGAAACGAAACGTTTCCAAAAAAATTGACCTCGGTTTCATTACGAGAGCCCCAAAATCTACTGGTGTACCAAAAACCGTTCAAATCAGCCGGGTGCCGCTGTACTGGCACAATTACCCCAAAAAATTATGGTTAATATAACTAATATAACTTTGTATGGGCTCTTGGAACATTGGATTCGTTGATGTTCAACTTATTTTATGAGACTTTCATCGGTATTCATTCATTCATTGGTATTCAGCCTGCTCCGGTAAGCACTCTAAGTCACAGCTGACTGTAGTGGTAAATTATTAGAGGCGAATTTTGTTGCGTTGCCGTTACTCCTGTGTCGTTTTTTATATACTTATATTATGTAATACATTTGGCTTTTGTTTCCTCTTGTACTTACTTTCGGTAATACGCGGATAACCTATTGCTTTTAGTCTTTCCCAGACCAGACTCCTCACACTCTGCAATCAATCGGCCATTAGGCTCCTTTTTTGTGCAATTGTGTAGGAAAACGGAATAAAATTTTAAGAGATTTTTCACGCTAACGGCATTTAAACACTTTTTAGCGGGGTCACTTCCACTCGGAGAGTTTGACTTGCACCATTCTTCCATTTCGATTTTTAATACATTTGAAAATGGAAGTTAAATCCCCAGTCTTCCGGTTCGTCTCGTCGAATGTAGACCTCTGTGTTGATAACATAAGTGGTGCCACGTGTTCGGTTTTGCTGCTTTTTTTGGGGGGGAAACGGGAGACTCAACCGCTCAGAGTGGAAACTAACGACCCCGCTAGAAAGGGAGCAGACGCTGTGAACGTGTGAGGCCTAGTTGTTCCTGTATTCTATCCCGTTCGTCTGCCGCAGTTCTACATAGAATATTAGCGTAATGGCCGCTATGGGGCGGGAGTGGGAGGGGTAAGGGGATAGCTTGAAAGAAAAGGTTATCTCGTGAGACCAGTAGTACTCTCAAGGGGCATCTAGTGGAAGCCAAGATGCATTAGAAAAGTTTTTAAAGAAAGTCAAATTTAAAGATTTTGAAATACACGGGGTGACCGGGAGCTCAGAGCTCGCCATCCGGACATCCCACCGATAACGTCCCCAAACCGGAATAAAGTGTATCTCGCTCCGAGGGTCGCCGGATAAAGCGAGTAAGCTCCGGACGGGGAGCAATCTGGCAAGTTGCGAAGTGCAGTGCCAAAAACATATATTGGAATTGGAATTGGAAGTTAAATCCTGAGATTTCATTGACTGCTGATGGCGGGCAAGAACGAGAATGAGCTTGTTAGGTCGTCGGTAGGACACTCGGCTTTGGATTAGGCGTTATGTGTTCGAATCCCCGTTCAGGCGAATGACTTTGTTTAAAGTTTTTTTTTAACAAAACATAATTAATGGAAATGCGGATTAGATTAGGTTAGGGTTGGTTAAGCTTGCTGTAAAGAAAGCGCGCAGTAGAGCGCCAACACTTTTACGAGTCTATAAAAAACAACTGGACCAGAAACTGAAATACCGCCTCTAGAGGTACGTATCAGACAATGAGAAAATGTAAAGATTAACAGGTTATTGATTTGCTTATTTCTAACTCTTTTTAATTGCCGTGTACATATCACCACAATCAAGCAGGCAGCCTTATTGGTGGGACCCATTCTAATATTATAGTTATAAATATATTATCACAGTAAAATTTAGCTGTAATGTATGATTTAGTTAGTTGGGGTACAGTTGCTACAACTTTGGTTTGTGAACATAACTTAGAAAAACCGCAGGTAGTTAATATATTTACAATTAAACTGTTTTATTCCAAACCAACTTTACAGGTTTACTACGTATAACAATAAGAAAATAGTAATAAAATTAGTAATAAATGGAAACATATTTATGGCTTAAGCGAAAAATTACCCCGAAAATGAAGGCTTGTGGGAAAATCAGTACCAAATAACATTCAAAATTTAGTACACTTACGTAATTCAGGAACATAGCCTGAATCAAATGCTCACGTTTATGTTTGTCCTATTAGGGGAAACGAGATACCCGTTTCTGACCAAGCCCCTTTAAGTCAATGTTGTGCTAACTTCATGGCAATGGTCGAAAAATAAATACGATTTTTGTCAATTGTCGCTACTGTACTGACACATTTCTCATTAGGAATTTTCTCCGAAAATTTCAAGTTTTTAGTGTTTTTGCCAAAAACTATCAAGAAAAACTCGCCATGGCAGAAGCAGCGGTAGAAGAGAGGCCCCTCGCCCGATTCTACTGTCACATGTGTAACGTAGAGTTTCAAAACGCTGCAAACGTAAGTGGGTGATGTTTTTGCAGCCACATAAAATCAATTTCTTCTGTTTGATTAAATGTCGTTTTTTTTCTGCATATCGTCTTCAAAACACATTTTCGTCATTTCTAACTTTCAATCGAATATGTCTCGTTAGACCAAATATATGTGTGTGTGTATATATAATTTAATCTTTGAAAGTGAATAAAGTTTGTAACTAGTTTGATATTAAATTTTGTCAATATTACATCCTCTTATTGCATATGTTCGATTGAATACATTTGAGACAATTTACTTAAGTGAAATACGTTCAGTAGAAGAGAAAATATCACTGATGGTTTACTCCTATGTTTGCTCAAACTGAGATCTACACTGCACAATATCAAGGAAATTTGCACTCTTATGAAAATTAAGTCTGTACTTTTTACTTGGAGAGAGGATTTTTAAACTACATTGTAGATGTATTTGCCTTATAATGGGTAATAGGATGTGTTGACTGTTGATCGGTTGTCCTCAATGGTTTTCTTTTAAATTAAAGATATTCACTTATCCCATTCTTAATACTTATTCTTCATTGTCAATCTGTAAAAAAACTCTTAGGTAATTATATCTGTGATTATCCAACTTGAAACAACTATAATTATTTCATCGACTAACTACACACTCCAGATAACATGCAGAAGTTTCAACTGTGATGATTCAAGTTTTCATATTTTCTCTATTAATTGTAAAAAGTACTTCATTTTTTATTTTCATGAAAGAATTATCTAAAGAATGATATTAATGACCTGTCATAATAAATATGTATAAATGAATTTTATAAATAACTATTTTAATTGCAATGTATATATGCATATCTTGAGCCTTAATTGTAATGTATAATTAAATTAGAAAAATATTCATTTATTTTATTTCTTGGGTACACAAACAATTTGTACTAAATCAACATCTATCTTAATATTTATCTATTAGTTTGTGAGCAATAGTCATTTATCAAAATAATTACTTTTTCATTTAATACATTTTGAAGCAATATATTTAATAAGAATAATCTTGTCAGTATCATGCCGTGGGTGACTACCAAAATAATTACCTGTCAATATATTTGTAATATAGATTATTGGAGTGTTATAACTATTCGGGTATAATATTGAACAAAAACAAAATTATTGATAATAAATTGCATTGGACAACTATTATAAGTATATGTTACAAATATTGGCTACTCCAATACAATGAAACAAGTAATTTTGCAAGTCACTCCAACACACGAATAAATATTGATAATCATCTTTTCACATTAAATATACAAGCTTGGTTTAAAAGATTTGATGAAGTGGACAATCAGAGAAGAATAAACAGCAAATAAAACTAGTTTTTTTTAAATTTTAATTGAAGGTAATTTATATTTATTGGTTTCTAATGCATATCGAATTATTTATTTGTCTAGAAATCATATATAGTGAAGAGCATGATTGGCATCCACTTAATTAAACAGAATAAAACTGATACATTACAATCGAGGTTTTAAGCTCAGAACTTTGCAGCTAAAAAGGCAGTTAAGCAGATTGGTTTTGGGATATTTTCTGTTTGTCCTTGTTCATGTCGACTCTGTGTAATTTTCTTATATTTATGTATTATGTTACTTTTCGACCTGAAATCATTATCTTTTATTTATCATTGTATATCCTTTTTTTTTTAATTTTTATTTACCTGTTTGTCCGGGGGTTATTTGACTTGATACTTTTATGACGTTTTTTACGAATTTGTACCATTTGGAATGTTTAGCATTCTGTAGTGTACGTTTCAGAAGGGCCACTTATTACATTATTATTATTATTAATAAAAAAAAATGTAATATATGTATGTGTAGTGAGTGCAAGGAAGTGCCATAATAAAAAATAAGCATATACTAATATTGAAATTTTTTGGCACTAGTCTTAGAAGTAGCCAAAGTGTGGTTGTAATGTGTCATGGTTTTAGAGTTTATCGAGGAATTTATAATTAAAGTTTTCAAACATGAAAACAAATTTTTTTTATATACAATTTATCAAAATTATATTTTAAAGAGGAAATAAATCAAGCTGTAATTTGTTTTACCAAATAGTAGATTTTTTGAAATTCTGTTTATATATTGTCATGGTTATTGCACCCATCTTGAGACACAAATTTTCAATGGAACATATTTTAAGTCTATATTGGTAACCTATACAATTAGATCCTTCGCCAGTTATAATATGTTTAGAAACAAAAAATTTGCTTGGGACATAAACATCTAAGTTTTAAAAAGACATTTTTTAAATGACTTCTTCATTTAACATTTAAGTTTTGTAGTTGGTTGGTATCTTTTCCATTAATGAAAAAAATTACAAGTTACAATTTACTGTTTTGTTTGTTATATGTTTCTTATGTTTGTAAATTTTTTTTTTCAAAGCTTGTGTTACACTTTTTTATAGCTCTTTAAATTTCATATTATGATAGGTAAAAGGTCGAGAAATTGACATTGCTTTTCATTTTACAAACAAATCTATACTTAGGAAAGATAGCAGTTTATAGAATTCCTATTTTATTTGTTTTTATTCAATCTTTATAAATATTATTAAAATATATAAAATATAATAGATAATAATAACAAAAAATATGCTTTGTTACGAGATAATGTGGAATTTACTGATAATATTTATAAGCAGGTATTTTAATAAGATTAAGGCTAGATATTTTAAAATTGTAATGCATATTTTTTTGACATAAGAGGCTAAACCATATGAAAAATGTATCATATTTGTTAAATTAAAGCTTAATAAGGACCTTGAGGAGTATCTTCACAAATAATATCTTTTATACATCTCATGTAATTATGAGTTTACTACACTAGGTGATAATAAATAAATATCAAAATATACTAAATAATACTAAATATATGTTGTTAATTTATTCTAGTGATATACAGGAACACAATAACAATCCACAAAATCATTTACATTTTATATTTGTTTTTTCCACTGTGAGATGTGTTTCAGAAAGAAGCAAAATAGTTCCTTTTTAGGTACATTCAAGGTTGATTTTTATATATTGTAAAATATATAGTAAAACAAGACAAAATATATTTTTTTAAGGAGACTTAATTGACAAAGCAAATAATAGTTTAAACATAATATTTTCAATAAAGAAAATTCATTCATGTGCAAAATTAACATTTTTATAATAACATATCTGGTAGTCATTGTTGGATTTAGTAATTCATAGTTAATAATTAATAAGATTAAACTGCTGTGCAGATGAGTGAATCATTCAGCTTCCTCAATTTATTCTAAAATGTTACAATACTCGATAAATGTAATATATACCTTTGTTTAATTTTTACCAGCAGAATCTTTAGATGTTTGTGTATCTATTGATATTTACTCCTGGATGCACTTCCTTACTCAGCCTATGAATTTGTTATTCAAATTATTCCTTGCAATGACACATTGAAATGTGATGAAGAATATTGGGTTTTAAGCAAACTGATTGTATAGGTTTGAACAATTTTTTTTTGTGTTGGTGAATTGGAATGACTTAATTAATCTGTTCACCTATGTTAATACCATGGCAGACACATTTGTTAATCATGGGATCATGTTCACAAAGTTATACTATACAGAATTTAAAAAATATATTGCGGATAAAAAAAGTCTACATAAATTATATAAAGAATTAGGTTTATACCAACATATTTGCACTTATCTGAATTAAAATTGACATGTAAAAATCTTACCACTGTATGTTATGCCTGGCATCTCGATATTATCCCTAACTATTTGCTGAAGCCTGTGTCTGCACTGTACCCTTGTCTTATGCTCTCACTATGCTTTTTAATAACTCATTACAATTGGATCTATTCCCAAATACATTTAAAGAAGACTTTCTCGTTTTAATCCACAAATCTGGTGATAAACTATCATAGTGTTTATATACAATCCAGTATTCCTAAACTGTATGAGCAGTTTTAATATTCATGTAGGAAAAAATTAACATGGTTTTTTGTTGGGCAGATTCAGGGTCAATTTTGCTTTTTGTCAATTAAGCCTGCTGGACGCCTTGTAGAAGGGTGCTTAAGTGGATTCTATTTACACTGACTTCTCCAAGGCATCCGACAGAGTTAATAAGAGTTAAAATTAAGTTAGTTTGGCTTTGGGTTTCAGTCAACATCTAGTTCACTGGATTAAAAGTTATTTAGAGGAGCAAATATACAGAGTCAGAATCGGCAACTTCAGTGCCACAAGGCATGCCCCTATTTAACCTTTTTCCACTGCCAATACTGACCCCTTACTGTCTCATCTAAATTGATTTGTGGGATGGTCAAAAGTAAATAGGCTAACAGTTAACTTTAGTAAATAGTATAATGTTTTAGTTAGTTTTTTTAAAAGTGAATTAAAGTAGTACACATACTATAGTATTGGTGGAACCCCACTGGATAGGGTTAACATAGTGAATGACTTTAGAGTACTATTTGACTACCTCTTGCAATTAAATTACTATGTTAGTTCAGTGATTTATGCGTAAATTCATTAAAGTTAATTTATTGTACTTTAGAAAGATCTGCACTGGATTATCCCTCTGTGATATGGTCTCCAAATTTTGAAGTTTATAAGTATAGTTTAGAAAAAAGTTCAGGCAGATTACTCAGGCTGTGTGCCTATAAATTAAATATTATTATTGTAGTTCATAATTATGAACATATCCGTAGTATTGTTAAATTAGATAAACTAGCCAAAAAAAGAACTGTTAATGCCGTAAGCCTACTGATCAACTGCTAAATTGGATTTATTTTGCAAATTGCGCTCCAATTTGCAAATAAATAAGTAATAAATAAATGATAATTACTTACCAATAATTTGCACAAGTGCATGATTATGTATCAGGTTTTAAAAAAAAATTTAACATGAAAAAAAGTTGCAATTGATAATGGGAAAAGTTCGCTGTGCTTTTTTACATTTTAACTTGCATTCACCAAGTTTTGTGGAAAATTATTGGCAATTTTTATTGCAGTTGTTATATTATCAGTTGTCTTACTAGTAAAAACATTCTTTTAAATAATCAAAAACAATCTTTACAAATTTGGAGTCAAGTAGGTCGAATAAAAAAAATTTAAAAAAAGGCGTAAATAGCATTTATCTCCCTTTTGGTAATGCCAGTGCATTTTTCTATACTCCTAGATTAAAATACTGCTGAGGATAATTCCAGCAAAGATTCATATCAGTACACCTTCCAAAAAGAGTAATATGAACTTAGTATTTGTAATCTTATGTAATAGTTGGATTGTCCGTTTTATTTCTGTGAGCTTTTTTAGTTGTACAACTTTTTTTTATGTTTATGGATGCTTTTATTAGAAGAATTTGTTCTTTATAACAAATAAAGTGATTTTTGACTTTGTCTTGGATCTACTCAACTGACATAATGAAAAATAAGTTTCCACTTGTGTTTAGAAGTGGAGACTACACTCAAGGTTTCACCTTTGTAAGGATTTTGAATAACCAATAAAGCTACTATTTTCTGATACGTCAAAGAACTTTATGACTTCTGGTGATAATCTATTAATGGCACACAGTGATTTGTTTATTCCTATATGAGCATTTGAAGGGGGATTTGTGACTCGTTTTTTTTAGTTATAGCTTATAAGGGTGTAATAGAGTAATGAGGCAGAACTAACTTTTTATTATTTCTTTGAAAATTTTATTGGTAATATGGACACGTTCGTTGTGGCCAGTCAGAAAATTTCAGTCATTCCAACCATTTCCAGGCAAAATCTCAAGGGTCAAGGAGTTTATGTATGTGAAATTTATAGTTAACTTTGTCAAATGTTTTGGGTAGGTCATTATACATAAACCACTCACAAAGAAGTTCAACAAATACTGTTCATAAGTTAGTGGCTGTGAATCTTCTCTGAAAAAAATTATGCTGTTCATTCACTAACACCTTTTTTATTTTCACTTTTTCATTTTAGAATTTTACATGCCCTCATTGTTCAGATGGATTTATTGAAGAACTTCAAGACAACAGAGAAGAAGAATCTGGATCCACAAGCTTCCATGCTGGGGGACCATGGCTAGACGAGGATGACATTGTAAGTATTATTCAAAGTCAAAAATATTCTTTTAATGGCAAAAACACTGACCAACCTATTTATTTATATTATAACTGTCCTAAATATAACATATAATATTCTTTTTTTACCTATTGCTTCTATATTCAAATACTACAATAAATAAGACATCATAATATACAGTTTAACAATCAACAGATTGTAGTATAAAAGATAAAAAATGAAATACAATTATATATGTACAGCATGATGTGAGGGGTGATCATTTTAACCTACTATAATTTTCTTATTTTTTCAAGATATCCAAATGATCTGGAAAACAAATTCTGTGGCTAGTAGCAAGCTTTTTGTAACATTAGAAAAATGTAAAAAATAAGTCAGTGTTCAAAGATAATTATAAGTATATAAATTTTACTTTCAGTTGATAGGTTTCTTTTTCCTGATCCTAAATATAATAATAAAATAAAAATCAAGTTTAAATTCAATAATTCAAACTTTGAAAAAGGTTTAGCAACTAACAGTAGGACACCATTAAACCCAGGTACACCACTAAACCTAAAAAGTAAAAAAAAAACAAACAATTCTTCTAAACAAAAAGGCAATATTTAAATTAACTGTAACACTTATGAAGGAAAACCAAATGTTGAGAAAAGGCCCTACAGTATAAATAGTTTTTTTATTATTGGATCAACTGTGTAAATCATAGCCACATTTCCTGTGGATTTTCACCACTTAAGTTTTTTTTATAATTTTAAGAAGTTTTTTTGTAAAATAGATTGGTAAAATTTAATATATTTATTTAAAAATGATCTTGGAATCTTTTGTTTTTCTACCAATATCTGGAACAGTAAGTTAGAAGTAATACTCACATTATGCTGGTATACACATGCAAAAAATTGTGTTCTGTCAAGAATTTGTTTCAAATTTAATCAAGAGGGACTTTATTTTGGTTACCCCCAGATTTTAAACTGAAGAGTTACCTTAGGAATAGGTTATATGGCAATAAGCATCAACCTATGTAGGCATCAGAATACAACATACAGAGCAAAATAAGTAGTAGTGAGTGCTTACAGGTATTTTTACAGAGAGTAAGTTTATCCTTTTATAACTTACTATTATGTTGCTATTGAAATCTCCTCTACCAGTCCAAGCAAAAGTGATGACAATAACTGCACATATGGGAAAATAGGCTTTCCAGAACCTTACATCTATATAATCTGAAAAATTGCTTTTTAAATATATCTATATATTTTTGGATGTTATGTAGGATTCTGTATAGAGGTGAATTAAATTGATAATTACTGCACGTGACGGCTGGTTGATAAAAAGTGTTACCATTTCTAGTATTATACGTAGGAACATTAAAGTAAATTCTTAAAAGGTAATCGGTATTATCAGCCAACACATGAATCTTCATAAACAACTATAAAACACAAACCATATCTCCATGTTTATCTAATTGATCCAGTTTATATCTTTCACTTCACATCATCTCTCCAACCTGATCCAAAATCTCCCTTCGAATATTTTAGTCACATATAATGGTTTCTATTTTGTGCTTGAAAGAAACAAGTGTACGTTTTGCAATGTTATTTGATATATTTTGATATTCATTGGTAAAGTTTACATAAGATATGTTTTTACAAGTCATATAATATTATAGTCTACATCTATTTTTGTACTGGTATAAAAATAAGTGGTTATCAGTTGAAACGGAGACTTGCTCCTAGTTAAAGCCCAGCGCCGTGTGCGGAGAACCTCTTGCCCATGCTTCGCGCCAGCCCTGAATTTAAGAGAACACAAGTAGGTGTTTATACATTAAAAGGTGAATACTAAGACTAATTAAACATTTTAAAAAGTACATGACTACAAAAACAAAATATTATAAATTGATCTTTAATATCTTCTTGGTTAGCAGCTTACAAACTGACATTAAGTTTTGAAAAATCATATTTTATGTTTATTAATAAAAGCCTATCAACAAAATATGTTTAGGCCTACATTTTGATGAAAATTTAAGTTGGAAGGTACACATTAATAAAATTGGTAAAAGCATTTCTCCTATTATTGGAATATTATTCAAAATTAGGAATTTTCTCGCTCTTAAATATTTAAATAGTATTTATTTTTCACTAATTTGATCAAAATTTGAGTATTTAATTTCCATATGGGGCCCTGCTTGTATAACAACTCTAAGACCTTTTAAAAAATTACAAAATAAGGTAATAAAATGTATATATAAATTGCCATATGTATTTGGAATCGATAGTACATTTGTATATACCAAGAGGACTTTTAAATTTAAAAAAATTATATAAATTCATTTTGTTCGATGATTTTAAAAGATAAACATTCAGGAATTAATTTTAAAAACATTTCTTCATTGCGTTACCATCAATCTAGAGCACATAACCAAATTCAAATGAGAAAAGTTAAAAGAAATTTTGGCAAAAGATCTTTAGTTTATGAAGGAATACATATTTATAAATAGTAAATATAGTAAATAATTATATTTAAAATTGTACAGACATGTATAATTAATTATATATTTATAATCTAGGATTTAGATTAGGTAGTAATTTTCTTTAACTTGTTTATATAATCTTATTTAATTAGTATTTAATTAGTTAGTTTCCCTGTATCAAACTTACTGTAAGTTAGTTGGAAATAAATTATTTAAACAGAAAAAAAAACCTCTACAATTAAGGTGATCATTAAAATACTAAAAACAATAAGGTTTAATCTATTTAAAAACATTGGATATTAAATCTGTAAAAGATAAAAAACCAATATCAATGAAAATTGTACAAGGTTAAAATAATTATATTTATAACAAATGCAACATTCTATGTCAAGGAACTAGGTGCTCAAATGTACCATTGAGTTACCCATGGAGGTCATTCGTTCAATAAAGAATAAAAGTTGAAGTGGCAACAATGAAATCTTGTAATCTATACTTGTTCATTTTGGAGTCGGCTTTATGTGCTCCTTCAGGTGCAATCAATCATTCTTGGCTTGAGGGCAGGTTTCCAACTAGCCTTAATGCTTTGATTATTCCCTTGCATAAATTGGGACATCCACTCTAATTTCACACCTACATATTTCATTATTAAATAGTCAAAAAGTTGATTAAAAAGTGCACGGTCTCGTATCTGACATAAAATAACATTTTACATCCAAGTCAATTTGGTTTCCAGGCTGCAGGAGTACAGGTGATGCAATATTTCAGTTTTTGGAGAGGGTATACTTTGCTCTCAATGATAAAGAGAACTGTTGTGGCAGTAATTTCTGACTTATCAAAAGCCTTTCATTGTGTGAGTTACGAAAATTTTGTATATTGCTGTATCTGTATTTTTTAAATATATAAATGATATGCAGCTTTTATATCTAGTTTGGTTTTTACTCTTAGTACACTAAATTCTCTTTTAGTTCGAATATTTTTAGTTCATTTAAATTTTTTAAGTAATTTATTTTTATCCTCAAAGTACTTAATAATTTGCTGTGTAAACCATACATTGGATATTGTTTACTATTCTTTGCCCTAGGGACATGAATACTGAACACTTCATATATTTTATTACTCATGTAAGAGGGACTGCCAGTCATTATCAAGGATCAAGGTATACAATGTTATAAAATAACACCTTCATCTCGCGTTACATGTAATTCACTGTGTTTTCTGTTCACACAAATGACCTGGGATTCATGGGGAAAGAGTTCTGCACTGTCCTCCTCAACCTTATGTTGTTTATCCAGTTTTGAATTTAAGCCTGGATCATTCTGATATATTAAAACTTAGATTTTCATTAATTTCTTTTGGATGCAGCGGATACAGTTTCTACCAAATGTTGATGATGTTGTGATGGTGGCTATATCAAGGTATATTCAATTTGGTTTTTCCCCACTTCAGCTGCTCCCTTATATGCGGGACAATCTATTGAATAAGAAGAATGTTTAGTTGGATTGTTCAATTTTAATTGGCGATTTGTTATTAATATTGTTAATACTATGTGCGTGTCATACTAACGCAATTCTTTGTGACATGTAAAGTACTGCCTTGCCACAAACTATATATATATTCGACAATCTTTCATTATATCAACAACATTTAATCAAAGTTCTAATATACTCATAAACAGAACAATCTTATATGTCAACTGATGTTTTCGAAAGAATTCTTTTTTTATATTTTATTTTATTTTTTTAGGAGGACGCGGGATTTTTACTAGGTTCAAGACTTGGCCCGAGAGGATCAGAAAATGGGGGCCCCATGGAAGGAAGGTACATATTTTTGATATTACTTACATAAACAATATATTTAAGTCTAGGTAATTCTGTACATATGAGTATTTGATCACTGGTTTTTTAATAATTGAAGGGGTCAATACAAAAAAAATGCCAGTCCCACAAGCAATTTAGATTTTTCATTGAATAGTTTAAACAGTGTTTTCTTCTAAATGTTACTATTGAAACAACATGTTATTTCACTGATTCATCAAAAATGCATTATATTTCACTTTAGACCGAGGTTCATCAGCTGGAAAGAAATTGCAAATTTAAATGGCCTTACCCAGTTTGTTGCTGTTAATGAAACGTCAAGTGAAATATCTGATTTGTCGTACAGTGTTCCACAAGGCTCATCTTGGGTTGAACATTGTTCCTTGTATATATAAACTCACTATCAAATCTTAATCTCAAGGGAATTCTTCAGTTGTATGCAGATGATACTTGTCTTACATACTTTAGTACTGATCCGATGGAAACCAACTACAGATATTAGAATGGTTCTATAAACTAACTTTAAGCACTGCAAAGTCAGAGTTTATGATTATGCAGGAAGACTAGATTGGAATAACATGCAAATAACTTTAAACAGAACCCAGTTGGACAGATCTAGGTGCATTAAATACCTGTGATTGTAGATAGACTCACTCAGGAACAGCATATTTTTCACTTGGGCAAAAAAATCTCTCCAACTGTGGGAATTCTTAGCAGAGTTTCCAGGATTCTTCCATTAACCCTGAGAAAATTCCTATATAATTAATTGGTTCATTCATATCTCTCTTATTTAACTCTTATTTGAAGCAAAACCTCACAAATCAAGTTAAATCCAGGCAAAATAGAGCTATTAAAAAAGTTTTTAACCTTTCTTTTCACTATTCAACAAATTTAATTTATCGCCCCAACAAAATTCTTGATATTCTTTCCCCATCCAGCTTTCAGACATGCATTTTCATTCATCAGTGTTCCCATAATAGCATCCATTGCATTTCATCATCATTGCAACTTGTTCCATTCAATCATAACACCTGTAATAATACAAACTTCAGAACTGCTGCTGAACGAACAATGACAAGAAGTATACTTTAAGAAGGTTTGAAACACTACAACAATCTTCCTATGTCTCTGCGACCCCCTCATTTTAAGATTGCATTTAAGAGACATTTGTTTTTCTAATAAATAACAGTGATGTTGTACCTGTGTATCATGCTCATTTTTTCTATGTAAAAAGTAAATATATTATATTTTTGTTTATATATTCTACAATATTTAACTTCTTCATACAACTGGGACAATAATATGTGTTTGACCTACATAGCCTAGTGCTCTTGGTCTTTTAATTTTAATCTAAATGTATGAACTATGTGTTGTATTTATATTTGTTAATATTTTTCTTGGGAAGTAAAAAAAAACTAGAATATAGATCTGCTTATGTAGTATCTTTAGTACTTTAACTTAAACTCTTGAATATTTCCAAAATAACTTGAAAGTGATTATAAGTTTGAAAATGTAATAATCTTGAAAACATTTTTATGTGCTCAAATGTCCTAGATTATTTTGAATTTTTGAGTTAATGTTTAGTTAATATCAATCAGCTGAAATATGCCCTTTCAGATAATAATTTTCCTCAATCCTTAATATGGACTGTAACAGTAGACCCTTAATTATCTGGACTAATTATGTCTTAGGGCTGTTCTGATGATTAAAATTAAATAAGAAAGGATAATATCTCACAGGGAAAACATATATTTTATATAAGTAAGGGCGTCACAAGCAAATGATGAATATTATAAATTTAGCAGGTGGTTTGCCAACCTTGTTCCCGGAGACATCTCATTTGATGCATGAAGCACCTTGTATTCAAAATAAACCATATATTTTTAGAACATTGACTCGTCTAGCCTCCTCCAATCTAAGACAGCCGTTACCTTTTGAACATCTAGTCCATGATTTCATCATAAATTTGGGGGTGGGAGTAAATTTAGGAGGTCCAGGAAACGTCCAGTTATTTTTGGGCAACCCAGGTGATTACGCATGGGGAAGAGAAGGATTAGACGCTATTGTGACTCAGTTACTAAATCAAATGGACAGTGCAGGTGAGGTTTGATAATCAGTTCATCAGGTTTGTATTAAATATTGATACTGAACAGTACTAGAATAGTCCAGGGAGTGCCATCTAAGATCACATACTATTTTATCTCAGAACCTGTAAAACATACAGAAAAAAGTATGTTGTATTTAAAGACTTCTGGGTTTAATTTGAATTTTCAACCTCAAACTTAAGATACTTTATTATCCAACAGTTCAGGTTTCAGTTGATAGAACATAGTCCAAACAATATGGACTTAATTTTGATATAGGAAAAAAATGCAACGTTGTATAAACATTAACAGAGTACAGTTAAAAGAATATCAGTTCTTTGTATATGTATATATACCAAAATAGTTGGGTCCGCATAAGAAATCCCGCGAGCTTATAGTAGGATTTGCCTGAAAAAAAAGATATAACCACTATTTGAAATTTGTATATGGCTTGTGAAAAAGACGTATACTATTTGTGACAAACTGTTTTTTTCAGGTATAGTATTGGGTTTTCTGAAAACTCAGTAATATCAATCAATCAATCAATCTTTATTAACAAACTTTACAATTATCATAACATGGTTGCTAAGTATACTTATAATTATTATAGTAATGTATAACAATTTTGAAAAAGCACCTAGACAACTGAATGTCTGTATGTGCTTGAATATCTACTACTGTCCTAATATATACAGATATATTTAGCTAAGTAGGTACTTATTTTTAATGCTTAGTAATTAAGGATGTATACAATCATAAATACAGAAATTAAATAAATGTAAATATGCATTGCAAAAGTTTAATCAAAACAGACGCATGAACACAGCTAGATTATCCATTATGTAAGTCTTGCAGCAGTTATTAGATTTCTTTAGACTGTTGAAAGATCTAAAATTTAATGGAGTAAGTTATACATCTTGGGAGCAAGATAGCTCACAAATCTTCAATTAATATTAGTGTTACTAATTGTAATTCTTAAGTGTCTATACAGCTTGTTTCTAGTTTCATAATTGTGATTAACCTGCTCTCTTAAGTAAACTCTTTGATGTATAAATGAGCATATATATATACAAGGAATGGACATAAAAAATTTCACTATTATAAAGCAATTGTGTTGGATATCTCCTATCTTTTTTAAAAATTATTTTTAGTATATAATTTTATACTGTTTTTAGCTGAAGGAGGCAAGTCTTGTAAAAACCACTCCAAGCAACTATACTATATCTAATTAGTGACGCCACAAGTGCTCTATACAAAAAATAACTCTATTTTACACCGAAATCTCTTATATATAAACTACCCTTTAGTTGTAAAATCATTATATACCTTGTTATATAATAGCGAGTTAGCAGGTGCATAACCTTTGTATACATAATTGTATAACCAAAATATACTGAATATAAGTGTTTTCTAATACATTAGTTGCATAGCCTTTATACAAATAATTATTTAGCTTGTAGGTACCTAGCTGTATTGGTTTTATATCCTGTTCATATTACTATTATAGAACTAATTATATAGGGATAAGATTTTAGATTTGTTTTTAAAAAAACTATATTTTTTT
Organism: Kuschelorhynchus macadamiae; assembly: GCA_030620095.1. Lineage (NCBI taxonomy): Eukaryota > Metazoa > Arthropoda > Insecta > Coleoptera > Curculionidae > Kuschelorhynchus > Kuschelorhynchus macadamiae. The sequence continues at coordinate 1,498,907 of JAUTXW010000253.1, read as the reverse complement.
TTAAAATACAAATATTTATTGCTAAATAAAGTACAAGTAAGGTTTATCTTAGCAGAATGGTGGCACAAGGTTTACTACAACTATTTCTTTATTCCCTTTTTTCCTTCTTTTTCGTAAATTTCTTCTCAACCAATAATCTAGGGTTAGCTTTGAAAAAGTTTTGTAATTGTTTCATTATCTAATTGGTGGAACGACGCAGCGTTAATGCTTTCCTCTGAAAATGAAACGTAATTATTACAAGGCATTTGATTGGCAGGTAGAAGTACTTCAAGAAACTCAGAACAATGACATATATTACACTTCAATAGGATGCTCTCTGAACACTTTTATTTGTATAAAAAGGCCCCATGAGAGTTGGCATATTATAAACCATAAAAACTTGAGATTCGTAAGCATTAGGATATAAAAATGAAAGCCAGACACCTTTCTGAAACTAATTCATTAAAAAGAAATTATTTAAATAAATTTATGAATAACAAATGGCCAAGTTAACCCAATTTTTTCATTTTTGTTCCTGCAAAGCAGTTACTGTAAATTTATGGTTTGGAATTTAACTAAGTTTTACATTTTAATTTTACAAATAATCTCCAATGGCATAATGTTCGCGAGCCAGCATGACTTCCTTCCTGGATGTTTAACTGTTATCAACCTATCAAATAACCCCATACAAAACTGGAACATGAATGGAAGTACTTTGAAAAGGTATCTACACAGAATAATCTGGGTGTGGATATATCCTCAGGTCTAAAACGGGAACAACATATTTCGGTGACAGTTTAAAAGGCAAATATCATCATAGCCCTTATAAATTGTGTATATTTGGGTATTCAATTTTTGTTTATTTTTTTTAGATTCTGAGATAAGGTACTATGTCCTCTTATTTTGGACACCCTAAACATCAGAATCCAAAATATGACAGAGATTTCCTCATTGGTTTTTTATTCATTCTGCTTATGCTAGTATTAAAAGCTTAATTATTTATTAATTTTTATATTTAATATATGTTAAAAATAAATATTTCCTAATTTTAGGACCTCCCCCATTATCAAAAGCAGTGATAGATGCATTGCAAGTAGTTGAAGTATCAGAAGAACAGGTCAAGCAAAATTTACAGTGCTCAGTATGTTGGGAATATTTTACATTAAATGAACAAGTCAGGTAAATCATATTTATTTATTATTTAAGAGAGTTAGAGGTTACTTGATAGAAATGAAAATGGGATGTTGTATTATAATCTAATAAAGATTCAACCATGAGAGTTTTGGGAATTGTCTTTCCCTCAATTTAAAACTCAGTTAATATATTTGTAATTTTGTAAATGTTGGAAATATATCAAACTACTACTGGCTTTAGCAATATATGTGAAATGTTTTAATAAATTTACTATTAAATTCTAATTTTTGGATTTCTTTTTTAGGCAGCTCCCATGCCTCCATATATACCACGAAGCATGTATACGACCATGGCTAGAACTTCACGGCACCTGTCCAATCTGTAGGCAAGATTTAGGAGACGGGGAAGGTGGCAATCAGGGCAGTAGTGATCAAACTGGGGTAGAAGCTGCTACCGGGCAAGGTAAGTGACATTGTGTGAAATGAGTTATTAAATTTGATAGAATACATACTAATACAATAAAATATAAATTACCTACAACAAAAGTCATAATATAAACGACTATAAAACAGAAACCTTCAATGGATAAAAAATATAAAAATTATCATCCTTGTAATTAATATTAATGTCCCCAATTAATGTTCATATATATACTAAGTAATTAGTTACCTGTCTGTGGTTAAATTCGTTTTGAAGAGTGTTCTGCTTAAAGGCCAGTTTACCATTTTGTAGGTAATTTTTTGAGTTTTTTACATGATATTTTAGGACAAACAAAACAAACAGGATTTGACTCATATTTGAGAAAGTATATCCTTTAAACTAATTAATGGATTTTAATGATTCTTGGGTATTTTTAAAGCTATAATCTTGGCCTGTATATGGAGTCTTCGAACTTTCTATTTCCTTGCATTCTCTGAAAAATACTGTATGTGTAGTGGTGATTTCTTTGCAAAGTTTAACCTGTCGTGTGGTTTTACTGAACGATACACAGTTTAGTTTAGATTGATTTTTCATAAATGTATACAATAAGTATTTTTACAAGTCAAGAATATTTTGATACAAAGGGTACTAGAAACCTAAGATACTTCATTAAACATTAATAAGGAAAAACATATTAATCATGACCATTATTTTAAAATAAAAGTTATAGTTAAAATCCAGTAAAAAAATTGGGGTTGCACATAAAAAAACAGCACAAATCAATGCTTTAAGATAAATTAACAGCACATATAAAATTTTTGATAGTAATATGGAAGTATATGTTTTTTGAGACACCTTGATATTTAAATGGAATTTTAATGATAATTATAATCAATAAGTCAAAAACAAATTCACATATTGTAATAATTCAACAAAACCTGTTCCAGAGCAGTTTGTAATAGATTTTCACGATATTTGCAAAAAATTAATCAAGAAATTCAGGTGTTGTTAAAATTTAGTTATAAGATGCCATTTTCATTTTAATTGGTACATTATCCTACAAAACCCGCTCCAGATTAGTTTATGCTAGGTTAACTAAAAGCGATAATTTCCCCTTTCATACTCCATTTCATAAAAACGCTAGAATATACTGTTAACCTAAATCGATTATGTTAGATTAACCTCCCGAAAATTGGCTTATTGCGAAGCTGTTTGGTGTGTTTAAATAGGAGTTGACTTTTATTTTGCGTGTCAAATACGAAATAAACAATTTTTTCAATTTTTAGCGACAAGCGTGCAGAATGTATTAAGATCGCTGTTCGGTGCTTCCCCCTCCGGAAACCGAAGTAATCAGATGGACCAATCCGGTTCTAGTAGTAGTAGTCCGACATCATACGACGGGCGTAACATCTTCTAGCTTAGGCAACCAATTACCTTTGTATAAAAGATTTTTTTTATTTCAATAGATGGATATTTTACCTGCTATTTAAATAAACAATTCAACACTTTATAGGTTATTTTGGGGTGCTTTATTTATTGCTTGTAGTGGCGATTTCTTGGGAGATTTCTTGTGTTATTTAAGTTTGATGCCTATTATAATAATAGAATAATAAGATCTCATCAAAAAGATAACTATATATAATCATTCAATTTCTGAATACTGAAACGTGACTGATTTTAGCATTAATTTTGGGTCTAGATAAGTTAAGGTCACATCAAAAAGTACAATGTATTTGTACTAAGGTTATGCGTTTTTGGGAGATGTATTGTTCAACAATAACTAGCAAGTATTGGTTTCCTTTGAGAACTGATTGTGTTTATGTTTCACTTTAATTCAAATTATATTAGCCAGTATACAGGCTGAAAGTGAATTACTGCATATATTTTAACATGTAAAAGTACTGATTAAAAAGTCTCATAAGCGGAAGTCAAAACTTAGCCATTTCAAAGAAAAAGAAATGTAAATATTGAACCTAATTTGTTATAATTTAAGCAAAAATTACTAAATATATATATATATATATATATATATATATATATATATATATATATACTATTTTATTATCCAAGACTGTTAATTACATCATTATTAATTTAGTAATTAAAAAGTCTTAAAATTAAAGGAAAATAAATTTCATTCATGAAATGACCTTCATTCCTTACTATAAAATATTTTTCTTACCATAGACAAAAAATTATTTTACTATTTTTATTATATTCGTGTGTGTTTGAAAATTTACTTATCCAACAGTTGAATATGCTTTTTACGGCGAAACTTGATCATTAGTGCCACATTTGGGTGCAATAAGTTTTCTTAAGTTATTTCCTTATAAAAGACTACTAAATGATAGAATTTTTGGGTCAGCATCATCACGTATGAGAAACAGGAAATTTTATTCGAGCGAACCAATTTTGATAATGTTTAATTTTTGGGGTTACGGGACGAAAACTCCAGCTACCTTTCAACGCTTACTTGGTTGGTGTGTTAAAAAAGTCTTGGTTTCTTAATTAAAAAAATAAGATAATAAATGCATATGTTTTTTTTTAAATATTTATATGACCAAAATTTAAAATCTAATTTCTAAATCGATTGTAACGATCTAATCTACCTAGCTTAGAAATATAAGAAAAATCTTATATTTTAAATTGGCCTTGAGTGCTTTTACATTTTAAAGTCTTTCCCCTTTCACCCTGTGTATAAATTTCAACTTTTCATGGTTTGGGTGCACTATCTGCTATTTCTTAAACAAACGTAAGCAATTTTTTGTAAGAAAATATTTTTATATATACTGACTTGATGATTAGTCGGAGAAAATAATTTTTTTTTTAGCAAATCGTCATTTAACAATGGATATATTCTGCTGCGGAAGGTCCACTTATTTGTTGTCAGTAAATCCTTTGTACAACTTAGCCATTCAGAGAAATTTTCAAATTAATAAAAACAAGATTTTTATTCAGCGGGGTTTAATTGTTAAAAATAAGCCCGTTGTCAAAATGTTTAGTCAAAAATTAGTAATATTTAATTCGTTTTACGTGTTTCAGTCGTACTAGACATTTTGTGTATTTTCAATGTCAAGAGTTTCCCAAGAAATGGTCACTTTTGAACTAATATGCAAGATTTCTAGCCATAATTTAAAAATATTTATACAGTGTCGAAAGTTTTTTGTATAATGGAATATGAAGGTGTCAGTTTACAGTTATGACAGTTGACGTAACGACTTGTTCCTTTTTCTCCAAATTATACTGATTTCTACTAAGATTGCTCAACTTATTATCGACTAAATATGTAGTTTTTCCACCCATAAAAATAGTGACCAACTGCTATGGTAAGAGTTGTGCCTTTGACCTGTCAATAATTTTTCGGTCAATTATTGACCAAGCAATTTTACCACATTTTATTTTAAAAGAAAATATTTTTTTCCCAAAGAGAAATATATTTATAATCTTTGATCTTAGGGTTTGAACCTATGCTATAAACGTTTATTTCACAGAAATAAATTTAAATCTAAGGTAAAGTAAATGAACTAAACCGTGAATAAAAATGCCTAAACACTTAAAAATAAAAACACTCGCAATAATTATTCGATAAGGAGCTGCAATTAGTGTTGCCAGTTGCCCTGATTTTCATGGACCTGTAGACACGCCCCGTTTTCACCTTGATCGGGACGCCAAATGTTCCTATTTTTACTGAAGTGATATAAGGTTTTCACTTATCACAAATAAAAATCGCGTTCCATGCAACAACGCGATGAAGACATCGTGCTGTTCCGTTCTTTCACATCAGACTATCGCGTCGCTTTTGCAGCTCTGTCTCTAATCCAAGAAAGTCGCCAAATTTTAGTCCATGTGAAGGGTTTATATCTTACTGCTGTTTTCTTACAATTTATTCAGATGCATATATTTTGTGTTGTATATGGTATAATATTGCGAAATCCTCCGATTTTTTTGGATTGTATTTGGTAGCTATAATAGTTAAATTACATTTCATCGATTTTTTTTAAATAGGTACTATGTCTTGCCTTTTAAAACTTTTTTTATCAGAATAGACTGGTGCCAGGTTATGATGGAAGCACGATAAACTATAACAGAAAAATGCGCATCACAATAGTTAAATATGTGTAGTTAGTGGCGTATTTAAGGGGGAGGGGGCAATTTATTATGTATTAATACTAATGATTTAAATTGTATTTTTGCAAAATATAATGCATTAAACTATTAGGTTTAGGGTTGAGGGAGGCATTCTGCCTATAGAAAGATAATTACGAGAGATATGGTAAAGCCTACGTAGCTATGTTACCAAACATAAATCTACCTTCATTTGGCAGTTGAAAAATTGGTGAACAACTTTGAAATAGTTGGAGATGAAGGCAACACAGTTTTAGTGGTGTTTGAAGCTGAATCCCTCTTTCTATTGTTAACGATATGTGCCCGTGAAAACCCGAAATGGAAACAGGAATTAACTGTTTACCGTGCCTTGCACATTATTTTGGTTTTTCTGGCCTGATCATAATATTTTGTGCCAAATACCAATTAAAAATTAATATACCAAGTTTAAAGCTTTAACCCGCCAATCAACACAAATTGTTTATTGTGCTTCCTATTGGTTTGTTTATTTCTGCGGAGTTTTAATGAATCTTCAATGTGAGCTTCATGGTTCAGAGGTATAGTTTTCGACTTTGGATGCAACGCATGTGTGTGTTTACTTTAACAAAACATAATGAATAAAAATGCGAAATATTTATACGTTATGTTAGGATTGGTTAGGTTTCTAAAGAAAGCGCGCCAACTTTATGAGGATTGAACAAAATTCCGGTTCTATATAAAAAAAAATTAAAAATGTTAAGATCTGCCCCGTTAGTGTTAGGTTAGCCCAAGTCATCGAAGATCAGGCTCGAAATACATACGAACTCTAAAGAGGTGTGATTGGCGGGCTCCCTATGGTCCTCTCCGAATTTGTGGCTAGAGTAGGTAGCAACACCTTTATTCACTGGTTGAGTTCACTTTGGGTTCCTGCTTACTTAATCAGCCACGAGACATAAAAGCAAATAAATAGTTTAACCCTATTAAGGTAAAAAACAAATAACTAAAAATATTTTTATCAAATTATTTGTTACTTTTCTTTTGTATTATGATATTCAATAAACATTTAATATTAAAAATTTTGATCTTTTTTTATTTTGTGATGAGACGTGTTCTCTTGTAAAATAATCTATCCATTTAACTTACTTTTTAGACGATGATCCAAATTTGGCATCATACCACTGTAGTTTGATCCCGGAATGGCAATAATTAACACTAATTTTATAAAAACCCATTATTGGTTGTCCTGATTTATGACCCGAAATCCAGATTTTTTTTTAACCTACCGTCCCGAAATTTACCACACCGAACCTGGCAACAGTAGCTGTAATCCACAATATATTTTATTGTATTTACGATTAAATTGACCAGCGCACAACTCTAGCTATAGTAGAACAAAGTAAACTGACAATGTTTTTTTTTGTTTTATTGTAACAACCGCTTGTGAACGTTAATATTAAACTGGAAGAGTTTTTTCGTTGGTTGAAATCCCAATACCAGCGTTATTTGCCTTTAAGTTTGGCAATCCATCTAAAACCGTAGCAGATAAAGGAACAGTTTTATCTAGTCTTGTGTTTGGCCTATGTTTGTTATTCCAATTAACCGGAACCTTTAAAATAACAATTCTTTTCGAAGGACTTACTACATCGACAGGGTGATTTCCTGATGATGGGTACTAGGCATATTTAGGAAACTGTTTGCCTGAAAACTTACCAATCCATGTTTATTTTTAATTTTTAAATGTGTCGCAATGATTGCTTATTTATTTTAAAGTAGAAATATAAAATATTTTGGGTAATTTTCTATGGTATATTTGAACGTTTTTGTCATGCAAACTGTTTTTTAAAATATATCTTGTCTCCATCTTTTATTTAGGATGATCGTCTCCATCTTTTATATAGGATGATCGCGTGTATTTCGCTACCCACTTTACAGCATTTTCTATAAAAGGTACTAAAAAATCTTGTAATACAATTTCTCCAATGCATTAATACCAACTTTAAAACTTTAAATTTCGTAAATGTTGGTTTCGGAAATATCTAGGGTATTTAAAAATTAAACTTTAAATTTCGTAAATGTTGGTTTCGGAAATTTCTAGGGTATTTAAACATTAAACGTTTTTTTTTTAATATTAATGGATACTATTTTTAAATAACTTTTTTTATCAAAAATGTGGAATATTATCTTAAAAGTAAAACAGCAGTTTTGTTGTTTTTAGATATAAGGCTTTAAGATGTTACTTATTCTTATTCTCAAAATATGAACAATATTTTTTGTGAGCGTTTTAAAAACAAAACTTATCTTTTACATTGCCCTGTAGAATAAAAAATTTGAATCTCAATAATTTTGAATACGTCGTTCAATAATCAATATATCTGTGAATATATCTCAAAGGTTTTATAAAATAACAATAAATAAAAATGTTATTAAAAATTCAAAAATGGGGGCAATTTTTTTTGGTCCACTGTGTATAACTTACAAATTAATCATAACTTAAAAAAACTTTTGCCGGTCAGATTGATTTTTTCGACTCCGGATCTTTTGATAATTCCGATTGTATCATAACGTGTGCAAGAATAATGACGTTATACTCTTTTTTAATACAATACCGCGGACATTAATTTTTGTTTTAGAGAAAATGGCGTCTCAAATTTGACATTTTGGGCCATTTAAAGCACTCTATCGGCCAAACCGTTAATCTTGGAACAAAGTTACTCGCACTTTCCTATCTTAACATTTCTATTAGCTATTAGATGGCACCAACTGAATGTTAAAATTCGACGCTTTAATTTTTAATATTTTGGTAGATAGAGAGTTTTCAGTGGCCAACATTACATTTTTGAGAGGCATTTTCTCGAAAACAGTTAACTTTAGGTAGATATAGGACATGTAACATAAAACTGTGTTTAGAACTAGAATCTAAAAAAAATTTAATATACAAAATGTATTAAAAAAAATATATGATGTCATCATAATTTTTACACAGATAGCGTCTTGATTAACCCAAAGATCCGGAGTTAAAGAAAGAAATTTCACGAGCAAAACAGTTCTTCGAAATTCTGAAGAATTTTTCAAGTTTATTTATTCTAGTTAAATGTTCCATACAACTATATCTCATTTCTCATTTGCACTGTCACATATTTTCTTTGACAGTTAGAATTTTGTTTTAACCCTGATGGTCCTATCGTTTTTATATATCTCTTACAGAAAAGGCTGTAACTAGGTAATTTGACAAGGCCGTAGCTAGATTCTAGCCAAGGAGGGGCGGTGGAGTTGACATACACAGTTATGAAGGGGGATGTAGTTTTCAACAAACAAGTTTCAACTGCATTTTTTTTTTTTGAAAACTATATAATGTATAATAAACTATTTCAACACAAGATTTCTACATGTTCCATGCAGTATAATTTAAGAAAACCTTAATTATTTTAATATTCCCGTAGGAGGGTTTCAACCCCCAAACCTCCTCCCTCCTATCTACGGCCCTGGGTGAACAATTTATACCACACCCTGTAACTAATATAAAACTTTAAGATATCTGCTTCTAGGATTATTACCATCGTTAGCTGAAAGATATATAGTTTTATTTACCGGCATAAATAAAATATTGTATAATGTGATAATGTTAGAATAATAAAAAAAAGAATTGTTAGAGATTTTTTATTTTTCTTGACCTCTTTGTTTTGTAAGCTTGGCGAACGAGCGATTGCAAAAGTATGACGGCCTTGTAGTTCACCGCAAGATTTTTTTAAATCGAAGATTTGACAGATGAAAACCTGACAATTGACAGATTATTTTTGAAAATTGCCACATTTTTTTCTGGCTATTAGGGAATCTAGCAACCTCTCACAGAGCTATGCCATTGAGCTTGGAGGGCAAACATAGTTTTTACATTTACTCACATTCGTGAATAATAAGTTTTAAATAACTGCCATTGAATTAGTTTATAAAGAAAATAGCTTTCTATTATTTATTTTACTACGACCATATTCCATTAAAAGGCTGGAGTAAAAAGCTTGATTACGAAAATAATGCCTGTAACATATTTAAAAGTTAATTGGGAAACGGCATAAATATGTATTCCCCATGCCCTGAATTATCAGTATTTTGAATCATTTAAATAATATTTCAAAAATGAAGCAAGAAATGTGGACAACAGGCAACTATTGAAAGCGTTAATCTGACGCCATCAATATTAAGAAACCTGAATGTGTATAGCACATATTTCATTACTAGATTGTTTTTATTTAGAAGTAACGATTTTCTGAATGTCACTTTTCGGTTTTTTTACTTTGGTCGTTTTTTAAGTGCATAATAGTAAACTTAATGGTAGTTAGAGAAATATTCATTCTATTCTAAATTTAGTAGACATTATCCTGTTGTCAATAAACGCGTGATAATAAACCTAAATAATCGAAAATGGGAAGTTGTCTGATCTTCACAGCTGATGTCAAAACCAAGCCTAGTCCAAACCCACATACTTTTACCCAAAAACATTTAAACATTTGTATAAAAATAGAGTAAAACCTGTATGTAAACATTTGATTAAAAGAACCGCGTGAATTTTATTTCCCGTAGTAGATGGAAAACATGTGGGTAAACCTTTTTAGGCGCAAAGAGTATGTAGTACTGGACTAGGCTGAGAGCTTTGATTTAAGAAAATGCGTGGCACTACTAAGCCTTCATACAAATGAGAGTGTAATGTGAGTGTCACATTGATACTATACTAACAGTAAATTCGATTGGCAAAAAAAGTTGTTCAATTTGGTGAATTTCGAGTCAGTTTATTTATGAACGATATTAAATTACGATGTGAAGCTCTAAAAAATTAATGCACATTTGTAATATTTTTTCTCTCAGTACAAAAACAAAACTTGTTGGTGCAGTAATATCTTTTTTTTTATTAATAATGGGATATGAATATATACATATATATATATATATATATATATATATATATATATATATATATATATATATATATATATATATATATATGTATGTTGATTTTTAGCCCTTCACGGATGGAAAAATACAATATGTTTTCATTCCGGGTGTACATCCGTTCACTACTGTCGTTCACATTTGGCATTTTCAAAGTTTTCTTTCTCGCGTGCGAATAGATACTAGCAGTCACCAACACTTCAGTCTCTATTCGGACGCGAGAAAGAAAGCTTCGAAAATGCCAAATGTGATTTTGGCGAAACGTCAGCAAAACTGTTCTTTTCAGAACGACAGTAGTGAACGGATGTACACCCGGAATGAAAACACATTATATATATATATATATATATATATATATATATATATATATATAATATAATAAATTTCACACATATATCCAAGCCAAAACAAGCTTTCTTATCAAAAAAGTCAGAACGTTTCCTTGACAAAACAAAAATATTCGTTTAAAAGAAAATGTTATTTGATATAGGTGACAATATAGACAAACCTAAAAAATATAAAGATTCAAATGAAATATTAATAAAGCCAGAATAAAATGTATTTTTTAAGATATCTGTACATTGCATTCATCTACAAACAACAATCTAATAAAAGCAATACGTCGTCGTATACCTGGTCTGTTACAAGACTAGTAATTTTAAACGAGTTTCCGCCAATAGATCTGTATTACATTACAATATTCCTAAAAAATGTTAATTCTTTCTACTATATAATGTGTAATAAATATTTTATTTCTGTTAACTTTCATCTACAGTTAGGCCATATACGTGTAAAATAATAATAGGGGAAGTCATGTTATTTTTAACTTGAACGTTTACAGAAGACTTCTTGTGTTCTAGCTTCCAGTTAATTTTGGTCTTCTTGTATCAATTTGCTAGAATCGTTAAATCCGTTACTCAGACAAAAAATATTTAAAACATTTTTTTTTGTTTTTCTCGTTACCTTACGATTTGCATCTTGCAAAAAAAAACTTGTAAAAAATTACACTTAATATTGTATATAAAGCCAAATAGATGGTGAAAAATATTTTGAATGTGTTTAATTTTGCTTTGTACCCTTAAGTTGGCTTTCAGATAAAAAGTTTATAGTGCTGAATCGGATATAAACCCACCATAATATGCAGAGTGTTCCAGGACTGATAATAAAATAATTTTACATGTTCAAAAAATTCTTTTTATTTTATAAACATTGTCTTCCAACCTACAACCCTTTAAAGTTTTTGAAAAATCGAATTCTAATAATTACTACGAATTACGATTTGTAGGTTTTGATTTTATAACATGCTCTATTTAATTCTGAACTAGAAGAATATATTTAAGAATCAGAGTGTGGTTTTACAGTCTATTGCCGCTTTGTTACTACCCGTACATGCAGAAGGAAAACGAATTAAGACAAAAATACTAAAATATGAAAATACCGATAAAAAGTTAAGTTTTTTTCTCTTACATTTTGTTTTCTACGAGCCGCCCTGCTTGAGAAAATTCGACCTATTTCGTTTCACTTATATATACGTGTTTTTTATATTATTACAATTTTTTTAGTTAATTATTTTTTTTATTTTTAAATGGCTGCAGCTTAAGACATATGTACAGAGTGTCCGAAAATTCCGTCCCAATTTTTGAGGGAATTGTTCTACACTTGAAAATAATAAAAGTTCCATAAATATAGGTTATGGATCCGGAAACGCCTCTTTTCAAGATACAGGGTGTTAAAATTTTATTTGTGTTTTAGTTTCCATAGTCTGTACGTGTCTTACATTTCTGGAAAGATTTGATTTAAACTTACAGTCAAAGGGGCGACGACCTGGAAAAATTAACATCCTGTATAATATATTAAAATGTTTTATAGTCGTCTATTATACAATTACGGCTTATCATGTGTCAAATTTGAAAAAAAATATCTCTAGAAATGTACGATGCACATCACGAAAACTAAAAGATAATTAACATTTTAGCAACCTACATCATGGAAACGATGCTTTTTCCAGACTCAGCTTGTATAACGATTGCCTAGACGGAAATGAATTATGCGTTTAATTTCATATATTCAATTAATATTTCTAGCAAGTCACATTTATTACTGAGGTGTGCATTAATTTTTTGAGTCCAGTTACATATTATGCATATATGTTTTGATACAATATATAAACATATACCTGTACCCAAAATTATATGAAATAATTATCTTTCCACTATAATAATACATTTTGTGAACAGGTTGAAAATAAAAGGTTATTTATTGTATTGTATATGTTTAGCACTGACACAGTATGAAATTCAAATAATAATGACAGTTTTTGCCAGAATTTATATAATTTATACTCAGCAAATGTTATAGAATATTGCATTGTAAACATTTATATTCACCGTATTAATTTATTTTATTGAATTAAAGATGCAGAGAGAAAATGAAATTGAGCTATATTTTATTTACCTAATCATTAATTTCCTACCCGATTTTTTATTCCCATATACAGTGTGTCCGTTATATTTTAAACAACAAGCTTAACTTTTAGAGGTAACAAAAAATACTGTATACGTATACAACATTTTTATGGTTTTCTCTGAACCGACCGGATTTGTTAAAAAATAAACAAAGGGCAAGTATGCAAAGTAAAAAAATGAGCATCGAGTTTATTATTTTAAATGGAAAATGTTATCAAAAATGGGCTTCTTGCTGATGTAAAAATATCCGGTTTGATTCCTTTATGTCTAAAGGCAATCGAGAAATTTGAGAAAAACACTGCCTTTAGACAATGTGTTTGAAAGAAAGACAACATACATACAGGGTGGTCCAATAGTGCGTTCAAGTCCAACAGCTCGGTTATTGTGGGAATTAGAAAAAAACAAATTATACGAAAGTTGTAGAGACTGCTGAGAACTACAACCTAAAATTATTTTCGATTATATATGGTTGAGGATGTACTTACTTTTTTTTAAAATAGAACACTTCGAAAATATCAGCGGTACATTTGACTCCTCTGTATTTTTTAAATGCGTTAGCGTGAATTATTTTAGCATGGAAAAAACTTCCAAATGTGATCTTCTTTCAATTGCGGTATTTCTCTTTGGTATTCTTTAATAACGGTATACCGGATAAATAAAAGTCCTGGATGAAAATTTTCTGGTTTAATTTTAATAGAACGCCCTGTGTATTATTATTTTTTCAGATTCCTTCCTTTTTGACCATTCAACCGATATAGGGTTTGTGGTGTGTATACAGATAGGTTCAATATCTATCGCCACTTTTCGAAAATATTAGAGGTGGACATCTCAATTTATTACGCCAAAATATTGCAGTGTTCTTTTTTCAACATCTTTTTTTTAGGTTTATTCATATCAGCATGGATGGGTCGAAAAAGTTTGCAACTTCAAAAATAATAATTATCACTAAAAAAAAAGATCTAATCAAAACATTTCACAAATAGAAATGATAGTATTACAATGATCTAGTAATAAAAACTAAAAAAAATAAAAGCCAAACCTGTTTTAAACCAGTTGCGACAGTTAGAACAACTTAACAAATAGTTTAAACTAGTTGTTTATGTTCTCCAGCCTAGAGTAATTAGAACGTAAAAATAATAACGATCAAAAAACAATACTAAGTAACAAATCGTATAAAACAGCAAAAACTAGTTAATTAGATGTTCGAAATTACTACCGTTTTGTTCTACACACATATTTAAACGATTTTCAAAAGATACGCTAACATCTTTTAATGTATTAAATTTAATATTATTAAATACACTTCGGATTCTTTCCTTCATATTTTCTTTTGTAATCGGAGGTATTTGATAGACTACATTTTTAACAAAGCCCCAAAGAAAAGGGTTCATTGTTGTCGTGTCAGGGGATTTAAGCGGCCACGCAATTGGTTCTCCTATCCACCTTCTTCAAATTGTTCATTAAGAAACGCATGAATGTCAAGCGTACGGTGAACTGGGGCATAGTCATGCATAAACCTCAAAAAGTGGAGATGTCGGTGTGCAGTAAGCCTTTCTTAAAAAAAAAAATGCTGACCTATGACAAAATTTTCAACAATTCCACCCCAATCGTTAAGAGCTCATCTATTTTGACTAGTTGTGCGAATATAGTAAGGATTTACAGTAGTGTAGTAATAAAAATTATGTCGATGGACATTTCCATTTTTGTGAAATGTCAGCAAATAACGCAAAGTTAGTAAATTTTGGCTCTCTCTGAATTTGTTGTGCTCAGTGATGAAAATCTAGTTGCCTATGATAATCATCCTTATAGAATTCTTGAAGAAGTTGAATGTGGTATGGGTGAAATTTGTTTTTTTTTAGAATTTGTAGAACAGTGGTTTTACTTACATCTGGTTCCCTTGCAATTCTTCTTGAGGCAATATGTCGGTTTCTATAACTTTTCAGTTTACCGCTAACTCGTTCTCATTTGAAACAGGTTTGGCTCGATTAGTTTTCGTGTATTCTTTCTTTTTCGTCTCATCAAGCCGTTGCATAAACCTTTCAAAAGCGCTTCTGTGTGGTTTTCATCTATCAGGATACTTGTCTTCTATCCGGATACGCGATATATCTTGTCGCTAACAAACAATTCTTTTCACTTGCTCCTAACACATATCGATTATTTCTTGTGTATTAAAATTCAAAGTTGTATTTTTGACAGTTTTATTTTATTTGTAAAAAAAGGCTCGCAAAATTTTTGTCGGTGGGTACAACAACAAATTCAAAGAGAGCCAAGATTTGCTGACTTTTTGTGTTTTTTACTGACTAAACATCATTTCACAAAAATAGAAATGTCAGTAGACATAATTTTCATTATAACGCTACCGAAAAACCTCATTTTACTCACACAACTAGTCAAAATAGGTGGTCTTTTAACGTATATATCTCTAATATTTTCGAAAAATGGTCATAAATCTTGAACGACTCTGTATAGACTTATAAACCCTATATTGGGTAAATGGCCAAAAACGGAGAAATCTAAAAGTATAATAATATACAGGGCGTTCCATTTAAATTAATCGAGAAAATTTGCATCCAGGATTTTTTTTACCCTGTATACCGTTATTAAATGATATTAAAGAAAAATAATGCAGTTAAAACAAGACCTCATTTGGAAGTTTTTACTATGCTAAAATGATTTATGCTAACGCATTAAAAAAATACATGGCGTCAAATGTACCTGTTATATTTTCGAAAAGTGGCCATAAATCTTGAATAACTCTGTATAGACACCACAAACCGTGTATTGGGTGAATGGCTAAAAAGAGAGGAATCTGAAAATAAAGTAACATACAGGGTGTTCCATTTAAAAAATGTAAGTTTGGTTTGTGGCAAATTTATCCTCAACCCTGTATAATCGAAAATAATTTTAGTTTGTAGCTTTCAGCAGTTCCTACAACTTTTGTATATATATATATATATATATATATATATATATATATATATATATTTTTTTTTTTTTTTTTTAATAACCGAGCTACTGGACTTAAATGCACTGTTGGATCTTACAGGCTGTTCCGTTTAAAATAACACATTGACATTTTTTTACTTTGCGGTTGTCATTTGTCTATTTTTTCGGAAACCCTGGCGATTCAGATTGAACCAATACAAAAATTTGTGACTAGTGTTTACTATACAGGGAGTAATAAGAAGTACTGAAAATCCGGGTTTCTTTTAAAACGTGTTAAATGTCCCATCACCCTTATTTGAAGTAGGGTTGACCCCACTGGCGTATACTTCAATAATTGAAAAATATCTAAACTTTTTGATTTAACTATATTTCTATAATCTAGACAGAAGAATATATTTAATTTATTCTCTTCATGGCAATAACAGATGTTACGTTACATTTGAAAACTGATAGCAGTAAAATTTAAAAGAGTTGCAAGTAAGAAAGGTGAGTTTTTGTCTGTTATGGAAACTGAGACTGGTGAGAATTTTTGAAATTTAAGACAATCAAAAGTAGAAAATCCGCCCTCGAGTGGGATTCTAACCTACAACCTCCGTCTTACCAACTGTGTTATGGAGGACCCCGATAGGAAAGTTGCAAATGGAGAATCATATGGCCTCGCTTTGCTCTCGTCTCGGTAAGACGGAGGGTGTGGGTTCGAATCCTACTCGAAGGCAGACTTTTCCACTTTTCATTGGCATTAATTTCAAAAATGCACTAACTTTGTCACCGGTTTTCATAATCGACAAAAACTCACGTTTCCTACTTGCGATTGCAACTTACGTCGAGTGGTGTACATCTATGAAATTTCAACACACACGGACGAAACCTGCAAAATGTGAAACTAGTGGGGCGTTGAAGAGTGGAGCATGGCTGCGGTGGCTGGAGGGAATCATGGCCTTGCTTTGCCACTTTGCTATCGGGGTTCTGGATAGCTTAGTTAGTAGTACAACGTCTCGGTAAGGCCAAGGTTGTGGGCTCGAATCCCACTAGAGGGCAAAATCATTCCACTTTTCATTGGTTTTAATTTCAAAAATGTACTAACTTTAAGTCATTTAATCAAGTAGTCAAGTGTTTGATTGGTAAGAGTCCTTATTGTTATTGTTGCTCAATAATTAAATTAAGATTTCTGTATGAGAAAAGCCAGTGCAACTGTTAATAATCACTCATCACAATAATTGTGATACGATTTTTATTTGTAATATGAACAGACGTCACTTAAAACCAGAAGAAACAAATCAAGCCACCCGATTGTTCCTTGGAGGGTCGCGGCAGCATGATGTGGTAAATCCCGTTAACGTTTCATTAAGCCTGAATTCTCGTTTAAACAACCGTTCCAATCATACTAGTACTACTAGCGAAGCACCAAGAGAAGGTAGACCAAGGTCTACAAATATTAGGTAACACAGATTATTATACAGGCGGGAGCTAGGAGGGAGCCTACAAGATCCTGCACTGAGTTGGGTCATAAACTTCAGTAGAGTAAGAATCACGTCAACAAGATGAGTGTACGAGGCAGTTTTGCATTGCCCCCTCTGACAGAAAATCATAGAACTCACGGTTTACTTTGGTGCAAAAAATAAGTTCGCTGAGGTAATTAATGAAACACCATGATGTTTATTGAAGGCAGCCTTTTTGTCTTCGTAGTGTATTCATTCGATATGAAGTGGTGTCCAATTTTCCACTTTAAAATATTTGATCAATTAGTCAAGTGCTTGGTAACGCACGTTTCCTTGATGTTTTCTTTCAATAATTAAATCATTATTTCTGTATGAGAAAAGTGCAACTGTTGATAAAACTGCACTTCTGCAATAATTGTGATACAATTTTTATTTACAATGTGAATAGATATCATATCAAGTCATAGGATTGTTGCTTAGAGGTGCGCGGCAGTATGATGTGGCAAATCGTTTTAATGTTGCACAAAGCATTATTTATCGTTTAAACAACCATTCCAATCATACTGGCACCACTAGCGAGGCACCAAGAAAAGGTAGACCAAGGTCTACAAATATTAGGGAAGACAGACTATTCATCATATGGGGTGAAGGGAGTTGAGTAATAATGTTTTTGCCGCCAGTAAAGTAAGAATTCCGTCAAGAAATGTCTTAAGATGTTTAGATGAAGCAGGTTTCCACTGCCGTCCTGTGACACAAAATCATAGAACTCACGGTTCATTTTGGTGCGAAAAAGGAGTACACTGAGATAATGAATGGAAGACCATGACATTTACTGATAAGAGCCGTTTCGTCTTCGTAGTGACAGTCGCTCAGTTGATTTATGGAGACCGTCAAATTCAAAAGTGAATGAGAGGCACGTTCAAGAATGTATTCATTGTATACATTGTTACATACATTCATTGTATATTGCGAACAAACATTGATTGTTGCCATATATACAAGAGTCATCGTACACATGGATGGATCTCTTCTTTTTGATTCTAAATATATCTAGTTTGATACATGTATTTTCAAAGACACCCGAGAAACTTTTAAAAAATCGTGCTATAAGAACCAATATGTTGGAGAAAGACGGAGAACGCTCAATAATATAGTAGAGTCGATGGGAATACATTGCCTCTTATGGCAGGGTTTTTCTCAAATTTCGCAGTTGTCTTTGAAAATAAAGGCATCAAACCACATATATTTATAATCAGCAAGAAGAGACCGATTTAATGTGCATATAGAGGGTGTTCCATTAAAAAAAAAATGTCTTGTCGCGTCTTTATTAGCAATGCCGTATAATTAAGTATTTCTTTACTCCAAAAATTTTTAATTTTTAAAATTCCGAAACTCCGTTTCCATATACCGGGTGACAATGAAACTACTACCCAGCCATTTGATAATAGCTAGAGATACAAATATGGAATTTGGTGTGTTGATAGGGTTGAATATTGTGAACATTTGTAATATAAAAACAATTAAATATCGCTTCCGGTTTCACCGGAAATGACCGCGACTTCGTTATTTTAAATAGAGCACCCTGTATATTTTATGTTTTTTGAACTCTCTTAATAATTCTAAACAACTTTTGTATAACATGACCTATGTCTAAAATGTTTAGTTTTCCAAATAAAGCGACTTAGAAATAGAAATGTGCTCTAATTCCCACTTATTTGTATTTTATGGAAAATCGGAGTATGCCAGGATAAAAACAATCACGGTTATTTACTCTTTATTCAAGCCTTCATCCAAAAAAATGTCAAAATAGAAAAATATTCCGAGTTTTTTAAAAAAATGTGTTTTTCACAAATCCATTTTTCAAGTTTTGATCAGACCCTGTGCCATAACAGGTCAACTGACTAGAACAAAACTTTCAGTACCCAATGGGCCCAATACAACTTTTTTATCCTTTATCCATATATGACAAATTCAACTTCCATAGACCGCTGCAAACTTGAAAATATTTTCTGTCAAGGCTAATATGATTATTTTAATTTTAGCAAAACTTTGTTTATAGGTAGTCATCACACTAGGTTAAGTTATCATTAATTTAACTTTCATAAACAACTGCAAAATCAGTTGACCCGTTATGGTACAGGATCTGATCAAAAGATGAAAAATCGCTTTGCGAAAAACACATTTTTTTTAATACTCGGAACATTTTGTTGGATGAAGGCTTGAATAAAGTGTAAATAACCGTGATTGTTTTTATCCAGGCCTACTCCGTTTTTCCATAAAATACAATTAAGTGGGAATTATGGCATATTTTTAAGTGGCTTTATTTGGAAAACTATACATTTTAGACATAGGTTATGTTATACAAAAATTGTTTAGAATTGTTAAGAGTGTTAAAAAAATATACAGTTTAAAAAATATTTAAAATAACGAAGTTGCGATTTTTTCGGGGGAAACCGGAAACGATATTCAATTGTTTTTGTTACAAAAATTCACAATATTCAACCCTATCAACACACCATATTCCATATTTTTATCTCTAGCCGTTTTCAAATGATGCCCTGGGTGGTAGTTTCATTGTCATTGATTTTGTACTTTGGTAATCAAATAGATATGTCTATGTTTCTATTGTTATACGTTCGATTTTATTATTGAAATTAACCAGGGATAGTGACAACAGAACGGGTAAAAGCAGTCTAGTATTTTTTACGAAAAATAATGTCGGAATCCAGTTTGGAAGCCCCAAGCGAAGTGCAGGAAGCTGCGCAAATGTCTTTACCAAATGTGATGACCAGTTTATTCTTAATTTGTTTCTTAACCAGCTACGAAAAATTTTACTTTTCGTAACTAGTTACTATTTAAAACGTCAAGCAGTTTTGAAAAGTGACAAATTATGGCAGAATTAGAGAAAATCATTTAATGTGATTTTGCAAATTAATTTCTGCTTGTTTATAAACAGAGTTAATTACAATTTACATCACGTAGATAAACATAGGTAATAAAAATCTATCTGTGCTTGTGTGCTTTCGTAATCATAATTTAACTGGAACCAATTTTATTAATGAGTTAATTGTCTATAGTGAGCGCAAACTCAATGAGTTATTAAGAATCCCAAACATTTTTTCGTACTAATAATAGGTACATAATAAAGAGGTTCGATTTAGGAAATTGTTCGGATTCGACTTGCCTCTTTCAATTTTCAAAGTTTTGAAAGATTCAACTAACATTAGATTCGTAGACGTCCATTTTTTTTTGTTTTTCGACTTGCTCAATTTAGTTTTCATAGTTTTGAAAGTTTATTGATAATAATGTATGAAGTTAATATTTATATTTTAAATATATATTATAAATATATGTTTGTGAGTCTTTTTTGCGGATCTGAAGATGGCCAATTTGTCAAAATTCGTTATTTCCGCGCTTTCGACAATTCAGAAATTTGAATTGGCATGTCGAAAAACTCCTTCAAAAAACAACAAACTTCAAAATAAACGAATAAAAATAATGAAGGTCGATATATTGTTAATCCTATGCTTTAGGAACTATGAAAACTGAATTAAGCATGTCCCAAAAAAGGAATTAAAATATAGTAAACGTCCGTGGTTCTGCTTTCGCAGTAGCCAAAAATGATTACGTAGATCTGCATTTCTCAAACATTACTTCCATATCTTATACCGTTAAAAAAACAGATGCGTAAACAATTGTAAGACTACAAACACCAAATATAAAACAAATTTTAATAACCTACATCAAGCAAATAGTCAAGAAATTTAGAATTTCAAAATTCAAAAAATAAATTATTTATAACATGACTTTAATAAGTACCAATAACTTAAAAATTCGTTATACAAATTATCATTAAATAAAAAATAAAATGGACGTAACTGAAATTCTTTTAAAACAGGAACAACAAGATATAATTATTGCAGAGAAATATGGATTCAAAAGGACGACGAAAAATATTACAATTTTCATATTTTTAACTTAATATTTGCATCTAGAGAAAGACGGGGTGGAGGTGTCGGAATATTTATTCATAACCGGTTTTATTATGAAATTATTAAAAATACAGAAAATGATTGGTCATACATCATTATTATGATAAATAATTTAATTAAACCCTATTTCTTTGTTATATATAAATCAGCATCAATAAAAATAGAATCGTTTTTAAATAATTTAGATCAAATATTGGAACATTTAAACACACTTAAATTGGATTGTTTTTTAATTGGAGACATGAACATTGATGTACTAAAACAGCCATGTCAAACTCAAAGTCACTGGTGGGCCAAAAGCATGAAGACCATCGACTAGGTGGGCCGCAAAACCTTATCTTAAAGAAGACAAACTACTGAAAATCTTGAGAAAAAGTACTATTATAGGACAAATCTGTTTATTAAATTTCCAATAAAAAGGACGTTACAAAAAACTATAAACATTAAATTCTTTTGTCAGATATTTGACATCTTTTATCTTATAGGTACTTCCAAACATTGACAGGATTTTACAGGCAAATTTTCTCATTTCTTGGTATTGAACAGGCAAGTACTTATAAAATTCGAATGCACCAACACTATCAAATTTTTGTTTTAAATGGGTCTGACAATGAATTTCAATTACTTCCATTTGCAAGTGAGGGGAAACTTTATCAATATCGATAGTGAAAAGACCAGTAAATAGAGAAAAATTGTTTTCTTGGGTCTTAAAATCCTGAAAACGCTTCTCAAATTCTGCCAGAAGGCTTCTCATTTTCTCTGAATATATTTCGTATGATATTGGGACACTTGTGCTTTCCTGATATGCCTTTCAAGTCAGAAAATGTGACAGATTATCCTCTGCTAACTGTTTTTCCCACAACATCATCTTACACTTCAAAGCTTTCACATGATCATGCATATCTGTAATAACTTGACGTGGTTCTTGCAATTTCGTATTTAAGTTCGACAAGTGTTTTGTGAGATCTACCATAAATGAAAGATCTTGTAAAAAAGGTACATCGCATATTAAGCTTCTTAATCTTCTCCTTTTCTTTCCATGAAAACGCGTATTTCTTCTTTGAGTTTCCAAAACCATAGTACCATAGAACACGAAAGCCATCGCACCTCTGTATAATATGGTAAACCAGTGTACTCACTTTCTAAATCACGTAAAAATGCTGAAAACTGTCGCTGATTAAGGTCTCGTGACCTTATGAAGCTTATAATTTTTTTCAGTGACTTTAAAACACTTTCCAACTTGATCACTTTTGAGCATAAAACTTTTTGGTGGATTATACAATGAATATGATGAAAATCTAGTTTGTCACTGCCCGTTTATCTGATCTTTGTCTGTAATATTTTAACGAAGCCATTTTTTACTCCAGTCATTGAAGGAGCTCCGTTTGTTGTAAAGGAACACAGTTTTGACAAATCTGCGTCGTAATTTTGCAGAAGTCCATAAACAGCATTGAAAATATCCTTCCCAGTTGTTGTATCATGCAATGGTACTAATTCCAGTAATTCTTCATACGCATTGATATATGTATCAACCGCACGAAGAAAAACAGCGTGTTGCGCCACACCACACACATCCGTACTTTGGTCACAGGCAATAGAAAATGCAATGAAAGAGTCTGATTTTGTTTTTATCTGATCACTTATATTAGCAGTCAATAACTTTTTCAGCGACAGTATTCCGGGACAAGGTTATATTTTGAAATGCCTTCACGCTCCCGGGACTTACAATTTCCGCGGCCTTTACAAATCATTCTTTTATAAATTCACCTTTAACAAATGGTTTTGAGTGTTTCGCGATCAACTCCGACGGTACGTAGCTTGCTTGAAGGACAGATTCATTTTCTTGCTTTGGACGTGTAAACATAAGCTGCTGATCTTTCAACCGTAATTTTAACTTATTTAACTTTTCGTTTCTGACCATGCCTGTATACTTGTCAAACATAATTTTATGTATATCATAATGACGTGTTATATTATACAAATTTGGGACACCGAATGTAGTATTACAAATCAAACAAATATTTTTTCTTTCACTTCACAGCAAAAAAACTCTAATTCCCACTTTTCTTGAAAGATATGATGCTCGTCTACAAGTTTCCTCTTACTTCCACTTGGTTTTGAAAGAGACATGTTAAAACCTGTATCCGAAATAAATTATAATAAGTACTGTTAAGTGTGGTAACAATAAGTGCGCAACTCAACTCGAAACTCTATCGCAACTGACTCATAACTGACTAAACACTGAACAACTGAACTCAATTGAATCACGATATACTGATTATGATTTCTGGAGATCTTTCCAGAATGTGCAGATAGCGTCATCTGTGTTTTTGCGCGATAGAATTTCATGGAACAAGCCAGATAACGTTTGGCTTTAGGTTTTAGGTTGAGTATGTGTAGTTCATCCTCCTAAACATAGATGGCACTATGTACAATTGTACATTTTATTATATCAATTGTTGTTGCAGCGACGCACACTGGTTTCTTTTGATAAAAAGTTGGAAAATATTCGAAAAAATAGATCAGCGAATTTAAAGGGATGACATGGAAATTTTTAAAGTAAACATCATGGTTGATAAATTGGCCATGGACATATTCACATTTTTCAATTGTTGTTGTCACAGCAATACGTCAAACAGACAGTTCGTTGCGTGTTATTTCCTAGCTTTTTTAATCAACTGAATTTTTATAAAAATTATTATTATTTATTTGAGAATCTTGTGCGAGAACCTAGAATTCTCAGTTATGGAAACACATAATGAAGGTATGTATTTTCACTTAGCATAGGAAAAAATCATTACTCTGTTTTCCTTTTATATTTTTGACCGCAAATAAAAACTGGCTGCATTTTTGTGCCACTTATTATTTTTTTATCAAAGTTTAAATATGTTTTTGTTTATGTTCCGCCTGTTTCCCATCTTTATGTTACTGATCTTTGGTATAATTAGGGCTATAAAAAGACGTAAATGTTGCAACTTTTTGCGTATTTTTGAATAAGGTGTATTTTTCGACGCGGATCTTTGTGTAATGCAAAATAATTAAAAATTAATTATTTAACATGAACTGAGTTTAGGTTTTAGTTTCATTTACAAAAATTTCTTGAGAGGTTTTAAGTTATTATTTTAAACGAATACTTTAATATTTATTGTATTGTATCTCAGAACAATACGCCGATCTAACTACAGAAATAATTTTAGGTATAGAAAAATGAAAAGAATCTAAGGATGCATTTTATTTATATTTTTGAAAAAATAATTAAAAAATAATATTTTTAAAAAACTTAAAGTTTAATATTGATTAAATATAAATGTAAGTATTATTTTTTAAAATTAGAATATATTTTCAAATTATATTTTCAATAATTCTTAAATGCTTTTTATTTTAGCATGAATCATAATAATCTGTAGTTAGATAGTTCATAAATGTTATGATAACAGATAAAAGAAATGCTAAAATAGTTATACACTCTTTTTTTAAAATAATTTTATAAAAAAAAATCATGTAAAGAAATTGAGATTAAACTAAAAAAACCTAATAGTTAGGCTTTTGCTTTATACTTCATAGTAAGGCATATGTTTTAAAGACAGGGATTTTATTTCTAGATTTGCAAGAAAACCGCATTCGTTTTTCGTACGGTGAGTTATTTCAAATATTCCAAAGCTTTCCAGAAAAAAATTTGGACGCAAAACTAAAAAAGTTACAGTCACACATTTTAATAGAAAAAGGATCTGACATATTTCCTGTAAGTGAAATGAAAAACTTGTCTCGGTTCGCCTCCAGTTTAAAATGTAAATGGCTTCAAGTTAGTCGAAATAAAACGGTATTTCTCAAAAAATATTCCAATTGGCTCAATCAAACCTTAACATTTACAAAAAAACAGGCAAAAAAACAGTGTGTTGGACGACCGAAATCTAACTTTAATAGCAGTGGTGAGAGGTCAAAGAGACTAAAAACTTCCGATTTGCGGTGTAGTAAAACCGTAGAGGAACTGGCATACGCCACTCAAATGAAATTTAGAGAAGAGGGAAATGTAGACGCTTCAAAAATAATTAAAGAGATCACAAATATTGACACAAAAGCAAAAGAATATAGAAAAGCACTAGAGAACTCAAAAAAATCAGCGTTGAAATTAAGTAGCGATGAAGCTGTTTCGCTTATAATAGAAGCTAAATTAAGGAAAAAGCAATATCATTTAATTAGAGAACAAGCAAAAGAAAAAAATTGTGATATATATCCCTCTTATAAAAGGGTTCTTCAAGCCAAACAAGAATGCTACTCAGCAGAAGTTGTTGTGAAATCGGATATCGAGGCAGAAGTGTCATTGCAGGCATTATTAGATCACACCAGTAAACGGTTATTAACTCTCCAACAAGAAGTTCTTCGTTCGTTAGATATTAAGAGCGTCGAAATACAGTTATATTTAGTGTGTAAGTGGGGGTGTGATGGTTCATCCGGACAATCGGAATACAAGCAAAAATTTGAATCTGCAAACTTTTCAGATGCTAGTGTGTTTCTAATTTCTTTAGTTCCTATAAGGCTTTTCACAAAATATAACCAAAAAGAAATTATAATTTGGCAAAATTTAAGAACATCATCACCTCGATTTTGTCGCCCAATAAAATTGCCATTTAAAAAAGAAACCACTGAATTAACGATACAAGAAAAAAATTACATTGATTTACAAATTCAAACTCTTTCTCCATTTCACTATCATTTAAACAATAAAACTTATATAGTAAATTTTGAAATACATTTTACCATGATCGATCTAAAAGTAGCAAATTCTTTAACATCAAATAAATCTTCTCAAACATGTTATCTTTGCGGGGCATCTTCCAAAGATTTTAATAATATAAGTCAAGTTATTACTAGACCTCTTGTTGTCAGTCATTTAGCATATGGGCTATCTACTTTACATGCCTGGATTCGGTTCTTTGAGTGCCTATTGCATGTAGCTTACAAAATTAGTATTCAAAAGTGGCAGGCAAGAAGTCCAGAAGACAAGCAACTAGTGGCTGATGTAAAAAAAGGAATCCAGGAATCGTTGCATTTAAATTTAGGTCTCATTGTTGATAAGCCTAAGCTAGGCTTTGGCAGTTCAAATGATGGCAACACTGCGCGAAGGTTTTTTGAAAACTCGGAAATTGTTTCGAAAATTACTAAAGTTGACTTAGGTTTATTAAAAAAATTTCATGTTATATTACAAGTCTTATCATCAGGTTATGACGTACATGCTGAAAAATTTAACAGCTATTGTCTTGAAACTGCCCACCTATTTGTACGCTTGTATCCATGGTACCCAATGCCTACCACCTTGCATAAGGTACTAATTCATGGGTCAAAAATAATCCAGCATTTCCTAGTTCCTATAGGTCAACTATCTGAAGAAGCACAGGAGGCAAGAAACAAGGATATAAAGAAGTTCCGACAACAATTTTCAAGAAAAACTTCAAGGAAAGATAGTTTAAATGACATCTTTAATCGTCTCCTTGCTTCTTCAGATCCTTATATTTCTAGTTTGCGAAAATTGCCCTGCAAAGGTAACAAAATTTTTTCTGCTGAAGCTGTGGAATTATTTACTTCACCTAAAATTAATAAGAAAGATATATCTGACAGTTCAGATTCAGAATAAATTTTTAATAAAATCGTATTTATTTATTTTTTTATTTATAAAACCATTCTTTCTAAATCTTATATTTCTACGAGCCCTAACAACTACATTGACCATTTTGGAATACAAGTAATAGTATATTCGACTTCGGCATGGGAAATGTGTCATTTCTGCCAAGAGATAAAGTTTTTCGAGACGCGTTAGTGTCGAGATAAACTTTAATTCGAGACAGAAATGAAAATTTCCATAGATGATTAAAGTTAGTAATGTCAACATAACATAGGTACAGGGTTATCTAACGAGGACTAGACAGACCGATTTTTTGACTTTACCTGTACGCATAAAAAAATCGAAAATAGCCATCTTATGTATTTGCCTCCGTAGAATCCAAAAATGGCCCCGTAAATTTCTTTGAACCAAAAACAAAAGACGTAAGTCTTTTGTTTTTGGATTAAGTTTTTTTGTAATGGAACACCCTGTATATTATTATATATTTGATAAGATCTTTTCATCGTGATATACTAAGGTTTGCACATCTATCTTGAAAAACAGCCGAATAAATGAGCAAAAACCTTTCCATAGGAAGCAGTGTGTTAGAAAGAGAATATTTTATTAATTCCCGTATCAAAGGTATCCACGTAAAATCAATTCTCTCTCTTACACATTTCTTGTGGAATGGTTTTTGCTCATTTATTCGTCTATTTTTCAAGATAGATATACAAACCATATATTTATATTCAGGATAAAAAGTTTTTTTAAAATATCTAGTAATATACAGGGTGTTCTATTTAAAAAGACTTCATCTATGCCGTAAGTCTTTGTTTATGTTTTAAAAAAAAAATTGTGTCATTTTCTGGTTCTACGAAGCTAAATACATAAAATGGCTATTTTGGATTTTTTAAAAATGTACAGGGTGTCCCATTTTCGTAGGTTTTACGGGGTTTCCAGCCTATGAGTAGAGATAGAGAGATGCGGTTTTCGCGACACCGTGCTACTTTTCGATGAAACTAAAGAGGCCGCAAACAGATTTGCCCTAACCATTTTAGTTTCCGTGCTACAGGGTGATTTTGAAAATTTGTCATTTTCGGACACCCCCTGTAACTCAGCTATCGTAAAATATATTTAAAATGTTTCAACTGGTATTTATAGATTTTTTCACGTAGAATTCAGTGGAGTACTCAGATTTTTGCTGAGAGTCATAGTTTTTGACATATTGGCATAACCTACTATTTTTTAAATGGGACACCCTATATATTATTTTTTCATCTTATTCTTCGTGTCGAGAGCTTTTCAAAAACATACCATAAGTCATATTTATTTTCATAAATAACATGAAAAAATGCATTTTTCTTTAAACGGATTTATGGCATAGCAGATCAATCGAAATAAGAGAAGGTGGCTGTGGAGCCATGGAAAAAGTTAACAAATATTTATTAACGAAATAACAAAGTAACAGCATCAGAAAAAATTAGGAAGTAGGTAAAAGGTAATAATTATAATTTCATTAAAACTACAAATATTGTTCAAATTGTAGACCATTATGTGTCCTACAAGTGTGACAAACTTTAAAAATTCTTTTTAATGCATTTTCTATTGTAAATGACTGTCTTTGTAACTCTGCAAAAGCGTTTTCGGTGGCCATTCTTAGTTGTTCTAAATTTTCGTATCGCCTTACATAAACCTTGTTTTCTAAATAACCCCACAAAAAGAAATCTAAAACTGAGAGGTCAGGGGATCGTGGTGGCCATCGGACAGGTCCGTGTGTTCCTATCCATCTTCCAGGAAAATGGTCGTTAAGCCAGTTTTGAATTATTCTGGCATTGTGGGCTGGAGCTCCGTCTTGCTGGAAATAAATCCTATTTAGTTGAGCCAAGGGAACATCATCCAAAATTCCTAATGCGTCTTCTAGGTTTCGCACGTAACCAATCGAATTCAGATTTCCTTCATATATTTGGTAAACTATTTTTCGGTTGAAAATAAAACAGGAGACATTGAATCCAAATCTGCCCTGACGCTCCCTAGGAAAAATAACATGGTTGTTTTCTTGACTCCAAAATCGCGTGTTGTGTCTATTTAAAATCCCTGAACTAGTAAAATGTGCCTCGTCTGACCAAATAATCTTTTTTTCAAAATCGATATCTTCTGCCTTCATATTTATAAGCCAATTGCAGAACTCCAATCTGCGCTCTGCATCACCAGGATGCAGATGATGCACAAGTTTGTATTTATAGGGTTTGAATTTGTGCTTTTTCAAAATTTTCTGCACTTTGGTTTTCGGTACACCCGCCTCTTCGTTTATTTTCCTGCAAGATGTTTCAGGAGCTGTCTGAACGAGGGCTAAAACGTGGACCTCAGATTCTTCGTTGTCTTTATTGTAAGTTCGCGATCGAGGCTTGTTAAAAGATCCATATTGGCAAAGATTATTTTTAATTTTTTGAAAAATTCTTTTTTCTGGTTGTCTTCTCTCGGGATATCTAAGATAAAATAAAGCGAACCAATAAAGTCAAAATGCAGGAAGATAAAAAAGAACTAACCTGTTCAGATAAAGCTCTGCCGCCTGATCTGCATCTTCATTAGACAATATAAAACACGCGTTCATATCATATTTCTCAAAATATTCAAATTTTTGATTCTGAGCCATATTAAAAACAATAATTATAATAGACGTCAAGAAAAATTTAAACTCAATAATGCCAAAAATGACAGCAGTAATGGCTGCCTGATCATATTTTTGTTAGCGTTGCCATGGCTACCACAGCCACCTTCTCTTATTTCGATTGATCTGCTATGCCATAAATCCGTTTAAAGAAAAATTCATTTTTTCATGTTATTTATGAAAATAAATATGACTTATGGTATGTTTTTGAAAAGCTCTCGACACGAAGAATAAGATGAAAAAATAATATATAGGGTCTCCCATTTAAAGAATAGTAGGTTATGCCAATATGTCAAAAACTATGACTCTCAGCAAAAATCTGAGTATGTCACTGAATTCTACGTGAAAAAATCTATAAATACCAGTTGAGACATTTTAAATATATTTTACGATAGCTGAGTTACAGGGGGTGTCCGAAAATGACAAATTTTCAAAATCACCCTGTAGCACGGAAACTAAAATGGGTAGGGCAAATCTGTTTGCGGTCTCTTTAGTTTCATCGAAAAGTAGCACGGTGTCGCGAAAACCGCATCTCTCTATCTCTACTCATAAGCTGGAAACCCCGTAAAACCTACGAAAATGGGACACCCTGTACAGGTAAAGTCAAAAAGTCGGCCTGTCTAGTCCTCGTTGGATGACCCTGTACATGGTTTTTATATTTTTATAAATGATCAACGATTCTTTGATTTTTTAAATCATAGCTATGGTGAACATTATTTACACATAAATTTCGAATCAGTCAAATATATCGTTGTTAGGGCACGTACCTATTATATTTGTTGGTTTCTCAAATGCGATCGTCATACATTTAAAGGTACAAAAATTCTCAAGTAGCTAGTCTAGTATTTGGTTTCTTGTGTGGATAATTCAAAACCTATTAGTTAAGGAATTCTAATTTTATAGGATAATTTTGACAGCTTTTAAAATGTAAATATATGCAAAATCACAAGAGATCACGATTACGGTGACACCAAGCGCTTTCTTATGGAATTTACCACTGATGTCATTGTGACGAAATCGTCATCTTTTGTGATTTTGACTATATTTAGTTTTGTTATTCTAATATAATTAGTTAGGTTTTAGTATTGGTTTTTCTTATGTGGGTAATTTATAAGAGCCTATATCTAGCGTTATTTTAGCAGAATATTAAAATGTAAATAATTAATTATTTAATTCTACTGTAATAAGTTGCTTTTCCAATGGAATAGAACAGGATTTGATATAATACATAAAAGATTAAATATTTTTAAAGAAAAAAATATATTTTTTGTAGTGACCAGAATGTAATAATTTTACAGGGTGTCCGAGATAAGAAGGACCACCCTCTAATCTAGTAAACCATAGGAGAATGTGATATTTATTTTCCTCTACCTTCAACCGTTTTGCCACCAAAATAAGTCAAAGTGCTAAAACTGATGATTTTCAATTGTTTGTAGTTGAAAAACAGTTGAAGTTTGGTAAAGGGTATGCTACATCAAATATGCTTAGAATTTTACGTAGAATCCGAAAATTATAAAAAAATAGGGTATTATATTTAAAATAACAAAGTTGACAGTTGGAGCACTTTTGTGACACACCCGGTACATATACAAATATAATATTTTAAAAGTTTAATTAATTTCAAGCAACTTTCGTATTTAACTTTCTTCTCCATCTCTTATGGTTTTCTAGATAAGGGAATGGTTCTTCTTATTTTGGACACCCTGTACATGTAATGACCATATAATTAGAATATACGAATATTATTAAGTCATAAATAAACATTTTTAATTTTTTTAATAACAGATTTTTAATAATAGTACATAAAATAATTTTTTCCGTGTTTTTGCAAAATGAAATCAGTGTGCGACGCGCACTTTCAAAAACTGTTTTCAACTTGTTTGCGGGTCGCACTATCTGGCTGTTTTCAAAACTGATTTGGGCCGCAGAAAAATGCTCACTGGGCCGCATGTTTGACATGGCTGTACTAAAACAATCAAATAATTATGAGAAACTTATAGATATTTATTCTTCAAATAATTTTAAATTGTGCAGTAGTGAAATACCAACAAGGGTAACGACCACAAGTACTACCTTAAAATCAGCCTATTAAGTGATCATAAATTAAAAATTATGAATATACCTAATGATATGATGCCCCTTAAGTTAAAATATAAAAATTTAGTAAATATAAAATTTTAAGTGGACAAATTAAAAAGAGAATTACTTCTTTAGGATAGAAAACTACATCTATTTAAAAATCCAAATGAATTATATGAAAAAATTTTACATTTGTTGTTTGCTCTCTTAAGTCTAGTATAAAAATAAGACAATACTCTAAATTATGGTATACGACAGAAATAGCAAACATAATAAAAATAAGAGACAAATATTATTTAAGGAAAAAGAAATACCCCAATGTACGGCTGTATGAGGATTTATTTCAGTATTTCAAGAAGTTAACAAAAAAAATTAGGTTAGGCAAAAAAAAATTTTATTTTGATAAATTTACTACATGTGATCAAAAACTAATATGGAAAAACATTAATTTAATTTTAACAAATAAGAATAGGATAGAAGCAACCAAATTAAATAGTATTTTATTAGATGGAGAAGAAATCAAGGAAGAACGACGTATCAGAAAATCCAGAATAGTTATTTTTTATTTTTGAAGAACTGACTTGCAAGAATATATAGAAATAGAAAGATATTATCGATGGACTTAATCCAAAAAATCCAAAGGTTTTGATAAAATAACAATAGAAATCGTAAAAATTGTCAAAAACTAGCTCCAATTTTTCTATATTTAACAAAATTATCATTTAGGTATTTTTCCTAAAAAAATGAAAATAGCAAGTTTCCCCTATTTTTAAAAATGACGAACGAAAAAATTTAACTAACTACCGACCAGTATCTGTTTTACCTGCAATGTCTAAAATTTTTGAAAAAACTAATAAATCTTAAATTATCAAGTTTTTTAGAAACTAAAAATCTACTTTTTTCGAGGGCAAAATAGTTTTTACAGTTCTAGAGATACCGAATTTGCTGCTGCTGCTGACGTTATAAGAAATATTCAGTGTAATGTTGACAGTAATAAAACTTGCAGTTTATTATCACTAGATCTGTGTTAAGCATTTGACACTATAAATCATATGATTTTACTGGGGAGTCTCTACAATATGGATATAAGAGGTCAAGTTTATTCTTTGTTTAAAAATTATTTAAGTAATCGCTACCAATTTGTCCAAATTGAAAACATAATATTTCTTTAAAAAAAAAACAAATGTGGTGTACCTCAGGAATCAATACATACTGGGGCCAATTTAGTTTCTTACATTACACCAAATTTATTTTTTAATGGAAATATTATTACATATTCAGAATGCAACAAATTTTTAGCATCGTATGTATATAGATGAAAATCTTGAAATAAATATATTCAAATTTTAAGACTAATTATAGGACCCATAATAGGAATAATGTATAAAGTTAGAGACCATAGGTATTCCATTAAAATACCTAAAAAATATATATATTGCACTAGTATATTCAAAATTACAATAAATTATCTTCAGTCTGGGGAAGTGCCGACCTGACATTAAAGCCTACCGAAAGATTACAAAATAAAACAATCAAATATATTCATAAACTACCATTTTTGGAACCCACTATTAATTTATTACAAACCTAATAATAATCTAGATATTAAAATTGTGCATGTTAACACATTCTATAAATATTAATAAGAAACTAATATAATTTTTACTAAAACTACAACATATCATGACCATAATACCAGATATTGTAATAATTTACAGATGCTGACTCTAAAAAGTAATTTTGGCTAAAAATCTTTAAAATTAAAACAGCTACTAAAGATTTTTCTTCTCGCAGTATATATATATATATATATATATATATATATATATATATATATATATATATATATATATATATATAAATCGGATGATATTCTTTATCGTGTATTCTGAAAGTTTTTGGGAGAGAGTTATCAATCTGCCTTTATCATTCAATTTATTGCTTTTTGGAGTGGAGTGTGCTGCCATCTTTGTAGCTGTACATAGGAATGTCGGTAGCAAAAGTTGTTTAATATTTGTGTAATAATTGGTCAGTTTTCTGGCACGATTTTTAACGCAGAACGTCGATATATATAAACGTATTATGAACAATAAATCCCAGAAAAAAATGCAAATATTAAATATGAAAAATTTCTCTTTGCCAAAAAAAAAACGTTAAGTATTTTGACTGTGTAATAATTAATATTACTTCCGTTTAACAAGAACTGCTACTTGATTTCACTGAGGCATTTCCATATACAGGTGCGTATTTTAAATAAATCAAATTGATGACTATTACAAAACAACGAAAAACTGACTTGGAAACTTGATAAAGTGTCCCTTTTTTATTTTTCTTGCTATCTTCAAGAATAAAGTTATTAAAAACAAAATTGAAAATTAGTTTTTTTTTATTGCCAAATGTAAAACATTAATTTGACGTTAAAATGAACAAATTTTTTGTATCTAATCATTTACGAGATTCCAATAGTAAGAAGCAATTTTGTTTTCACTATAGATTACTAAATTCGTTAAGGTTTTCCTGCACACATGATTGTCACCCTTAAGCCAACCAGTTCAAAAAATCAATTTATGTTCCTGTTGTTAGTCATCAGCTGTGAGGGAGCAATGCACACAACTTATCCTCTCTATCGATCTAAAAAAGGGGAAAAATGGCGCTTGATTTCGCAGCTACGTACAAAATTTTGGTCTTAGGGGACTCAAATGTTGGAAAAACTTGTATAGTGCACAGATTCTGCGATGAAAGATATTATGAGACATATATATCTACTATCGGTAAGTCGTTTTTATTATTGCTTATGTCTTAAGGCCAAAAACATTGTCTAGGTCACTTTCAGTCATAGAGCAAAGGTAAATTCATACTATAACGTTTTTATTTATTTTTTAAATGTCTTGGCCTTTATAGCCAATTTTTATTAAGTTTAATTTTGTATTGTTGCAAAATGTATTTCAAGATCACAAATGTTTTGCTAAAATTAAGATATCACATAGGTTTTAATGTTTGTAATGTTCGCATAAGTTTCATATCGACAAGGAAATTAAAATGCATAAGTAGTTTTATGTTGTCACCATTTTAATGGTTTTTTAAACTTTTATATACTTACAATAGGCAGATAAAGATCCCTTATAACAAAATTAAAAAAATAAAATACATTTTTTAGGTCTTTACTTAATTCTTGGATTTATTTATTTGATTTCGAAACAATATTGGTATTATTACCAATATTTCAAAATGGTTATACATTAATTCATTCTATTCAGACGACAATATATGAACTTTCTGTGGGGTACTATTGTAAATGACATAACTTAGAAAAAGGTACAATACGTTTTTGATATTGAGAAAATATCTTTTTAGTGTGCTATAAAAAATAGCTATTGGCTGTAAAATAGCAAACATTTTCTTATGTTCCATTACTTACTAGGAAATACAATTAAATACTAGCTGGCCAGGCAGACCTTGTTCTGCCTTTTCTGTTAGATGGCGCGGTGAGTTTCCAGTGGAATTATAAGACGCATTCACCACATTATCCAGAAATAAAACAATAACAAAAATAGTGTTGAAAGGTCTCGGTAACCAGACGATCATCTCAGAAAAAAAATAATATAATTTGGTGCAGTACACTTTCTCACGAACTTGCTGAAAAATCTGGCTTAGTGTTTTAAATACATAGATTTTTACACCACAATTTTTGGTGTCAAATCATTTTGGTGATCTTTCTTAATCGGGGGGGGAGTAGGGACATAACTTTTTGCTTGTGACGTATTTTAATTCATATTCACACATCTTAAGATGCATGGCTTCGTAAAATATGTTTTAATGTAGTCAATAAACACACTTGTAGTGAATCAATGAGAAATCAACTTCTTGTTTGGAGGAGGGAAGCAATTTTCATTTTGTAACATGAAACATATAAGGTCAAATTATAATAATAGTATAGTCTAGTTCATAAACTCAAAATTAGAGTTGCCAGATGTCCCAATTTAGGCGAGAGTATTCCAATTTTCAATTACCCGCGTCCCGATTTAAATGTTTAAATTCCCGACTTTTTAAAGGCATGTAGAATATAAACCGTTTAACTTATATCATCAAAATGCATTTTTCTATCTGGGTTTCACGATCCCATCCGTAGGATTAACAAATATCTAGGTGAGTTGATGGTTAATATACAATCCTTGACTGATTTATACAGGGTGTAATTTAATTGATGTCTGAAAATGCAGGATATGATTTCTTAGCTTATTTAAGAAAGAAAGGTTCATATGAACATACGTTCTAAACCTCTCAACTTTTGAGCTAGAGGGTGTTTAACACCGTGTAGCTCAAAAGTTGAGAGGTTTAGGACATATGTTCATATGAACTTTTCTTTTTTAAATAAGCTTAGAAATTATATCCTGCATTTTCAGCCATCAATTAAATTACACCCTGTATATACCGCCGGATAGGACCATTAATCTCAAGCGGGCCTAGGGCGCCAAAAATTGTATATGCGTTCCTGTTATTATACGAACGAAAAGATATGACGTTTTTGTGGTGATCAGTTTTAGCCTACATGGCTATTTGATCACCCTGTCAAATAAAATTAACTTTTTGTTCCGATTTTTGAAAATCAAAATCCGGAAACCCTACTAAAAAAATTATGAACAAATTAAGATTTACAAAAAAAAAGAGTTTAGTTTTTTTGCAAATAACTTGGAAACTATTAACACTAAAGAACTTAAAAAATATCCTTAAAGAGGAAGAAATTCCCAGTAAAAAGTCCCGACTCCCGGAACTTTATCTCTGTTATTAGTAATTTTAATTTAATGTTGAAAATAGAGCTCCCCCAAATTAAAAAAAATTTAGCTAATATATGGTTTTATTTAAATAATTATAGGAACAATATCCCGCTGAAAAAATTTGTTTCCACTGATTTTTCATAAATTGAGCCTATTGTTAATTAATTTTTTTTTGTTTTTGTTTATTATGAAATTCCGATGTCTTTAATTGTTATAATTTATTAGTTATTAATTATTGAAGCTAACAAAAAGCTTAATTATTTTAGTTTTTTGTTAGTTTCAATAATCAATAACTAATAGGTTGTAACAATTAAAATCATCGCAATGTCATAATTGCATATAGTATAGTTGTGATAAAGTCTTTACAAAACGAAATGATTTTAGTGACTTTTGCTTAACAATTATCCGACTTGAACTATAAACGAAAACTATAAAAAAAATATTACTTAACAATAGGTTCATTTTATGAAAAATCAGTGAAAACGTTTTTTTTTTCAGCGGGATAATCTTCCTTCAAGTGTCTAGATAATTCCATTTTTATTTAAATTTTTTGATTAATATTTAATATTTGTTTGCATTTTAAAGGCTTAGCGTTGCACCACTTTCATTTTTGCATGAGGGGTCTTCTGAATCTGGTATAGCAAGTTATTCAGTCGCGTCACCACACGATACGGGCCTTCCCATGATTTCTGCAACTTTGGCGAGCATCCCTTAGTTCTTTTTGGATTGTATAACCAAACTTTTTCACCGACTGTAAATCCATTGTGATTGGCTCGTAAATCACAACGTGACTTCATTCTATCGCTTTCTATCTGTAATTTATGGTATACCTCTTCATGGATTTCTCTGAGGCGTTTACTAGCCTGGCTGGCATAATCCGTAGTAGTTATCTTATTGTCAGGAGGTCCTCCAGTCAAGAGGTCGACTGGAATCTGTAAATCAGATCCAAATATTATACTGGCAGGTGTTTTTCCAGTGTATTCATGAACTGCAGAGCGATAGGCCAGTAAAAATGGCTGAATACCTTTATCCCAGTCACTTTGTTGTTCATTAACTTGGATTTTCAGGTAGTTCTCTAAAGTTCTATTAAATCTTTCAACCATTCCATCTGATTGCGGATGAAGAGGTGTTGTTCTTGTCTTATGAATTCCTAATAGGCTGCACAGGCTTTTGGATACATCGGATTCAAAGTTTCTGCCTTGGTCGGAGTGTATTTCCCTTGGAATTCCATATCGGCAAATCCATTCATGAAATAGTACGTCGGCGACAGTGACGGCTTCTTGATTGGGTATTGCGTAGACTTCTGGCCATTTGCTGAAGTAATCCATCGCTACTAACACAAAGCGATTCCCGAACATACTAACTGGAAATGGTCCTGCTACATCTATAGCAATTCGTTCGAAGGGTGCTCCCACGTTGTATTGCTTCATTTTACCACGAGTACGAGTTTGGGGCCATTTACTGGCGGCGCAGTCCTCGCAGGCTCTGCATCAATCTTTCACATCTGTACGACTTCCCAACCAATAAAACCTTTCTCGAACCTTTTCAAGAGTCATAACACCAAAATGTCCTCCGCCAACACCGTTGTATACGGCTTGTAAAACTTCTCTTTGAGGGCAAAATAGTATCATATTTGTTATTTTTGCCGTCAGAACTTTCCCAAATTCTTTTCAACAAACCGTCTTTTATCACCAAGGAGTCCCATAAAGCCCAGTATCCTTTAAATTTCTGGGATTCGGCTGTAATTTCTTGGTAACAAGGTCTTGGTGAATTTTCTAATTTCAGCTTAATTATAGGGCCAATATCTAGAACTTCTTGCTTAACTTTGGATACAATTTTTGGGTCCCACTCTTGAAAGCTTTGAAGTGCTGTTCTTCGGCAGTGAAAATCGTCAGGATCTTCTCTTAGAGCTTAGAATTCAGGGAATCCGAACTGTTTTATTGGAAATTTTTTCCTGTTAAAATCAATTTTTTAAAATTCCTTAAATGATTCTGAGTTATTTGTAAAAAACTAAACAACTTTTTTATTTTAATTTGTTAATAACTTTTGAAATTTTTTATGTGCGGGTTTGAAATTTTTGCACATTTTTTTAAACTTCACCGTCATTGCAAATCCAATGGGTCTTCTTCACTTATATTTTTACTAGCAGTAGCAAGAATTAATATTACTTTGACTATGTGAACTATACTATTTACGACAATAGTAATAATAACGAAAGTTATGTTCTTGTAGTAAGGGCGGTGCTGTATTTACGCCCATTATACAAAATAATATATAACTAGCGAGTACCCACGACTTCGCGTATGGCGATAACGCCATACATATAAACCACGTTTTTTGTTGCATTTTCTTTCAACAGGCGCTTGGGAAATTATTGTTTATAAATTATCTCCGATTTTTTGGAACACGCTATATTTAAAAAATATGTAAAAAATAAATTATACCTATTCAAGCTTTTTTTGAAAAACTAACCCCTTTATAAATAAAAAATATTGTAATATTTAAGGGGTGGTTTCATCCCCTTGAAATTTGATTTTTGAAAAATCCCTTCTTATCGAACCTTAACACCCTACAATCAACCAGTATGCCAAAATTCAGCTTTTTATGTCAAACGGTTTGAGCAGAATCGCGATTAATTCGTGGCCCGATTTTTTTGAAACACTCTGACACAATTAATTGTTGCACAAAATTTTAAATCATTCTATTAAGATTAAATAGTTTTTCAGGCTGAATTTTTAAATATTTTATTAAGCCACCATTTGGATTCCCCATCTTGGATTCGTACCAAAAATTTATCGGTTGATTCCCACGTAATAATTGATTTTTGTGCAAAATTTAGGTAAATTGGAAAAATGGTTTTTAATAATAATTTTTTTAATATTTCACTAGGCCACCATTTTGCTTCGCCAAATTGGATTTTTACCAAAGTATTATCAGGTTATCCCCACGTAAGGCTTAATGTTTGACCAAAGTTTGAAGTCAATCGGGTAAGTACTTTTTTAGATAGACAGACAGACCGACGGAATCTTAGGACCTAGAAACGTATAGATCTGCAAAAAATCCTTGAGGATGATTTTTTCACGATTGCGATACTTCCGTTTTACGGGGGAAGTAAAAATAGCCATTGTACGTTTGTAACATTCTTGGTAGCAACTAGTGTGTGTAAGTAATTTAGATAATGTTCCTTCCGATGTGGAACAAGCTGCCGAAAAGGTAAAAGATATTACGTTTTCGGAACTTCCCACTAACTTGAAGATCAAATAAGAGTAGGCTTTCTAAAGATATCAAAAATGGTACATTAAAAAGGCGATTATCAATCATACGAATGAGAAGGTGGTGTTAACTTATTCTTACATATTTGTCTGAAAAATATAAGCCGTCCTTTTTACTATTCTACGTACTATTCTATCGTGAGAGCAGTGATATCCCAAGAGTATAATGTGGATGAAAATAAGCAAGAACACCCCTTTAGTAGCTTTTCATTAGTGAACATTATCGCACGCGTGTGATAATCTAACGCACATGAGTGAGATCAATGCAATTTATGGTACGCTCGTAGATATAATATATTTCCGGTGTTATTACTTCCCTGGTAAAAGGAGAGTATTGTAATCGTGAATAAATTACCCTCCTAGGTTTTTACGAATCTTCACGTTTTGGTTTAGGGTTCCTAGATGACCAAAAATATGTTTTCTCAATGACCTCGGTCTGCCTGTTCGCGACATAACTAAAAAACTATTTATACAAATGACTTCAAATTGTTGTCAAATTTTAGGATCACATATCGATGATAACATTTTGGTAAACATCCATTATGAAGAAATAAAATAGCGGCTTATTGAAATGTTGCAAAAATAATTACTAATAAACTACTTATTCAATTAACCTCAAATTTTGCAGAACAATTAAGTTCTACGTAGAAATCAAATAGTAAAATTTTGAATCGAATTGAAGATGGCAAAACAAAATGGCGGCTTGATAAAATATTTAAAAAACTCAGTCTAAAAAACTCCTTATTAAATTGATTTCAAATTTTGTTTTGGGAAACTCTTTTATTTATATATTTGTTTTAAATCTGTTTTTTG
Source organism: Kuschelorhynchus macadamiae (assembly GCA_030620095.1). NCBI lineage: Eukaryota > Metazoa > Arthropoda > Insecta > Coleoptera > Curculionidae > Kuschelorhynchus > Kuschelorhynchus macadamiae. Next base: position 1,458,302 of record JAUTXW010000253.1, on the reverse strand, counting down.
GCATTAGGTTCTGCACGACTGAAAACCAAAAACACACTTAAAATTTTTAACTAGAAACTTGCCTCGTCAAATATCATTTTAATGTTTTAAACAAGGAAAAGTGGCATTTTTATAAAAGACATCAAAAACTAATTTACTAAAATTCACTAACGACAGCCTTCAAATTTGACGTTAAAAACACTGTCATACGTTCATGAAATGCGACGGATTTCGATAGCTACGTATTTTTTTTGAAGTCAAAAGTGGACTATGTGGAAATCTAAGCGATTAAACTATTGTTTTACTTTATAAGTGCGGTCTCCCTCATGTTGAAATGTGAAACACCATGTATATTTTGCAATATTTTGATCAAACTCATTTTTCTGTTTTAAAAAATACCTAATATGTTATCTTAACTTAAAACGATTTTCGAAAAGAACAAAAAAATGTACATGGTTTTAAAGAACCAACAAGGCCCTGATTCTTTGTCTAACTCATATGCTTATGAAAAAGTTTTTCATTTTTCTCGAAATCCGCTAAAAATAAAGGTAACTTATTAGGTATTTATGAAACAAGAGAATGAGCTTTATCAAGATTTAGCAAAATATATAAGGTATTGCATCTATTGCACCCTCCTTGGCGAGACCTTATTTTCGAAAAAATCCGAACTGGTCCCAAGCTAACATTGACACCTCAGAATAAAAATGTGTCGTTATATTATTCTACCAAGTTTTAAATTTTTATCAACAAAAAATCTTGACAATAAAGGGGACTGGCACTTCTGGGACACCCTGTATATTACAATATGTTGGATAAAATGCTGGTATTGAATGAAATCATTTTTAGCATATGCAGTTGAGCAAGGAAAAATTTTGATTTCGAAGTAAAGTTTTAAGACAGGCAAAAGCAAGTTTAAATATTTTACTTTTTTAACAAAAACGCATGAATGGAAAAAAATATATATCAACATAAGGGGCAAGAAGGGATAGCCAATTTTTCTTATTCTTTTTGAGTACTATTTGCATTTGTCAACAAACTGCACAACATCTTACAAATCCCGAAAGATACTGTCTACAATTCAAGAAGTTTGATAAAGGTTCCAAAAAATCTGTAATGTTTCAGCTCTGTTCAAAATATTCAAAACTAACACAATTCTTTGAAAAACTTTTTACTCTTTTCTTTTAAGGACACATTGTAATTTAATATTAGGGAGAAAAACAATGAAACTTTTATTTACTTACAGTGCCGATTTTTTTAAAATATGTATATAAAAAAACAAGCATTTTAAGAAAATAATTTAATTGCAAAGTTCCTTATATTTGTGAAGTTTGTATGCTATAGGGCTTTAATCGACATCAACAAAATGACCATATCATATGATTCCAAAAATAAATTTTTTCGGTTTTTTATTCTGTAGATGTTGCAAAATGACATCTGTGCAGCGCCGGCGGAACAAAACGCGTACCATATAAAATGTTTGTAATCGTGAAAATAAACACCCACTCAGGTATTATATATCTTCATGTTTTAGCGTCATAGATGTCGAAAAACATGTTCTCCCTGGTAATCTCGTAAAATTTTGGTATTAATATAAAATGCCAAAGAAAAATAGTGATCCAATAAAATATTTAAAAAGAATCAGCCTGAGAAAACTACTTATTAGATTTTGAGGATGCATTAATTGTGATAAAGAATTAAAGGTAATGTGAAAATGATAAAAATTATCGTGCGAATTCGAGATGATGGAACAAGTTGGCGACGAAATTCAGCTTTAAATTTAGCACAAAAATTAAATGTGATATAGAGATAAACTGGTACGAATTCAAAGGACCGAAAAAAAAAGCGGTCTTAAAAAAATCAGTTTAAAAACTACTTATTAAATTTATTTTAAATTATTCCCAAAAATCAAGTGTCGCATAAGTAGAAAGAGAAATTGATAAAATGTTGGTACGAACTCAATATGGTGGAATAAAATATTTTCCAACAAAAATGTTTGAGAAGACAGGGGTTCTTGGGATTACACCGTGTCAAAAAGGAATAACTTTTCGAGGTTTCTCCTTCGATTGCACAAGGCATATTCAGGGACCTCTACTTCACGGGATCGGATCACTGAATGAGCTCGGAGAGACCTAGGCAGTGTTGCCAGAACATTTTGATAAACGGTAATAGATACGCGTTCGAAAAGGTAATAGATTTTGAAGAAAGGTAACAAATTCTTTTTAAAGATTATTTTGGTTCAATACTGGGCTTTAACAAGCAAAAAAAGAACAAAAAACAACGTTTATTCCGTATACGGTTATTTGGTCACTTAGCCATTCTCGTAGAGAAATAATTTTTTTGCTCATTAAAGTTTTTGTAATTTTTTTTATTTCGAGCCTTGAGTAAAAAGGTAATAGATTTCATCAGAAGGTAAAAAAGTAATAAATCTCTCCAAAAGGTAACAGACCTGTTACAATTGTAATAACCTGACTGATCTGTGTTCACCGAACCGTGACCCGATGTAGCGATCGGTTTCCACGTATGATGTAGACTGAGGCCCGTATCTCTATTAAAATTATTAGGATGCTTATGAGTTTCAATAGATTCTCTAATTTTCTGTTTATAGAATATCGAAACCGATGCAAGACCTTTGGTTTCTTTTACATTTATGACATGTCCAGTAGAATGTTGGTGTTCAGATACAGCAGATCCATGTTTTTTAAGACTGGTCGAAATAGATCGTCCAGTTTCTCCAATATAGACATCACCACAGGAACAAGAAACTGCATATACTTCTTCCGTTTGGAAAGGAATAATGTCCTTTGACGATCGCAAACAATGTTGAATTTTCTTGTGTGTGTTAAACATTGTACGTATGTTGGGCTGACGAAGTAATCTTGCAATCTTGTCTGTGGTTCCGTGTATAAATGGAAGAACTACACTTCCTATCGGTAATTACTTATTAGTATCATTTCGTTGAGCAGGATTATTATCTACCCTAATTGACCGTCTAATATCCTCAGTGCAATATCCATTCCATCTTAAAGCTTAAATCAGTTTCTTTGTTTCCGATTGTAAAGAATTTTGGATACAAATCGCGAGCGCTCTGTAAACCAAAGAATTAATAACTGTTTGCTTTTGTGCGGGATGATGATGGGAATTTGCATTTAGGTATCTGTTCGTATGCGTTGGTTTTCTATGTATAGAGTGTTCTAAGAGACCAGTCCCTTTCCTTTGTACAAGAACATCTAGAAAGAGAATCTTGCCTTCTGATTCAATTTCCATTGTAAATTTTATATTAGCACGTTGTTGATTCAGATGATCAAGGAACACGGGGAGGTTTTCTGGACCATGCGGCCATATTACAAAAGTGTCATCTGCATATCTGAACTACGATTTTGGCTTTAATGTAGACCACTCTAAGGCTTGCTCCTCAAAAGTTTCAATGAAGATATTGCTGCTCATTAAGTTTCTTCATAGAAACAAAATATGTTGACTTCAGACATGCTTCAATCAGATCTAGTCTAGTGAGTTGTCAATACTATTATGGTGAAATAAGCCTGATATTATGGAAATTGAATCATTTATAGGCACATTCGTATATAGCGATTCTACATCGAAACTGACTAAGATATCTTTTGTATCTAATTGGATTGCTTTTAATTTCTCTACAAATGTGTTTCTAATATATGAATGTGTTTTTCCTGTAAAATTATTAATAATATTTGAAAAATACATTAATCCTTATATATTAGAAAGAAACAAATTGTACAATCTGCTGTATAGCACCAACATTCCACTGGACATGTTAAAAATGTAAAAGAAACCAAAGTTCTTGCATCGGTTTCGGGATTATATAAACGGAAAATTAGATAATTTATTGAAATTTATAATCATCCCAACAATTTTAATAGAGATCAGTCTACATCATACGTGGAAACCGATCGTTACACCGGGTCACGGTTCGGTGAATACAAGTCGACTATAAGGTTTCTGAAGATGCCTTGTGCCATAGAAGGCGAAATGTCGGAAAGTGGCTCTAATCCCAAAGACCATGATTTTTTAATTGACCGTGAAAGCTTTCTACTAGCTATTTTACTAAATGACTGTCTGCGGAACTACTTCACTATTTCTAATAAAAGTAAAGATTTATAACGAGGGAGATTCCGGATAAAGTATTTTTACCTATTTTTTAGGAATCGATTTCAAACAAAAAATTGTAAACCTGGATGGGGTACCGATAAAACTACAAATCTGGGATACTGCTGGACAAGAACGTTTCAGGACTTTAACCACTGCCTACTATAGAGGAGCAATGGGCATATTACTACTATATGATGTCAGCAACTTAGAGAGTTTTAACCACATAACGTACTGGTTGCAAAACATTGAAGAGGTATTCATTCTTTTCGACATCTATCAAAATGTAAAAACTCTCACAAAAAAAGTTACTTAATTATACGATTTTTAATTTCCTTGATAAAATTTAGTCATTAACTTTTTGCTGCTTTTTAGAATGCTTCACCTCATTGTATCACAGTCATAGCAGGAAATAAATGCGATTCGAAGGATCGAATAGTTGAGACAGAAAATGGACAAAAGGTAAGTCTGAGATTTATTTATTTTAAAAGGTGCTTCTGTTCCTTTTATACTAGAAGTATTTGGTTTAAATTCGCCAGTGAAGTTTGTTAAAAATAATATAAGAAAATAATGTGCTTCCTTTTTTCAGTGACTATAAATGCGCTAATAAAGGGCTAATAAATAGCATAACAAAGGTTCTTTTTACTTTAATTAGTTTTTTTAAGAATAATTTAATTTAATTATTAATTAAACAGTTTAGTTTAATTTAATAGCCGCCTACAGCCATGATAAAAGTACACAATTTGCGGTTTGTTCCCATAGTACCGAGTTTTAAATAACTAAAAAACATAGGGATGAAGTAAACACTATAAAATATAAAACGGGAAATCATAATACATACCTCAAAATCGACCAACTTCAAAAAAATAAATAAAAATCGTCCGTTAAATAAGTTAAAAATTTTAAGTTAAATTTGACCACTGTGTAGCAGTCATTTAAAAACCCTGTATAATTAATAAACCAATAAAAATTTGACAAACATTTTGAGTCAAATTAATACCCAAAGAACCACTCTTTAACACCGGTAGTCTAAAATCAATCAGATTTAGCTTGACTCAGTAACAACGTTCAAAATAGGTCAATTTTTCAGATTACGCATTTGGCCAACTATAGACATGTGTTTCTGACTTAAGGTCTTCATCAATTCAGTCAACTAGTTTAGAGCTGAGTACAACTAGTGCCAAACCTTAACACAATAAAACCACACCAGAGCCACCAGCAGAAGCAAAACCGACATTTGTGGTTACTAAGAGAATCTTCGCTGGACTTGATACTCTACCACGGAGCAGCATATATCCACCTGTGGCGAAACTCATAACCCACCAGTAATTAAATCTAAAGCAGAAAAAGATTATAGCGGCTCCTGTGTGGTTTTGTTGTATTAAATTTTGGCGCTAGTTGTACTCGTCTCTCAACTTGTTGACTGTACTGATGAAGATCTTAAGTCAGAAACACGTGTCTATAGTTGGCCAAATGTTTTTTTTTGAAAATCAGCTGTAGGCAAAAATTTTACAAAATGTACAAGTTTATATTGTTGATGATACCTCATTCTATGAGATTTTTTTGAATAATTTGCCTTATTAAAATGCAAGTCAGCGGAAAGTTTTTTGTTCAGAAATAGTACAAAATGACAAGAAGGAAGTCACATGATTTATTTTACCTGTCAAATTAGACATTAAAAAAATGACAGAAAACCGTTTTCAGAAATGGAAAAAAATATATTTATTTCTTTTTGGTTTTTTAGCTATTTAATAATTTTCTTTTCGCGTTTTTAGCTATTTAATAATTTAATTTTTTTTAAACTAAATACTATTTCACCTAATCGAATGTAAGCAAACGTTTTCATAATTAATGTGTTATTTTAAACACCATTTTGTTGATAAAAACATAAATCGGATATCTTTATTAGTAGTTTATGGAAACAACTAAATACATTCTTTGTCCAATGATTAAGATTAAGATAAAAAAAAAATGAGAACATTTTGAAATCAACCTGGAGTTAAAATTTGATATGGTATAAAATTATAGAAAAAGCAAATTTTTCCTTTGTCATTTTTCAAAAATTTGAGAACAGCAGTTTTCTGTAATTTTTTGAAAAGAAAATTGTCAAATTTATCAGATATGATAAATACAAAATCAAACTTTTTTTATTATCATTTTGCATTATTTTTCAGGCAATAACTTTCTGCTAATTCAAATTTCACTAAAGTTAATTATTTTAATTAAAAAAAATCCTATAGAATGCAGACTTTACTGGTCCATTCCATAGAATTGAATTTGGGACACTCTGTACATTAATAATATCTATATGTATATAATATCTATAATATATTTAAAAATAAAACCTTTTTCTACGACCACTTACAAAACTGACAAAACACACTGTTAACTGCGCTAGAAAGTGCTATATACCACAGACATATTAAAAAAAATACAACATGTGTGGTGAAAATGCTTTTCAAGCCGACAATCTTGTGTCAATGTAACGGTTGACAATACATTCAAAATATAAAAAAAATAATAATTCTTTTGAAAAGTTTGAATGGTCGTAGGAAAAATAGTGTACATTACCCGTGTCAAAGTTATCGTTCTGAAATTCGAAGGATTACCGCAGTCAGCTAACGTCCCGTGTTAAATACCTCCTCGTTTGAAATTTGAAAACTACCACTTTCAACACTTGTTGTTATATACTATTTATAAAGTCAATCAAATATTTAATAGTTTTACACATAGATATTACCTTACTTAGATCAAAACCAACATGCCTCACTCACTCATGAAAAACGATCCAGGTGTAGAGATGGTAATGATTAATCGAAAAAGTAAAATAATCGATTATTTTGTTACGATTAATCGATTAATCATATGATATTTTTCATTGCGATTAATCAAAAATTAATCGATTTTTGGAAAGAGGCAGTTCCCATTATTTTCGCATTTAAGAAAAAATTTTGGTTTTACAAAACATTGTTAAAATTATTTCGATATTATCCTTATCCTCAACTTCCCATCGAGGATTGATTTCAGTTTCTGATACGTAAGATAAATAGCGCGATTTGATGGGTTGCTCCTGGCGAGAGGCGGTGCATAAACAATTTTTATTTAACGTTCAGCATGAGTATGCTAAACGTCAGTATGATATTCGGCTTTGGATGTGGCGCATATGTGATCGAATCCCCGTTCAGGCGGATGACTTTTTTTAAACAAAATTTATATTCAATAAAAATGCGGATTAGGTTGTTAGTATTGTTTCTGTCTGCAGTAAAGACAGCAGCAACACGGTTGCGAGTCTATATAAAAACAATTGCACCAGAAATTGAAATCCCTTGTTGTACAAGGACAAATGCTAAATTACACCAGGGGCGTAATAACTTGAGCAGTTGGCTAAGTTGTGGTAGACATAACTATTCGGTGGCAAATAACGAAAAACATTTACAAACAAGCAAAATTACCTATACCCAAATTACCGCAATATGAAACTCATGATTTTTTTTTTCGTAGATGATGGTTATTATTAACATCGACCGAATAATCGGTTAATCAAATGATTGATTAATAGATTAATTCATTTTTGTTGCCATCCCTATCCAAGTGTCTAGCATGTAGGAGGTAACAAACAATACTTATATACATATATGAGTGATAATGTCAAAAACGTATTAATATATGTATATATATATATATATATATATATATATATATATATATATATATATATATATTATCTGAAACGACTAACTATGACAAAATCAAAACGTCAATGAGACTGACACTGTACTACATGCTAAGTGTATTACTTAGCGCCACCTATTGTGGCTCCGGGGATTTCCGACTGCAGACCCATAGGTGTTTAGGCTATATGTACATATAGATATTAAAATCGATAAAAATGGGCTTTCACACATCTTTATCAAAAGTTCTTGGCCGAAAAAAGTATATGTAGAATAGCAAAAATATTATGATGCAAAACGGCCTACAATATATATTTATATATATATATATATATATATATATATATATATATATATATATGCTGATTTTTACTCCTTCACGGATGGAAAAATACAATGTGTTTTCATTCCGGGTGTACATCCGTTCACTACTGTCGTTTTGAAAAACGTCAATGAGACTGACACTGTACTACATGCTAAGTGTATTACTTAGCGCCACCTATTGTGGCTCCGGGGATTTCCGACTGCAGACCCATAGGTGTTTAGGCTATATGTACATATAGATATTAAAATCGATAAAAATGGGCTTTCACACATCTTTATCAAAAGTTCTTGGCCGAAAAAAGTATATGTAGAATAGCAAAAATATTATGATGCAAAACGGCCTACAATATATATTTATATATATATATATATATATATATATATATATATATATATATATTTTTTTACTCCTTCACGGATGGAAAAATACAATGTGTTTTCATTCCGGGTGTACATCCGTTCACTACTGTCGTTTTGAAAAGAACAGTTTTGATGACGTTTCGCCAAAATCACATTTGGCATTTTCGAAGCTTTCTTCCCCGCGTCCGAATAGAGACTGCTTCTGTTCAGAACGACAGCAGTGAACGGATACACACCCGGAACGAAAACAGATTATATATATATATATATATATATATATATATATATATATATATATATATATATATATATATAATATATATATATATATATATATATATATATATACAAACATATATATATATATATATATATATATATATATATAGTAAATTACATTATTTTGTAATATATTAAAATCGGTAGTATTAGTTTTAACCCCCGATCTTAAAGTACGTTTTTGGTTTTAATAAAAAAGTGTGTATGTGTATGTGCTTGTGTCTGTGCGTGTATGGTCTCACAACTTTTGAATGAACTCTTGGCGTGAAGGATTTAAGCTGTATAAGTAAATAAAAGAAACCGCCATACTAGGGTTTTAAACTAATGGTTTTCCCCATGTAAGGGGACATTAACGGTATAATTTTGCGTAAAAAAATGATGACGAAAGTGTGTTCCTATTTTCTTAAACTGAAATAACGAAATATTTTAAAACCGAGATATTTTAGTTATGGTATCGTATAAAATGTATTGGGTCCTCAAGGGACATATTTTTACAAAAAAAAAACAAGATGAATGAATGTAGCGTCCTACTTTTATTCTTCTATTATTCTTTCGAATACCAAAATTTAATATATATATATATATATATATATATATATATATATATATATATATATATATATATATATATATATATATATATATATATATATATATATATATATATATATATATATATATATATATATATATATATATATATATATATATATATATATTAATTCGACTTCTTTCTTGGGTATAGGTTTATTTGCAAAATCAAACAATGGGATTAACTTGCCGTTTCGCCTATCAAAGTAGGCTTTCTCAAAAATTGCTCATTCTTTTATTATTTTTTTTTTTTTTTTGGTATATATGGCTTTCCTTACCTATCTACAATTAATTTAAAAAACATTTAGTGTTCTAATTATAAAATGACATTTACAATTTTTCTAAAACTGATTTAAAATTTTATACTATTGACAATAATTATTACAAAATTAATAAACTAAGGTTACATACCTCGAAAAATACATGTTGATTATTTATTTATATTTGCATGATAGGTAGCAGGTTAGTGGTTTGCCAGGCAACTCATGGCACAGTTTTAGGTAAAAAGGTGTTCTTATCGTAGTACGTTTTTTTTGAGGAATTTAAAGATAATATACCACAATTTGATATTTTAGTATAGTTTTAACTTCGTCTAAGCCATTATTTTTTAAATGTAGTATATCATTGTGAATGTCTGATTCTTTTCTAAGGTTTAAATTAAAAAAATAGCAAAAAATTATCTTTAAATTCCTCAAAAAAAACGTACTACGATAAGAACACCTTTTTACCTAACACTGTGCCATGAATTGCCTGGCAAACCACTAACTTGCTGCCTATCATTCAAATATAAATAAATAATCAACATGTATTTTTCGAGGTATGTAACCTTAGTTTATTAATTTTGTAATAATTATTGTCAATAGTATAAAATTTTAAATCAGTTTTAGAAAAATTGTAAATGTCATTTTATAATTAGACCACTAAATGTTTTTTAAATTAATTGTAGATAGGTAAGGAAACCCATATATACCAAAAAAAAAAAATAAAGGAATGAGCAATTTTTGATAAAGCCTACTATGATAGGCGAAACGTCAAGTTAATCCCAAATAAACCTATACCCAAGAAAGAAGTCCAATTAATATATACCGGGTTTAAGAAACAAATTGAATAATATATATATATATATATATATATATATATATATATATATATATATATATATATATATATATCTAATCGTCTTAAAATAAATTAAAAAACGAAATTTCGATCTAATCATCTACTCAATTATTAATAAAATTTTAGATTGCTGAGCACTTTGATCTGCCATTCTTCGAAGTATCCTGTAAAGACAATATAAACATAGAAGCATGCTTTATGTGTGTAGCTAGAAAAATTCGAGAAAAAAGGGAACAAAAAGTAAGTTTCTTGTTTCTTTGGCAGTATACTCTGTTATACATATTAGAATTGTGAATTATTTTTTGCTTATCAAGCGAAAATAGCAAGTACAATATGAGATATATACTTTATGACACATTGACATAAACTTAATTTTGCAAGCAAAATGATTTTATTTTTAAGTTCCTGTGAATCTTCTGGATGATCACCCTACTTTCTGATTACAATTTTAATTTCTCTTGACAGTTTATTTTCAAACATCTTTTGTATTTTACAGTAGTATTTTGATCATATTATATTTGATGTGATGCACAATAACCATATTTGAATTTTAATTTTGAATAAAAAGTATAATAATGATATACAGGGTGGTCCAACAGTACGTTCAAGTCCAATAGCTCGGTTATTGTAGGAATTAGAAAAATATATTGTATATTGTTTTATTTTCAGATTCCTCCCTCTTTGGCCATTCACCAAATATAGAGTTTGTGGGGTCTATACAGGGTCATTCAAGATGTTTGGCCACTTTTCGGAAATATCAGAGGTACATTTGTATTTTTTTAATGCGTTAGCATAAATCATTTTAGCCTGGTAAAAATTTCCAAATGAGGTCTTTTTTCAACTGCGGTATTTTTCTTTAGTATTCTTTAAATACGGTATACAGGGTAAATACAAATCATGGATGCAAATTTTCTCGATTAAATTAAATGGAACGCCCTGTATATTGTTATATTTTCAGATTCCTCCTTGTTAGGGTTTGTGGGGTCTATACAGAGTCGTTCAAGATTTATGGCCTTTTTTCGAAAATATTAGATGTGGACATCTCAATTACAATTATTACCGCAAAATATTGCAAAGAATTCGTCTCTCAACATCTATTTTTTTTTTTAAATTTATTCATACCAATATGGATGGGTCGAAAAAGTTTAAAACTTCAAAAAATAAAAATTATCACTAATAAAAAAAGATTTGATCCAAAAATGTTATAAATACAAATGATAGTACTTCAATGATCTAATAATAAACTGGGGGTTATTACGAAATGAACGATATAATTTATGTGTTAGGAGCAAGTGAAAGAAATTGTTTGTTAGTGATAAGAATATAGCACGAAAAGTATCCTGATAGAAGACAAACACAAGAAGCGCTTTTGAAATATTATGCAATGATTTGATGAGACGGGAAATGCAGAATACACGAAAACTGATCGTGCCAAACCTGTTTTAAACTAGTTAGGAAACTTGTTGTTAAGTTGTCCACCTTAGGGTAATTAGTAGAGATAAAAAAAAATAATAACAATCAAAAAACAATACTAAGTAACAAATGGTATATAACAGCAAAAACTACTTAAATAAATATTCGAAACGACCACCAATTTGTTTCTACACAAATATTTAAACAATTTTCAAAAAATACGCTAACATCTCTTAATGTATAAAAAATAATATTATTAAATACCCTTCGGATTATTTCCTTCATATTTTCTTTCGTAGTCGGAGGTGTTTGATAGACTAAATATTTAACAAAGCCCCAAAGAAAAAAGTCCATTTTTGACAAGTCAGGGGATCTAGGCGGTCACCCAATCGGTCCTCCTCTTCTTATCCAGCATTCTTGAAATTGTTCATTAAGAAGTGCATGAATGTCAGGGGCATGGTGAACTGGGGCACCGTCATAAATAAACCATATTTGATCACGGACTAACGGTATAATAGTGTTTTGGTTTTGGATATAATATTGGTATAATAGTGTTCTAAAATATTTCATTAAAAACTGGAGATATCGGTGTGCTGTATATCTTCAAAAAAATACTTACATGTGTTCCCTTCCAATTCTTCTTGAGCCAATATGTAGGTCTTCAATAAATTTTAAGTTTACCGCTAAATCGATCCCCTCATTTAAAACATTTCCACTCTCATCAAACCGTTGCATAAACGTTTTAAAAGTGCTTCTGTGTGGTTGTCTTCTATCAGGATTCTTTTCGTGATACATTCTTGTCGCTAACAAACAATTCTTTTCACTTGCTTCTAACACATAAATTATATCGATCATTTCATGTCTATTAAAATTCATCTTTGCGTCTTACAATAGAAACTGTACTTGGTTTTCAATACAAAACTCAAGTACCAGCATTACGTGACAGTTCAAATTTGTATTTTTGACAGTTTAATTTCATTTGTAAAAATATGACCCACTAGACTTTTCACAACAACAAATTCAAAGAGAGGCAAAATTTGCTGATATTCTACAAAAATAGGAATGCCAATAGACATAATTTTCATTATAAGCTACTGAAAAACCTCATTTTACTTGAACAACTAGTCAAAATAGGTGGTCTCTTAACGTCAAATGTATCTCGAATATTTGGTAATAGTGGTTGTAAATCTTGAACGACTCTGTATAGACCTCACAAACCCTATATTGAGTCAATGAATAATAATATATAGGGCGTTCCATTTAAATTATTCGAGAAAATTTGCATCCAGGATTTTTATTTACCCTGTGTACCGTTTTTAAACAGTACTAAAGAAAAATACGACTGTTGAAAGAAAACCACATTTGGAAGATTTTACCAGGTTAAACTTATTTATGCTAGCGCATTAAAAAAAATACAGGGCGTCAAATGTACCTCTGATATTTTCGAAAAGTGGTCATAAATCTTGAGTGACTATATAGCCCCCCCAAAAACTCTATATTGGGTAAATGTCTAAAAAGGAAGGAATCTGAAAATAACACAATATACAGGGTGTTCCATTTAAAAAATGTAATGTTGGTTTGTGGCAAACTTATCTTCAACCCTGTATAATCGAAAATAATTTTGGTTGTAGCTTTCAGCAGTCCCTACAACTTTCGTATGACATCTTTTTTTCTAATTCTCACATTAACCGAGCTATTGGACTTGAACGTTCTTATTAACTACCTTATAATGATAAATGAAATATTTGACTTTCTTAAAAAAATAACAAAAATATGTAATACCAGTTTAAAATGTTTAACAAATCCATAAACATATAAGCAAGGTTATATATCTATAAACAAATCTACCCCATTCTGTCGTCAATGCTTCTTAAGTAATAAGTTTTGTCGTGATTGTGTAGTATTTACTATGAGAAAATATGGAGGAAGGTTACGTTAGTTTATTTTTCCTATTGGTTTCGCATGGTTTGAATCGAATGCAAACAAATCATTATTCTAGGGCTATCCCTTTTTGGATCCACCATCAAACGAAGAGAAAACCGACCTTCTTAAACCAAAACCTGACCTCCAACTACGAGGATGTTCATCTTCCTCTTGCTGAGCGATTCCTCTTGTATAGGATGTTTTAAAAAGACTGTTGCAGTTTTTGCTTTTAATTTTACTATTTATAATTTAGTATGTTTGTTAACCAAAACAGCAGATGTAAAAAGATATACGGTTCGTTAAGGTTTTAGACTATGTTGTGACAGTCAGTCCTATTCTTATAACTTGTAAAATAGCGTATCTTCTATAAGTGACAATTGTATCCGAAACTGTAACTGTTTTTACAACTCCTGTATACTATTAGATAATAAATTATATTTCTGGCTCAAAAATGTATTAAGTATATTGCTACATCACTGTGATTTTTTGCAAAGAATAAATATTTGCTGATATTGCTAAATTGTACAGGGTGTAGACAAGATTTGTGTCTATAAAAGTTAACAAATGAGTATAAGTAACATTTGTATTTATTTTCTATGTTAAATTGTTTTAAAGCATTTAGCATTTTAGAAATATCGTTGAGTTAGTTGTTTTATATAATCGTCAATTGTCTTTGAATATTATTTGGAATATGGTGACTAATTTTGGGTAGTCATACCTTGAAATTTTAAGTACTATATATTATGTTAAAAAAATGTTATTTTTGTTTACAAAAATATGGTTTTATCACATTTTGTTTTGTTTTAAATATTTATTAGATAGAAATTTTATTATAGCGCCTTGCTCAGCAATTAACTATTGTTAAAAGGCATGTTGAAGGATGTTAAAGATATTTTTAATTTAACTGTATTTGGTAGTTCTACTAATTAACGCACAAATGATAATTTTTGTCGTTTCGTTATCATTTCTAAGACTGATTAACACAATATTCAGTGTACTAATGTCCAGCATTATAAGAGATAATAAAACGCGCCTATCTTAACTAGAGCACATCATATATGCATTGTGCAACCCTTGAATTAGGACTTTAGTTATAAATGTACGTACGTCAATAGAAGGTTTCAAGAGGGATAAGAAGCAAAAATTATGTTGTGAGAAAATTGAAAGTTCTCCAGATATTTTAAGTTACTCCAGATAACTTAAGTTTCAAAGAAAAAAAACATAACTATTATCAATAAGAATCTTACGTAGCACGACAATGCAAAATATCTTTAATGAAAATTAGATGGAAAATAAAAAAATTAAACAATGTATTTTATCGTGTAATCGTAACAACTGTCAATTATCTGACTTTAAAAAAACTATAACTTATTCCAAAAGTTATCTGTTATTTTTAAAATCCGCAATATTTTAACGGTGCAAATAAATTAAAAGAGTACCGAATGTAAACAACAATAAACTAATTTGAAATTCTGTCATGCATATTGTTAGTTGTCTACTTATTAACATTTCCATTTAAGAGCACTCCACACCTAGTAAAAACGCGGCGCCATTTTCTTACGTACCTAATTATTTATACACTAAGAACATAAAGTCCGTCGCCCCCCTCTAATTTTTGAACCGCTCGATAATATATGAGCAAAGTCTCCTTTAAAAAAAATTGCAGCTTTAAATGTCAAAAAGAAAGCTGACCGTAGTTCCGAAAGGGGGGGGGGTCGAGTGATATATCGTTTTAAAGGGCTTTTTATTCTTAAATCAACCCCCGATTTTGAAAACATTTAATTCAGCAGTTCTCAAATGACGACTAATAATAATTTTAAATTTGATTTTCTGATACGTGGTTTCGTGCTGCACTTTTTTTTCAAGTGCAACAATTAACTGTCGTTACGTTGGTTTTGTAATATTTGACATTTTAAAACGTGCTTTTCAAATGTTCTAAAAGTTTTCGAAACTATCAGTTAATTAAAATTGTTGGTTCGTTAGAAGATACAATCGTTATCATCTTTGGCGAGGCTAGCCGGAATTATCACGCTGCAGTTCGCATCTTCAGTGAACACTTTCCGGAGCGACCAATCTATAATAAATACTTCTATACTAGGGACGGTAAAAGATGTCCCAAGATCTGAGAGGCCCAAAATGAGCGAAAACGTGAGAGTTCAGGTCGTAGCTGAAATGGTCGTAAATCCTATTCAATATTTTGCCTTCGTCCGTTAGGAAAATTTTAAAATCCAGTGAATTTCATCCTTATAAAATGAGAATTGTCCTCGAATTAATTGAGTTCTGACAGGCGACTAGAGTTTTGTGAGATCATGGCAGAAAGGATCACAACAAATCCCAATTATCTGCGCCATATTTGTTTTAGTGATGAGAGCTCCTTTTTCCTGAATGGAAAAGTCAACACTCAGAATTGTATATATTGGAGTGATGAAAACCCCCAAGTGTGAAAGACATATCCAGTTGCCTTAAAAAATAAATGTTTGGGCGGGTATTTTGGGTGACCATATCATAGGACCCATATTTTTGGAAGGAAATTTGAACGACCCCACATATCTTCGAATGCTGCAGGATACCATTACTCTACTTATTGATGATGTTGTTGCTCAAAACCCACGTGAGTTCTACTTTGGCTTTACGTTTCAACAGGGCGGTGCCCCGCTACATTATTTTAGATACACTAGAAAATAATTGGATGCAACCTATCCGGATATATGAATTGGTCGCCGAGGTCAGACAGCGTGGCCAGCTCGCTCGCCAGATCTTACATCCCTTGATTATTTTCTATGAGGCTATGTGAAATTTCAAGTTTTCAAAATGGATTCTCTGAACGAACTGCGTGAACGTATCATCGACGTGTGTGTAGAAATAAACTCGGAAACCCTCCATAACGTGAGGGAAGAATTTACTAACAGGATGTTCATTTATCAAGACGTACAAAGCGGACATTTACAATATCTTTTAAAATGAAAATTTGACGTTTTTCTTTTGCTGTTTGTTTCAGTTTTTTAATATCCGTGTTATCAGTTTTGTATTCATTGTTATACTGTTGTAATACAAAATTTACGATTTTATTTTCGTGCTTCACTTGGTATGGAGTATTGACATTGGTAACCTGAAAAAAATATCCCAAAAGTATAATAATAATTCCATTACGAAGAAATTGTTATTGGTCATCATTTGAGAACTGCTGAATCAAATGGGGTTAAATTAAGAATAAAAAGACCTTTAATAAAAAAAAGTTTCGAAACTGCGCCCAGCTGTCTTGTCATTTAAAGCAGCTGGCATTTTTTTTAATGTGAATACCGAGCGGTTCAAAAGGTAGACGGAGGGTGACGGACTTTTTGTCCTCACTATATAAACTAAAACTTTGGCCAAAATACTCAGTAGTCCTTTTTGTTTGCCGGACGATAACTTATTTTTTTGTTTTAATATAAAATAAAAACATAATTGGTTCATTTTGGCGTTTATAAATTTTAAATATCATCATCCGCCGTTTTTCCAATAAAAACATCAAGAAATGTATCTCCATCCCTTTATGTTTGTCATTATCGGCTTTTTATACGCAACGTATGAGGCAAAAGCTTGCTTTAGCCTTTAGGTCAAACCACAAACTAATGCCTTATATCTAAATTGAAAATATTCAATAGAACGCTTTGAAAATATCACTCTTCCTAGTTAAAAAACTGATTTCCAAAGGAGTCGAAAAGGATGAAGACTACAAAGCCGCGACAAATTAGACTATAGCGCTTTTTCTATTGGAGTTGATACCACTGACAAGGACCATAAACATATATGGTCGCGCACTTATGCAGTATATTCTTCACATATTTTTCCTATAATTTTATAATTGATATTAATGATTTAGACTCGGATGACAACTATTATTTTACTGAGAGAAGGCACGATGTAGTTTGTTTTTATTTTTAAAACATATTGCTCATTGTAAGTACATATTTGAGTTTTTCCAGAAATAAATATTTTTATATTTTATTTTTCCCATATTTGATTTTGTTTTTCAATTTAAGTTAATAAAATGTTAATAATCTACTTCTCCATAAATATATGAGGCGTTCAGAACTAAGCAAATCAAATCCAAAAATTAAAAAAAAAATAATTTGATGCAGAATATTACTCTTAAATATGTACATTTTTGAGGCCATATTTTTATTTTAAATTTCTCCCAGAATTGATAGGTCCTATTTATCCAAAAGGACTAAAAATGCGGGGTGCTAGAAAAGTAGTTTACCTGAAATATAACAGATTTTTTTTGTTTTTATAGAGAATGACATATTAAAATCAATACAGCAAGGTAATTTATATTACTTTGGTCCGTGCGAATCTTCCTCTCTCTCTCTCTCTCTCTCTCTATATATATATATATATATATATATATATATATATATATATATATACAGGGACTTACTTAAGCTTGTTCTGTTCGTGGTAGGCAATGATACCAGCTACATTTTTGGCGCCTACCGTTTCTAGGGATAAACCTATAACTAATAGGTTATTTAATAAAAAATAATGGTTTACTACACCATTCTAAAAATCTGTTTGGACTGCCCGTGACAGATTTATCCACATCATTTTGTTAATATTATCATTTCTAAATAAATCTGAGTTTAATTATCCAGTCTGCGTTAAAATCACACAACTTTAAATTTTAAATATGATCCGCAGAAAACTACGGTAATACTACGAAATTCCCATAAATATACGGCCGGGCGGAAAAATCTCTACATGCGATCGAGCTGTCGTCATAAGCCTGCCGTTGTTGACGTGACTGAAACGTTAGGTATGGAGTGTTTTTAAAGTAAATAATACAAAAAGAAATAGTAAATTAAATAAGCTTACACAACTATTTTTTTAAGTTTTTGATATTTAAGCAAAACATTAATTAAAACTCAAAATATCCAAAAAAAGTTAAATTATCGCACTACATAATATTTGATTAAGATGTTAGAAATTAGATATTTTATCAACTCTAAAACATTTCTTCGACCTACCAAAAAGTCTATATACTACTTACATTATATATTTAAGTACTAGTTTTCAATAGATGCACAGTGTCTGAAATTAAAAATAAATAGAAATATGTAGACAGTAACAAAGTAAATGCAATTATGCCATTACACGACTTAAGAAAATTATAGGCAACTTAAAATACGCACTTATCAGGTTAAGTAAATAAAATTAGGGTTGCAAAACGTACAGATTATCGTTAAATAGAATGTAGTATTTACTTTGTACCATTAGAGTTAGAAATGCTTGTAGAAAAATTGCACTTTATAATATCCAAAATAATATGTTCATACCGCCCACTTAACTAGCTTCAACGCAACATTAAGTAGGGTGGAAACTCGATTATGTATATGTTATATTTAGCAGGAGATATTAATTATTCATATTCCAAGTATACTAATATTCTATTTTAAAAATATTGATGGAAAATACTTACATTTTCTTGTTAATGAAATAGAAGGAATATGTTCATTAGAGACAAGTGAGACAATTTGGTTAAAAATAAATAATGCGGCACGACCTGAAATTTCCAATGATGATATATATGTTCCTATAATTTTATAATTGATATTAATGATTTAGACTCGGATGACAACTATTATTTTACTGAGAGAAGGCACGATGTAGTTTGTTTTTATTTTTAAAACATATTGCTCATTGTAAGTACATATTTGAGTTTTTCCAGAAATAAATATTTTTATATTTTATTTTTCCCATATTTGATTTTGTTTTTCAATTTAAGTTAATAAAATGTTAATAATCTACTTCTCCATACATATATGAGGCGTTCAGAACTAAGCAAATCAAATCCAAAAATTAAAAAAAAAATAATTTGATGCAGAATATTACTCTTAAATATGTACATTTTTGAGGCCATATTTTTATTTTAAATTTCTCCCAGAATTGATAGGTCCTATTTATCCAAAAGGACTAAAAATGCGGGGTGCTAGAAAAGTAGTTTACCTGAAATATAACAGATTTTTTTTGTTTTTATAGAGAATGACATATTAAAATCAATACAGCAAGGTAATTTATATTACTTTGGTCCGTGCGAATCTTCCTCTCTCTCTCTCTCTCTCTCTATATATATATATATATATATATATATATATATATATATATATATATATATATATACAGGGACTTACTTCAGCTTGTTCTGTTCGTGGTAGGCAATGATACCAGCTACATTTTTGGCGCCTACCGTTTCTAGGGATAAACCTATAACTAATAGGTTATTTAATAAAAAATAATGGTTTACTACACCATTCTAAAAATCTGTTTGGACTGCCCGTGACAGATTTATCCACATCATTTTGTTAATATTATCATTTCTAAATAAATCTGAGTTTAATTATCCAGTCTGCGTTAAAATCACACAACTTTAAATTTTAAATATGATCCGCAGAAAACTACGGTAATACTACGAAATTCCCATAAATATACGGCCGGGCGGAAAAATCTCTACATGCGATCGAGCTGTCGTCATAAGCCTGCCGTTGTTGACGTGACTGAAACGTTAGGTATGGAGTGTTTTTAAAGTAAATAATACAAAAAGAAATAGTAAATTAAATAAGCTTACACAACTATTTTTTTAAGTTTTTGATATTTAAGCAAAACATTAATTAAAACTCAAAATATCCAAAAAAAGTTAAATTATCGCACTACATAATATTTGATTAAGATGTTAGAAATTAGATATTTTATCAACTCTAAAACATTTCTTCGACCTACCAAAAAGTCTATATACTACTTACATTATATATTTAAGTACTAGTTTTCAATAGATGCACAGTGTCTGAAATTAAAAATAAATAGAAATATGTAGACAGTAACAAAGTAAATGCAATTATGCCATTACACGACTTAAGAAAATTATAGGCAACTTAAAATACGCACTTATCAGGTTAAGTAAATAAAATTAGGGTTGCAAAACGTACAGATTATCGTTAAATAGAATGTAGTATTTACTTTGTACCATTAGAGTTAGAAATGCTTGTAGAAAAATTGCACTTTATAATATCCAAAATAATATGTTCATACCGCCCACTTAACTAGCTTCAACGCAACATTAAGTAGGGTGGAAACTCGATTATGTATATGTTATATTTAGCAGGAGATATTAATTATTCATATTCCAAGTATACTAATATTCTATTTTAAAAATATTGATGGAAAATACTTACATTTTCTTGTTAATGAAATAGAAGGAATATGTTCATTAGAGACAAGTGAGACAATTTGGTTAAAAATAAATAATGCGGCACGACCTGAAATTTCCAATGATGATATATATGTTTATTTTATTTAGGGCTTCATTTGCATTTAAAACAATACGCTATTTAAGTAACTAAAGTTAAATGTAGCTATATTCACGATCTCTTAATTGTGACCAAAATACTTATTGTTAGATTTTAATTCTAGTTTCACAGGATATTATCGCATCGATGCTTTATCTAAAACTACAGGAGTTTTTCAAACTGTACACTGAACTAAAAAACACTATGTGCATTAAAGTCCTCTATATCTTATAGTTTATGATGATAACAATCGAATTCGTTATACCCAACGGAACTGTAAAAAATATCTTAAATTAAATTTGAAGATCAACTTTAACCTTTTCAGATTCCCTATAAATTTCCGCTGTAAATACCAAAAAAGTCAAAAATAACATCTACATGCTTTAAACATAACTATTCCTAAGAACGAGTGTAATGATATGCTGAAAATTATCTTAATTTTATAACACTTATTAAAACATTCTTCTCCTTGATCTCTCTGAAGATCGGAAAATCAGATGTGGCATAGGTTTAATAATTCCTATTTGTAGAGGGGTTGTGATCATTTTAACTCTATCTTGAATGCTAAAAGTTGCAGCAGCTGCTTTTATTCTCCTATGAAATATTTGTTTTCACCGCGGACGCAGCTTCATAGTTCTAACTTTTTAATTGCTTACAAGTTAAAAAGTAGTAGTCAAATAGTCTCTTTCTGTTTAAAATGCGTAATCTTTTAAGTCTCTTTTTCATCAGTAAAAACATTTATTATTTGGTGAGTTCTATATCTAAAATGTCCCTTCTGTTTCTAATAAAAAGATATGTAAGCGGGGTTTACATAAATGTTTTAAGTTAATTGTTAGTTATTTTATATATATATATATATATATATATATATATATATATATATATATATATATATATATATTATATAGACGTGACTGGATTTCAGTAGCACATAATATTAGTTATACTGGTCTGTTCCTTTTTTTATGCTACTTAGCACGGGACCATCGTAAAAATTTTGATTGTATTGTATTGCGCCTTTTCAACTGTTGTGATAAGTTGGAAACTAAAAATTTTATGTATTATATTCATCGGTTTAAGATTGTCAGAAATAGGAATAAAATTAAAAATTGGACCATATGTTTTATTTAAAAAGTGTTAGTCATTTGCTAGTGCATACAGTTAGTATTATATGGGAGGGTAGAAGAAATTATAAGGAATTGAAATCTTTTCAAAAACTAGCTTTAATTTAAAAAAAGTGCTAAAAAAAAAATAAAAGAAAAACTTACCAATAAACACTTACAATTATACATTTAGTTAGTGACTATTTTCAATCGCTAAGTTTTATGTTATATTAACGCTTTTTTAAGCTCTTGACTTAGTGTTAAAACTTTAGTGATGGAACTTTACAAAAATAAATAAATAAATAGACATATAATATAGAAAAAACAAAATTTCGAAGAGAGACACAGCATATTTACTTATCAACAGCTAGTTGTTGATAAGTATTACTTCACTTTCACATCAGTTGGCTATGTCACGACCAGGGTGCCTTCCTCTGCTTGTCTGAATAAGGTTGCGGCATCAGGTATATTACACCAGTTCCTTATGTTACGTAGCAGGAGTGCTGTTTTCTGCCTGGATCTCGTCGACCTTCGATTTTTCCTTGTAGTGTAAGTTTTGGCATGGAGTATCGGGTTCCTATTAGGATATGCCCCAGATATTATACTTTGCGATGTTTTACCATATCTAACAGTTGCCTCTCTACACCAGCGCTTCGTAAGATTTCGTCGTTCGAAATGCTATCAGTCCATGGTATACGCAGTAGACGGCGTATTGTCCACATCTCGAAAGCTTCAATCCGATTTAATGTTTTAGTTTTAAGTGAGTAAGTCTCAACACCGTATGTCATAACAGGCAATACGTAACATTTAACCACACGTATTCGGGTGTTTAGAGGCATGTTTCTGTGAAGAAGTAGGTTTTTGAGCTTGTAGAAGGTTGCTTTTGCGCGGCCAATTCTTCTCTTTACCTCTTCATCACAGTCCCACTTTTCATTCAGAGTTACGCCGAGATAAGTGAAATTTGTTACGCGTTCTATAATTTCCCCGTTGATGTATAGAGGTGCATCAGTCTCTTGTCTGCTAATGATCATCATTTTTGATTTGATTGTGTTGATTTTCAGCCGAATTCTTTTCCGCACTCATTGAGCTTATTAATAATAACTGGAGATCTTCGAGGTTGTTAGCTAAGATTGCGGGGTCACCCGCATATCTGATGTTATTAATTGGTGTATCATTAATTTTGATACCTCGCTTTTTGTTCTCCAATGCTAACTGAAATATTTTCTTAACGTAGATGTTGAACAAAATGGGCGAAATCACACATCCCTGTCGTACTCCTTTCAGTAAGGCGTACTCCATCAAAAACCACTGTTGTTAGGTTGTTAGGTTTTCATTAATGCGGAGTTCGGCCGACTGATGCCAATACAGTTCTTTGATTATTCTGATGTCTTTAACATCTATACCAATTTCCTGCAATCTCTCAATCAACGATTCGTGTTTCAGGTTGTCAAATGCCTTCTGGTAGTCGATGAAACATATTAACACATTTTGCCTTTGATCGTAGCACTTTTGTACCAGCAGTTTCATGGAGAACAGAGCCTCTCTGGTACCAAGTTCCCTGACAAAGCCGAAGTGTATGGCACCGCGCGAAATCATTAGAGATACGAAATGTCTAACCAAAAACATGTACAATGGAGATATATTAAAAATTATTATATATGATTGTTGTACGCACTGTTACTGATTTTAAAAGCTTGTGTATGTAACAAAGAGCAAAACGACAGATGATAAATATTAAATCCGAATAATTAAATGGCACACCTCGCGATTAGCTATTCAAATCGGTTATAACCATGCACATTTATAATTTGACTTTAAAAAATCTGTCGAAAAAACATCTTGCTTACTATTGTTTGTGGGTGCGATTTTTGATTATTTACCTGAGTGTTGTATATTTAAATTAGAAATTAGTTAATATGTTATGGTGGGTTCTGCTTAGGTTGTCACAATCTGTTTTTAAATTGACGGTCGATTTATTTTTAATTATGTGGACCATTTCCAAGAAAAGTATTTTTTCAAATTTTTTTTCCACAACTAATATTTTTACCTTATCAAAATTGAAGCAATGTCCTTCATGAAAATGATGTATACTGAGCGTTGTTTTTTGTGGTTTGCCCTTGTTTATTATGTAACAATCATATTTATGTTGGTATATACGTTTTTTACATGCTGTGACATTTGGCTAATATATACTCGGGAACAGTTGTTGCAAGGAATTTGATAGATCACATCTGCTTTTTATCTATTTTCGTTTTATCTTTAATTTTTGTAAATAATTGATTACCTATTGTTTTTCTGTTGTAAAACGCTGTTTAGGAGTTTTAATTAGACAGATCTTTTTTGAGATATTTTTTGTTTAGGGAGTTAAAACAAAAACTTTTACAAAAAAAACTTCCCCAACAATCTAGTATAGCCCTCAGTACACATCACTTTGACGAAGGACATTGCTTCAATTTTGATAAGATAAAACTTTTGGATGTTGAACAGACTTTTCTTGGAAATGGCCCACATAGTTACAAATAAATCGACCGTCAACTTAAAAACCGATTGTGACAACCTAAGTAGAACCTACCATAACATATTAACTAAATTCTAATTTAAATATACAACAGTCAGGTAAATAAAAAAAAATCGCCCCCACAAACAACAGTAAGCAAGACGTTTTTACGACAGATTTTTTGATATACCACACGAGATAAGGAACTAGCAGTCACTCGCTGTTCTTCACACAGTTCGTATAGATCGTAGTGTTGTGAATTTTAAATAGGTGATTTTTACTAGTTTAATGTGTGTTGCAATATTTGTTACAGCTATGCTTCCTAAAGATTTTATGGATTTTTTGATAAAAAGAAACTTAAGACACTGCTGAAGATCAATTGAGGTACGTAATCAGTGTTCTTTTATATATCTAAAAGGTTAACAAAATTTTCACTTTTTTTCGTGCTCTTTTGGCTGATTATCGTAAATTAGTTATTTTTAAACATAACTAACCTTCCAAGAGCCATTTTTTGAAATAAAAACCCGCTAAAAAACTTGTTTTATTTCCCTTCTCAGGAACAATTTTTACTATCGTTTGCGGATTTTTTACCCTTGTAAGCGCTTACTAATAACTAAAATATATGTAGTTGTCACTAATCTTGATTGATAATAAATGTTTTTTCTTTGCTAATCTGAAAAAAAAATAACTCAAAAAAGATCTTTCTATTTTACGGAACGATTTTAAGCCATATGTCATTTTAAACAAGTGATTGCCAATGCCGACTGCCGTGAAGTCTAAAATGTCAAATGCCAGAAAATAAACTAATTGGCTGACAAAAAACCTCATAATAGAGAATTTTTGCATTGAAATTTAGAGAAATTCAGGAGTTTTTTCTTTTAATCTACTCTATACAGCATATGATTTTGTTTAAAAGTAAAAAAAAAACCTAAAAAAAGTTTACAAGACCCAGTATTACTTTTAAATAAGCTTTAACTATACATTTATTTGTATACATATTTTTATCAGTACATTGGAGCTCGTATATTTTGTTATTGTTTGTTCAATTTTCAAAAAATGCTATGTTATTTATCTGTTTATTTTAATTGTAGCCCTGAGGAAGATAGAAAACAGGCTATCGAAACGTTGACAATATTGAGCTCGTGATTTATTTTCCTACGAATATAAAAAAATAAATATTTATATATATATATATATATATATATATATATATATATATATATATATATATATATATATATATATATATATATATATATATATATATATATATATATATATATATATATATATATATATATATATATATATATATATATATATATATATATATATATATATATATATATATATATATATATATATATATATATATATATATATATACCGATTTTATGAATATTATGGACTTCGGAGTCCATGTTTAGCCTTTAAAAAATTAAACTTTGAAACACGACAATATATATATATATATATATATATATATATATATATATATATACATATATTATATCTATTTTACCGAATGAATATTATGGACTTCGAAGTCCATGTTTAGCCTTTAAAAAATTAAACATTGAAACACGACAAATTCTCCTAATTTTTCACCGACTTATGTATTTATTTATGTACACCGATTAATTCGTGAGGGTTTGATCAATTTGGATAATTTTTTAGGAAGTATTTAGAGTGGTGCTGAGGTGGTATATAGCAAGCATATAGAAAAAAAAGGCGGAATGGCGTCATTTTGAATATTTTTAGAGAATTTTCGCAATAATTGTGGAATGCTTTAACGTATTGTCTTATAATTTAGTGTGTGGTGTATAATTATTCAAAAAAGTGATTTAGGAGTATTTTAAGGTAAATCCCCCGAGACCTAGGGAGGAAGGAGCTAATTTCTTGTAAGGCTATTTTGATTATTACAAACCTTAATAGTTCTTGGAAATATTAAATAGCTTTAAGCACACAAAAGTTCTTATGCCTTTAAGTGAAGTGTATGAGGGAAAAAAAGAGAATTACCTAAAAATATAATTTTTTATATAATTTTGGGTTTTTTAATGTAACCAAGTTACGTTTTACTAATCATTTTAATTTTTAACAATTTATAATCCTATATGTACAGATGGCGTTTATAAATAATATTAGTTATCGTGATTCTATATATATATATATATATATATATATATATATATATATATATATATATATATATATATATATATATATATATATATATATATCGATACTTTTCGATCAATATATCGATAAATAAAATTTGTAGGTAGGTGACTTGCTCTCGTCTATCTAGGTAAAATCTAATACTATACTAAATATACCGAAATGTGACTAATTTATAGCACAGTTAGTAAATGAAAAGACCAAGAGGAACAACTAAAACTCATCAACTTTACAGACCACCAATGCTGGCATTTTAAAGAAATTTTTCTGTTTCTTTTTGTTTTTTTATTTTACGAATTGTTACCTGTTTCCTAAAACTTGTATGCTTCTTTTATTTATATTTTATTATGGATCCTGTTGTGCTAATTATTATGGGTAGTATTTGCATTTTGCTTTGTATTTTAGTACCTGTATATTCCTGAGTTCTAATTTGTTCCATTTTATGCATATTATTTTCAGTCGGATATATAAAATGTGTAATGTAGCCTACATTTTGGTTTGGTTCAGTTTTTGCCTAGTGCTGCCAATTAATAATTGTATGTCCCAATATGTTTTCACATTGCCTGTATCTGTTACGTCTTGTGTATTTGTAAAAGGACGTGCTTACATCTATTATTGGTGTTTAGTAATGCATTGTGACTGTTGTTATGTTTTGGCATCTTTCTATAGGATTGGATAGGATAAAAAAGTAATACAACATATATCTTAACATACATCTTTAATGAGTCTAGACACTGAAATTAAATGTAGAATATACATGAACACAATAATAGACAAATTATTCTCAAATTAAATTATAATAAATGGGTTTAAACCTAATATGCAACAAAAGAAATACGTACGTTTGCTACTTTCTTTTACAGAACGTTTTGAAAATAATTTGTTAGTATTAATATTATAATATTTTACATATTATCAGTGAATATTTATAGTTAGTTTTTATAAATAATCTTAAATATAAACCAACAAATTAAACATACATACATATACTACAAAATCATAAATAATAACACTAAAAATTGGCAGTGCTCACTGATAAGACAGAAGCATCTTTAAAGTAAGAGTGTTACATATTCGATTACATAGTATCGATAATTCAAAAACCGTAAGAGATGCAAGGTTGGTTAAATTAAGTTAAAGTAGCTCAATTCAATGTTGAATAATATGTCGTTGATAAAGTACGAACATTCTAACTACTTCCGAAGATATCCGTGAAAAATCGATAATAGTAATTTTCTTTTTATTTTTTCAGGCTGCATTTGAAGAGTTCTTACAAAATAAAGTTTACAACTTACCTCCTCTACAAGATAGTCTTCTCAGATTTCAAACGCGACGTTTCGTCTTCGAGTTCTCATCGTCAAGTTAATTTTTTTTAAATATGGACCTAGATTTTTTATTTAATTTTTAATAAGTCTTGACCTCTTCAAATCGACGATGTAATGCACTCATACATTAAGTGTGATAGATGGTTGGTTTTGGGAGGTCGAAGGCTTGTTAAAAATGAAATAAAAATACATGTATATATAATGTCGTTGATGATGAGACCTCGAAGACGAAACGTCGAATTTTAAATCTTAGTGCATTATCTTGTAGAGGAGAAAAAGTGGCTTTAAAGATTACGTAAAATGTATTTTGTAATATCTTTCCAAATGCAGCCTGAAAAAAATAAAAATGAAGTAGGCGGAATTTTCCAATTTTCTCAACGGCTTATTATTCCAGATTAAATTGCACAACTTCGCTCAAATTAAATCAACCTCATATCTCTTAGCGTTTTTGAGATGGAAACGCTATCACATCGAATTTGTAATACCCTGTTTAGGACCTTACTAATAAAACTCCATTTCAAATTATTCAAAAAGTCCTTCTTAAATCTTCAGTTCAAACCAAATCCGGCACTTTGAACATTTAGAATTCTAATACTACTCAGTAACCTAATGGCAAAAATATCTTTAATAAGATACTTATTGAAAACATAACAGTGGCGCAATCAGGGGAGGCTATAGGGCTGCAGCCCCCACCAGACAAAACATATATGCGTAGTAAGGAAATCATCAAATCAAAAATTATGAGTCACCCCAAGCTGAAAAGCTGGTTAAGCTACTGAAACGTAATACGGTGTATTAACATATATTATTCTACTAAAATTTATTAATTGTTGAGCAAAAAGATTTTGGAACTATAATTTGATATTTTGCCTCTCATTTATTACCAGGTAGTTAAAGCTCGTAAGATAGAATCAGTTAATTTAACAAATGCTTAGGTACAATATGATTTGTTTATTCTACTCGGTCATGTCAGAACGAACAAATGGAATACAGATTAATTTAAAAAAAATAGATATTTTGTCCTAGTCTAGTACTTTTTAAACTAAGTTTGTACATTTTGAAAGATAATAAATATCCCAATGCAAAATTGCATAGTTTTAAAATAGAGAGTAAAAACATGTCACTGAAACATGTCAGTTTAATTTCTCATTTAACCTCAATTTATATAACCTTTTGGTCATACTAAAGGAATACTTGGGAACCCAAACGAATTACTGTATTTATAATTTTGCAGTAAGGGTTTTTGAATAAATCCGTTTTGATTACTTACAAATGTACTTTCTGGATTTGACCTCAAAATCCTGTTATTTTGGGGAAATGTTTGGGACTGGCTAAAACTTAAACTTTGTGGGCTACTGAGAGTACCTTCTTGATTAGATCGGAAAAACCTGTTGTTCTGGGCACTGTTTATCAACGGTTGGGTACCAAATGGCTGAATGCTTGATTGAATTTTAACATTCTGAGGACCAGATAGACTACCCTCAAGATTGGACCTGAAAAACCTCTGTTGATTTTGAGCATTCCCGCTGGAAAACTGAGTAGCAACGCCTTGAAGTCCTAAATTTTGATTTTGGGTATTAAAGTTACTTCCTAAAAATTTATTGTTTGTGTTAAAGTTCTGAGTAGATTTTCCGGCAAGGTTCTGTTGGGTTTGTCTTAATGTTGCTTCATTTTGCCTCAAAAATCTATTAGTATCTGGAAAATAGTCCAATTCACCCCGAATGGGTAAAGGCTGTTGAGCTGGTATTATTGAAAAACTATTTTGATTGACACCTGGATTTACAGTACCTTGTTCTTGTCTCAAAAATCTGTTTTGGTTCGCAAATTGATTATTTTGATTTAAATTACTATTGACACCTAAAAATGTTGCTTGTGGTTGATTGTTCAAAAAGTTGTTGGTATTCAAAATTTGAGGAACACTTTGGACTGATTTTCCGATACTCTGCTGAATCAAACTTAAACTAGATTGCGCTTTATTTTGACTAGGTTTAATTATATTTTGTTGTTGATTGAATCCGTTGCTTGGGCCAGGTTGAATTACGTTGGAGCTTGAAACAACGAAATTTTGTTGGGATTGCGGTCTACCAAATTTCACAAAACTGTGAAATCCAGTGGGTTCTTTAATCGGCAGAAATTGGGCGTTTTCAGGCAGTTTTCCCGCTTCAACTAAGGGATCGAAACTAATGCTTGGTACTAAAGAAACACCACTAGTTTTCGGGACCACAAAGTTCGGTTTTATTTCTGATACTACCTGATTTTGACTGCCTGTTTGGACAGGATTTATGACGGGTAGAATTGCCTCACTTGGCACAAACTTATTTAAAAACAGACCAGAATTTTGAGATAAAAGGTTGCTAGGGTCAATGGTCGCTAGCTTGGTAACAATAGATCGATCGGGTTCAGTAAAGACCGGATCAAACTGATTGAAGTTTTGGTTAATGGCTTGATTAAAACCGGTTTGTGTGAATCCTTGGTTGTTTAAATTTAAATTGTTGAAATTCTGTGCGTTAGCAGCGTTGTTTCTAGCTAAAAGGATATTTTGCTGGTTGCGCAGTTTTTCTAACTCTTGTTCCAAAACTTGTTGCTTCTGTTCAATATTCAAGTTGTTAAAAGTGGAGGATTGAAGAATGGTTTGGCTAGGCTGAAAATTATTATGGTTAATTTAGCAAGCAAATTAGTATGTATAAAAAAAGTTCTACCTGAGGGCTACTAGTAGGTTGCTGAGTAGGCGTAGCTTGCTCGTTTGTTGAACTGGTGAGACCATTTTTGTATATTGGTTCGACTTTTTTCGGTAACCCTTTTTCGTCTTGATGAACAGTGAACGCAGCTACCAGCGGAGCTGAGAAAAACTGAACCTGAAATAGGTTTGGCTTAATGAAGCGAATGTTAATTAATTAAGACTTTTTTGGTTTCGCACTATTAAAATACATTAATCAATATCAACATCTACCTTAAATATTAAGGATTTGATAATAATAATTGATAATATTCCTTAAAAAATGTATGGTAGGATTGAAGCTGAAGAAATCGAATGTTTTTATGAACAATGATATTTACAAATTTATCAATGAAACCTATGATGAAACGTGCTTATTATCAATTCAGGAGATTGCAGGCAGATTAATTTATGAAATAAGGGTTCTATCCAGTGGCCTACAAAGAAGCTTGGTCGACTCTCTGAATGATTTGAGATTGAGTCTTCCCCATCCAACTATCATAAAAATTAAATTAGAAGTCGAATTTTACTAGTAAATAAAAAGTGTTTAATTCATCCGAGTTAATTTTTCCCCGTCACAGGTAAGTAATGTAATCGTGAAAAATTCACCCTCCGAGATTTTTGCTAATTTTCACGTTTTAAGAAAGACAAGAAACATGTTTTGTCGATTCCTTCGGTCTGTGGGTCTGTCTGTCGTTCTGCTTGTAAGCGACATAGCTCAAAAACTGCTTATCCGATTGACTTAAAATTTTAGTTAAAAATCAAGCATTATAAGGGAATGAAATAATTATATTCTGGTAAAAGTCCTATATGACAAAAAAAAATGGCATCACAAAATAAAGTGTGATATAGGAATAAACTGGAAAATATTTGTGTAAATACAATTTGGCGGCCTAATGAATGTTAAAAAATTCAGTACCAAAAAAAAAATGTTTTCCAATGGACTTGAAATTTTGCATAAAAAGCAAGTATTAAACAGCAATAGACTGGTGAGCGCGAATCTTAGATGGCAAAACATAATGGCGGCCTAATAAAATGTTTAAATATTCAGTAAAATTCCATATAAATAATAATAATAATAATAATAAATAAATTAAAAACTGATATAAGTTACAGTTTATAGGATTTGCATAAAGTTATTACCAAATATTTTATTGTCTATGCACTACCTTAGGATATATAAAACTATTTTTATACAGGAAATCATCAAAGATAGAACTTTTGTGTTTTTTTTTCATGTTTGTTTAGTTACAGTACTTAAGTAGTTTTTACCTTGAGACATACCATCATTTTATTGCGTCATGTTGAATTCGTACCAGTTTATCCTATTTTCACATAAGTGGTATTTTCAGATTGATTTTTTAAATATATTATTAGGCCGCTATTTTGTTTTGCCATTTTGGATTCATATCAAAATGTTACCAGTTCATTCCTATGTAACACTTAATTTCTGGCCAAAATTTGAGGTAAATTGATTAATTAGTTTTTGTAGTAATAATTTTTATAACATTTCACTAGGTCGTCAGATTGGATTTTTATCAAAATGTTGAGAGGACACCCCCAGAGGACCCTTAATTTTTAAGCTATGCCGCGAACTGACAGGCAGTCAGACCGACAGACGGACCCACGGAATTGATAAAACATATTATTTCCCAACTAGGGACGCTAAAACGAAGGTATGTAAAATTTGAGAGAGTGATTTTTTCACGATTACAAACATTTTAATTCGCCGCCATTTTCTTCGGCCATCTTGAATTATTACCCCAATTTTACTAGTTGTCTCCTATACCACAAGTAATTATGGCACAAAATTTGGAGTCAATCCATTAAGTAGTTCTTCAGGCTGAATTTTCAAATATTTTTTTAAGTCGCCATTTTGTTTCGCCATCTTGGATACGTACCCAAAATTTTACGAGTTGCTTCCAACGTAATACTTTGATGTTTATGCAAAATTTGAGATAATCTTGATAAGTAGTTTTTTAATAATAACTTTTGTAACATTTCACTGAGCCGTCATTTTGTTTTGCCATATTGGATTTTTAACAAAATATTACCAGTTCATCCCTATATAACCCTTAATTTTGGATTAAAATTTTGAAGTCAATCGGGTAAGTAGTTTTTAAGCTATATTGCGAACTGACAGACACACCGACCGACAGACGGACTGACGGAATTGAGAAAATATATTTTTTGGCGTCTAGGGACGTTAAAACGTGAAGATATGTAAAATCTGATTTTTTTACGATTATAAACATTGTGTTTGGTTGCCATTTGGTTCGGCCATCTTGAATTAGTACCACAATTTTTACTAGTTGTCCCCACACCACAATTAGTTATGGCACACAATTTAAAATCAATCCATTAATCAGTTTTTTCAAGCTTAATTTTTAAATATTTTATTAAGCCGCACCAAAATGTTAGCAGTTGATTCCAACATAATAGTTGATGTTTCTGCAATATTTTGTATTTTGTAAATTGGGTACGTAGTTTTTTAATAATAATTATTTTAACATTTCACTAGGCCCCCATTTTGTTTCGCCATATTGGATGTTTACCAAAATATTACCAGGTCATACTCATACGACCCTTAATTTTTGACCAAAATTCAGTCAATCGGCCAAATAGTTTTTTAGGTATGCTGTGAACAGACAGACCGACAGACAAGCAGACAGACAGGCTGATGGAATTGAGAAAACATGTTATTTGGTGTCCCTAAAACGTGAATATTTGAAAAAATCTCGGAGGGTGATTTTTCACGGTTACAATACTTTCCTTTTCTGAGGGAAGTAAAAATCAAAATGACTGCATTAACACGACAAATGAATTTTGTCATTGTCCAAATACGAATAAAAATCGGTATCTGGGTTATACAAGAAGTTAAATTATAAAATAGTCAACATTTGAAAATTCGAAACCGTGGCGTCTGCATAGCGGACTAAAAGATATAAAATAAAGTTGATATTAAAAATTTTTAAATCCAGGCTTGTATAAAACGAACTATAAAATACATTGGGCTCCATTTATAATGTTGGCAATGCTTGTTTATTTGAAAATTTCCAAAGGAACAAAAAAAATACAAAATAAGCATATCAATAAAAGAATTATATTTTAGGTTAGGTTAGGTTGGGTTAACCTACCTATGTTCAAAATTCATAGTCGCTATCGTCACCTTCAGAGGCGTCTTGCTCTACAGACGCGTTGTTTTTTACATATTAAAAAACTAACTGATCATCTTCATCCTAATCAACTTTCAACGCTTTGAGTTTTTGTGAAGACAGTAGTTGTCAGAGCTCACCAATTTTTTTTCTCCAATTGGACGCAAAGTATAGAGTTCATATTGTATCATTAGGTTTGTGACAATATGAATTTTGAAATTTAGATGATGCATCAGTTCGAATATTTTATAAAAAATTTAGTTTTTTAAAATATATGAATATAATAATATAATAAAGTTAGGAATATTTGTTCAAATTGAACCGTTTGTTTTCAAATAACTTGATTTTTCATAGTTTCCTCCTCGAATTAAAAAAAAAAATTTAAAACGTCAACGTATAAAGTTAATCTAAAGGTATTCCTAACTTAACCCACTCTAAAGCTTATCGGAGAGTTTTCTCATTTTTCACTTTCAGACACACCTATCCCTCTAAATCAATATATATATATATATATATATATATATATATATATATATATATATATATATATATATATATATATATATATATATATGTATAATAATACTTCACATTGGCAGTTAGTTAAAAAAATCGGCATTAAAGTTACTTTGCTACGCTATATTCGGTCAATGTAATTTCTGATGAACAGTTTAGACACGTGTAGTAAATGTACAGGCTAAGTTCAAATATCAAATATTTATTGCAATATATAATTTGATAATTTTTTTAACAAAATATTATAATTATTTGACAGTTATTAGAAACAATATTACATGATCAAACAGTGACATACCTGTTCTACTTTTGCCTCGCTCTCTTCCGTAGAAACTTCTACACTTCCTTCAGTAGCCTCTTCTTCTTTTTCGTCATGCTTCTTCTCATTGTTGTTATTTACCTTAATGTATTCTTTAGCTTCATTATTACTTTTAGTGGCCACATCATCCTGAATTTTTTCTGACGGATTTAAGGAAGCTGAATCGGTTTTTATATTATTGAATGTCAATGGGCTTATATAAGTTTTTATAAAATCTGGCTCATCAACAGCTTTGCCTATAGAGAATTTTTCCACTAGGGAAGTTTTAAAAGGTTTCCTTGAGTCACTATCCGAAATAGTATTTATGTTTGTATAGCTGTAAATTTTAGTATTACTTGGGGATATTTTTGGGTCGCTTCCTTGATGTGTAGGTTCACTGTTTTTATTTAAAAAGCTACCAGATATACTTCTAACTTCATTTTGGTGATCTGAGTCTCCGTTTTTAGAGACAAAGCTGTTAGAGGCGCTTGTGATTATCTGTTCGGCATCTTTAACTGGATCTAAGGGGTTTTTCTCTACAGAAGTTATTGAATGTCCTTGTAAGGCTTGGCTCTTTTGAAGTATTACTATTTCGGCTTTCTCTTTGGAGGGATCTTCTTCGGATTCAGAAAATGATGCTTTAGCTGTCTCTTGTGTTACTTCATTAGCTTTTGGGTCATTTTCATCTGATAAATCTCTAGAAAATATGATAAAACATTTGCAAATAATATAATAATTCAAATTTTATATGATTAGCTTGCAACTTATAGTTTTGCCAACAGAAACTTTGAGCAGCTAGGTTAACTATAATTGTGAGATTTAAGGTGTGTTATGATTCTTTCTTGACTGATTATAATTACTTGCATTTTCTCAATAGAATTTTCATAAAAAATATTAGGTATAAATTTAAACAACAAATGGGTGTTACAGGGATCTAGATACAAAAAATATTATTATATATTTTTATTACTCACTCTGAAGATGTTATCTTTGGCCCATCTTTTCCGTTTTCGTAAATAGTAACAGCACTAGCCTGTGCTCTTTTTACATTGTTGTCATTATCGGCGTTTGAATTATCATCTTTTTCAGTATCTCTACCTTCTTCATTTTCAAGTTCCGTAAGAGCCTAAAAACAATACTGTTTTAACTATTATTTCTTTTGTCTTTACCTAAACGTAAAAATTTAACTTGCTACAAGTACCCTTTACCTTCAACAGTGCTGTTCGCAGTTTTAGGTCTAGTTGTATTTGGCTGGCAACGGTAGGCGGTGAGTCTTTCGGAATATCGAGTAGGGTCGTGCTTTCAGGTTCTTCATTTTCTTGGGCAATAGCTGATTCAGCTATTAAAACCGCAAGTAGAAGAATAACCGCGACTCTCTGTAAATAAATGAGAAATGTTATAAATAGATAGTAAAATAATTCTGATATTTAGTGTAAAATAAATATGGTTAACAATACCGTCACTGGCGTCACCTGGGTTAATTGACGACATACCCGTTGAAATTTTAATATTATGATAAAATTCAGTTAAGCATAGCCTTGCCGATTTTCACGGTTTTTGATACCCAGGTGATTTTGGGGGGCTGATTGACAATCGACAATTTCTTCGGCGTCGGTTGATTATTGGCTTACTCATAAATAAACCTCATAATAACGTATCCACTATTAGCTCTTCTTCTCACCAACATTTGGACAAATTCTACGAAAAAGAAATCGTTTTTTTTACCCGGAACTTCCCTCGTTATGATTTTTTTTTTCATTTTCTAAGAATAGTGAAGTCTGGTCCAATTTAGTTCAGTACATAGTCACAGTATATATGTGTTACTTATAATATACTATTCATTTTTATTGGGCGCCATTTTGTTACATCATATTAGATTCCTACCAATATTTTACCTTTTCTTTCTTCTTATGCCACACTTGACTTTTGGGCAAAATTTAAAATAAATTCAATAATTAGTTTTTGCATTGACACATACCGCCATTTTGCTACGTCATGTTGAATTCGTACCAGTTTATCCCATTTTACAATATAATGTTTTTGCAAAATTTAAAGTCAATTGAACAAGATTTTTTTAAAAACTTTATTTGGCCCCAATTTTGTTTCGCCATCTTAAATTGAAACCCATATTATCAGTATTTACTTACTCAGTTGGTCAGTAAATATTTCCCAGGTACTTAGTTTCTAAATGGTTTTCGTTAACGATCTTCTTGTTGCTATGTTAGAGTGGTGTATTATTTGGAGTTAAGACCTCGTAAAAAAAACAAAGGCCTTTTTTTAAATTGTCGACGTTTCGCAACTTTATTGTTGCATCCTCAGGACACATAGATATTGTATCCTGCATGAAATCTATATTATCAGTCTTTACCTACACCGTAGGTCCGCAGATATTTTCTAGCCCTAAATAATACACTAATATAACAGTAAGATGATAGTTAACGAAAACAATTTAGAAACTTAATATCTTGGAATATCTGCGAACCAAAGGAGTAGGTAAAGACTGATAACACAGGCCAACACACATTTTGGTGCCTGCGATTTTTTAACTGTTCCTGGGTAATTTTTGGATGCAGAATGTAAAAAAGTTCTCAGATTTTGTCTATCAGATCTAGGTTAAAAAAAAAATGTGTATATATTTTACGTTATAACTGTTATAATATATAATATTACTATTGCCAGTTAAAAAAACAAAGACACATGGATTTAAGTATTTATTGCAAAAACTTAATTTACATAATTACATTAGTCACTAATCACATAAAAATTTTCTTTTATACGACTTTCTAGAATGGAGTTTACTAGGGCAGTCTCGCTGAAGGCTGCAGTAGTAGTCCGCCATCATGTGGCTATCCCATCGTCCTTGATAACGATCTTCCATAGTTTTAATATCCTGATGGAATCTTTCCCCCTGTTCTTCACTACAATCACCTAAGTTTTCTGGAAAACGATCTAGGTGGCTGTGGAGGTAGTGAACTTTTATACTCATGTTACAGCCGAGAATATTAAAATCTGAAAGCATAGTTTCCACTAATTCTACGTAATTCTCTGCTTTATGATTGCCAAGAAAATTTTGTACTACTTGAATAAATGAACACCAAGCGTTAGATTCAGTCTCCTTCATTGATGTGGTGAATTGTGGATCTTTAACAAGTTAGTTGCCTTATTTGAGGACCATCAAATATACCAGCTTTTAGTTTTTCTGTGCTAATGCCAGGAAATTTACGTGAAAAATACCCAAAACAATTTCCATCTCGATTTAAAGCCTTCACAAATTGCTTCATTAGACCTATCTTGATATGCAAGGGCGGAAGTAAGATTTTTTCTCTTGAAACCAAGGGTTCGTTGATCACGTTTTGTTTTCCTTGAATCATAACATCTCTTGAAGGCAAATTTTTGTTAACCCAGTGCTCATTTTTAGCTCTGCTGTCCCAAAGGCACAAAAAGCGAGGATATTTTGTATAACCACTCTGCTGTCCAAGGAGGAAGTTAACCATTTTTAAATCAACACAAATTGCCCACTGATGTTCTTCGTATTTAATTTTTCTCAAAACTAATGCAATTGTTTCATATTCTTCCTTCATGGTAGTAGAATGACCAATAGGAATTGAGCCATATTTGTTACCGTTATGTAAAAGAACACATTTTAAACTACGTTTTGAACTGTCAATAAAAAGGCGCCAATCATCTGGAGTGTATTCAGGCAAACCCATTTTTTCTAAGAGCCCTTTTATATTGTTACAGAATACCAAGTCATTTTCCTGAGCGAAAAAAGGCAGCAGATCCTTATCTCTTTTACGATAACATGTGATATTAGTACCTGGACAAAGTAGATTTTTTTCTTTTAATCTGGATGCAAGTAATTCAGCGGATTCCTTTGAGAGATTCAGGTCTCTTATAAGATCGTTTAGTTCTTCTTGATTGAAACACTGCAGAGTTGCTAAATCTGCTTCAAATTCGCTTTCGTTTTCTGATTGAATTCTTTGAACTTCGTCAGACGTTGATGTTTCTGTATCATCTTCTGTCAGTTCGAGTAGACTGCTGAATGATGGAACGGGTATTTCTTCCGAATGCGCTACAGGCCTTCTTGCAGAATCTAGATTAGGATATGTCCATTTGTGTCTATTGTTTCTATTTATGCCTTTAATATTAACGAGACAAAAATAGCAGTCGTCATGATGGTTTCGCGGTTCTCTCCAAACCATTGGTACACCAAACTTTAGGCACTTCCTCTTTCCAGTTGTCCACTGTCGCAAATGTTCAACATATGTTTTACATATGGTGGGGCCCAAGATTTATCTTGATCTCCTAAATGAACGCCCAAATAGGCAAAATAAGCTCTTTTCACAAAGTCAGAAATCGTTTTTCTGCTCTCTTTCAAAGTGTATTTACCACACACGTAACAAAAAACATCGGGATGATTTACACAGGTATGTCTGCTTGTGGATGCCATTATTTCAGTTTAGTGTCTTGAAACTACAAAACGACCAAAATTTACACAAAATGATAACACAACTTTACTCGGGAAAACTCAGTAATATACTAAATCGAGTACAGCCAAGCAGGTATAGAAGGATCGGATCATAGGCAATTACAGGTATAAAAGTAATTAATAGCATTGTATTGAGTAGTTCCTAGTATAGGAACATTGGGTCAGGGACAATTCCAGGTATCCATTTGGTTAATTAGATTCTGGCAAATTTCTATTTTGACGATTAAGTACCTATTTATCTCTTTATTTGTTGTCCTTTATCAGAAAAAAATATCAATTAACCTGTAACCTGTATCTCAAAAACTAGAGCTGATAGAAAGAATCTGGTCGCACTTTTGGAATCAGCACATTAAAAACATCTAAAATCAGATGTTAGATTTCCGGCACCAAATTTTTGTTTTCATTTTGTTACCCTGTGTAATATGAGTCTCATGCAGGATATAGAATCTCTGTGTCCTGAGGATGTCACAATAAAGTTGCGGAACGTCGACAATTTAAAAAAGTGTTTTGTTTTTTTACTGGATCCTAACCCCAATGAACTAGTAAAACTGTGGTACTAATTCAACATGACGAAACAAAATGGCGGCCAAATAAAAATGTATGTAATTGTGAAAAAATTACCCTCACATATTTTACATATATTTACGTTTTAGCGTCCCTAGATGTCAAATAATATGTTTATCAATTCCCTCGATCTGTCTGTTGGCTTATCTGTCTGTCGGTCAGATCTCGGCATAGCTTAAAAACTACTTATCAGACTGACTACAAATTTTAATAACAAATTAAGGCTAATATGGGGATGACCTGGTAATATTTTGGTAAAAATACTTGGTAAAAAATTATTACTAAAAATACTAATTGTCCAATTTACCTTAAATATTGAACAAAAATCAAATCAAATGTTAAATTGGATCACCCTTCACTATTTCTAATAAATGGAAAGATTCATAACGAGGGAAGTTACGGGTAAAGGAAATTTACCGATTTTTTGTTATATATTTCTTAGAAGTTACTATTTGTATTACCGTCATGGATAGTAATGGAAATGAAATACTTTTCAGATTTTGAAAATGTAGTTCATGGTGTTCTATAGGGACCAGTGATGGGTTCGGTACTGTCCTTGTTGTATATTGATAACATAGTAAAGCTTAATATAACCGTCAAAATGACCCTGTTTGCGGATGATACGACAATTTGTTGTACAGGTAAGAATCAGAAAACTTTAGAGGTCTCGTTTAATCAACCTACTTGTTTTCACC
Organism: Kuschelorhynchus macadamiae; assembly: GCA_030620095.1. Taxonomy (NCBI): domain Eukaryota; kingdom Metazoa; phylum Arthropoda; class Insecta; order Coleoptera; family Curculionidae; genus Kuschelorhynchus; species Kuschelorhynchus macadamiae. The sequence continues at coordinate 1,417,666 of JAUTXW010000253.1, read as the reverse complement.
TTTTAAACCAAGAAGCTGGAATTCGGGGGTAATTTTAACCAACATATATTTTTTTTCAACTAAGAACCTGGAGTCCAGGGAGAATATTTATTCACATTTATTTTTCTCTTTTTAGAGATTCATAACTAAGATTTATTTTAGTTTTAGAATATAAACATTATTTTTGTAACAGTGAGACTACGACCAAACTTTCGTTCAGTGTTGTTCTATTAAACTTTATATCACATAAAAATAATGCGTCACCTTAACCTGATCTTGTAGATCCAGCATAGCACACAAATTACATTGCTTATTGTTACTATACTATACCTATAAAGTTGTTAAATTTTGTATGATAAAATCATCATCGGTTGATATTTACTAAGAATCATCTTAGATCCCAGGGAATGCCCTCTACATCGCAGATAATAGGAAACCACCCTTTATCTGTACCAGCAAGGGAAGGAATCCCTCTCTCTTCTGTACAAGTCTTAACAAATAAAGACCTGGCAACTATTCAAAAAATCGGTTTCACACAAATAAACTAGCCCTAAATATTTGAAAAACAAAGTTCACGGTTTTTACTAAAAAACACCTACTTTCACTAAAAATTAATCACTGCCCGACCAGATTTTTCCAACACAGGCCAGCTCATTATTTTCACAATAGAAATATCCTCCCAATAATAAAAAAAATATTCGGAAAGCCCTAATACGTACCATTTTTTAATAGCCCAATTAGAACCTTTTATATTGGCAGGTAAACAATTTTATTGTATGGCGGTTAAAATGGTCCATTTTACAACGGAAAAATTACCTAGATTGGGTTGTTTACAACATTAGACATAAAATAAACGTTAAACATCACTCTTCTGTTGAGTTTCGAATTGAGTGGTTCTCTGTATATCGATAAGCAAGTGTATGTGAAGACGAGAATGTCGAGTCAAACGCGCCGAAGTTGCAAAACTTCTCCTGACAAATTTTGTTATATTTGTGGAGAATTTCTGGTTAAATCACAAGCCAGGCCATTTTCCAAAAATGTAAAAAAGCCTACTTTAAATATTTTGGTGTGTTAATTGGGGATCAAGATAAGCGGTGGGATCCCCATGTGTGCTGTGTTAGTTGTAGTGTATCATTGGTGCAGTGGATGAAGGGAAAGAGAAAAAGTATGCCTTTTGCAGTTCCAATGGTATGGCGAGAACCCACACAATCATTCTGACGATTGTTATTTTTGCCTGACAAAGACTGAAGGTTATTCCAAAAAGGGAAAGCACAATCCAAATTTGCAATCTGCCGTACGACCTGTTCCTCATAATGCAAATTTGCCAGTGTCGATTGCGCCTTTAAATTGGCAAGCTATTAATTTGGGAGATAATGGAGATAACGCATCATCAGGCAGCTCAGAAGAACAGTGCATCGATCTCACTTTTACCACAGGTTCCAGTTCCGGCGAGCCGTATTTGATTGTTCAAAGTGAATTAAATGATTTAGTACGTGATTTGGGGTTATCCAAGCAACAGTCAGAACTTCTGTGTTCCCGTCTTAAGGAATGCGGAATAGCGGCCAAAGAAACAAAAATTACGAATTTCAGAAAAATAAATGCTATGTTTTCTGAATTCTACAGTATGGAAAATTCGTTGTGCGCGTGTACTGATATAGACAGTTTAATGCAGGAACTTGATATTAAACATTCTCCCCGTGAGTGGCGCTTATTCATAGACTCATCTAAATATAGCTTAAAAGCTGTGTTATTGCATAATGGAAATTTAAAACCCTGTATACCAGTTGCCCATTCAGTTGCAGTGAAAGAAAATTATGAAAATATGCGCACGATTTTGGATAAAATAAACTACAATAGGTATAAATGGCAGATATGTGGGAACTTAAAAGTTATAGCGATTTTAATGGGACTTTAGGGAGGATTTACAAAATATTGCTATTTTCTTTGTTTATGGGACAGTCGTGCAATAAATCAGCATTATGTAACAAAAATTTGGCCAGAAAGAAGCGAATTTTAACCGGGATCTCAAAATGTTAAATTTATACCTCTTGTTGATCGCAAAAATGTCCTTTTGCCTCCTCTTCACATTAAACTTGGGCTGATGAAAAACTTTGTGAAGGCTTTGAATAAAGATGGTGATGGCTTTAAATACCTAAGACAAGTCTTTCCCCAGTTAAGTGATGCCAAATTAAAAGAAGGCATTTTTATTGGGCCACAAATCAGAAAATTGCTGGACGATGTCAATTTTACGGAAAATCTTACCAGGCAGGAACTCAGAGTATGGAATTCATTTGTTAATGTAGTAAGAGGATTTTTAGGCAACAATATGAATGAAAATTATGAACAATTAGTTAATGAACTCTTAGATGCCTATAAAGCGCTTGGTGCTAGAATGTCATTAAAAATTCACTTCCTCCATTCCCATCTGTCATTTTTTCTTAAAAATTTGGAAGCTGTTAGTGACGAGCAGGGTGAAAGGTTTCACCAAGATATCAGAACAATAGAAATTCGGTACCAAGGACGATGAGATCCAGCCATGATGAGTGACTTATGTTGGTTTTTGAAGAGGGAAGATAGAACACCTCATAAATGGAAAAAAGTAAAGTATAATTAGTGTTTTAAGTTAATATTTTTCTCGTTTGCTTTTCTCTTAGATGTATGGTATGTTTAATAGGCGAAAACTGTAAACATAGTCAATAACAGATATTAAGTATCGTAACATTCGATATGGTTCTAACAAGAAAACCCTACGTGCTAAAACTTTCTATTTGTCATTTTCGTATTTGGGTAGGTCCATTCTATTAGATTACGCTATTCTGATTCGTGTTACAACAAAAATTTTTTTTTTGTCGGCCAGTGAATCAAATAATACATAAAGTAATCAGTATTTAATTTCTAGGATTAAATTTTAACAAGAATTTAAAATGGGGAACCCACAAAATTTAAAATGGGGAACCCATTCCAACCAAATTTGCAACAACTGACTTCTTTCCTTTTTGCTTTAAGAACTGTCTTTCTAGAACTAAGCAATCCCATCATTACCTTAAAATTATATTATGCCAGTTTGAATCACACATTCGATATGGAATATACTTTTGGGGTTATTCAACTTTATTTTTGTTATAAAGCGGGTAAAACGAATGGGTTATAAAGCTAATAAGTATATTCACTTTAAGCCTTTATGTAAGTCTTAAGAAATTTTCATTTTATATGATTTAATTGTTTATGAAACTTTTACTTTTTTATACGTCAAACAGAAAATGAATGGACATTCCCTATCAGAGCCAGAGATAATTTAAATCTCCCTCAACCACAAAGCACATACTCTAAAAATAACTTGTTTTACTATAGTATAGCAAACATTTATATAATGAAAAAATGGTTCTCATTATAAGGCAGCTTAAAGCACGATATTTAATAAAATATTAAAGATACATTGGTTGAAGATGCAAACTATTCTACTTTAGAGAAATTCCTAGCGCGGGCGTTTTTCAATATATCGACAGGTCAGGGACATTACATATGTACGTAGACTTTTCTTTTGCTCTTTAATAATATTGGTACTTGTCGATAGGGAGTAACAACACCGAGAGCTTGCAATGAACTGTCGATAACTATCAACATAACGATAAATAAAATATATCGATGGAGGACTTGTTATCGCCCATCGATAGGTAAAATCCAATACCGTCCATTCCCAGCTAACACAGTACCTGTACTAAATAGAATAGTCGTTTAAGTTATGTTTTCAGTAGTATTTTATTTTCCTTATTTATATTTCTTTATTATGTTTTATGTATTTTTAAATTTTATTTATATTGATCATTGTTGTATTATGTTTTAACCTCATACGATTGATCATTAATATTTGTTTATGTGATGTTTCTTATATTATTGTAGTTAAACATTAATGTATGTAATGATGCCTTCTGGGAAACTTTCGATTTAAATAATCCCTACGTAATGAAAAAAGAAACGTTTTTTTTTCGTTTTGTAATTATAGGCATTTTAAAACTTATTTATTTATGCTCGTTCTTTTGATGTTTCTTAAATATTATACAGCAAATTGGCTTTTTTAAAAAATGATTGTTTTTAAGATTAATTTGTATTCAACACTTCGACTTTGGAACAATTTGTTGACAACAATCGGGTTTCTATGATTCGAACATAATCAGGCTTCTAATTAGTTTTTGACACAAAATGTATCCCTCTTATTTACATATATTCCATCATGTCACTTGTTACCGCAACAGGTTTTTTAAAATGCTAATTCGATTCGCAACAAAATCTTGTCGGATTTGAAAATCTTCTAGTATTCCGCTCTTAATGAATGGTCTTAAGAGTGTGTAATTCTCGACAAAAAGAGTGAAAATGGCGTGTATATATAATCAATGATTCTATAAAGCATTAAATTCCAAGAATAACGATGCTCTTGCCGCCGAGTCACATAATAATGAGATAACTTTCTCTTACAGTAGCGTCTTCAAGACTAAAGAACTAGTTATGGCCTTTTAGCAGTGGAAGAATTTCTTATAATTGCCATTTTTTTAAGAAGGTCAAGCAGCAATTTTGTATTAAGAAATTAGTATTATATGACTAATATACCTATAAGCCATATGGACTAATATACAAAAACAGGAAAATTGTAGTCAATCTAATAAGAATTTCCATGAAAAAGGAATTGCCCTTCTTCTCGGTTCTTTTTGTGAATAAATATGTTGGTGGGATCAAAAAAGAAGGGAATCCTGAGTTTTTGCATTGTACAAGGACCTCACACTGCCTCACAGGCCTTGTACATTATTGTAATACATAAGACAAGACCTCTTGAAGAACCTTTTTTTAAAGGGTGGGCTTGTAAAATTGCTTTGCCCACGACCCCACAAAACCCAAAATTTTGGTCAAACATTAAGGGTCTTATGAGGATGACCTGGAAATATTTAGGTGACAATCTAGTATTGGGGAATAAGATGGAGGCCTAGTAAAAAGATAAAAAAAAATTACTAAAAAACCTAATTACCCAATTTACCTCAAATTTTGCACAAAAATCAAATGTTACATAGGAATGAACTGGTAACATTTTGGTATTAATCCGAAATGGCGTCCTAACAAAATATTTAAAAACCAGTTATTAAATTTATTTCAAATTTGGTGCAAGCATTAAGGGTGATATAGAAATAAACTCATAAAGTTGTGGTACGAATTCGTGATAGCCAAACAAAATGGCGGCTAAATAAAATGCTTAAAATACAACGTTAAAAAGTCCTCTTATTCAATTGACTTTAAATTTTGCAGGCAAATTAAAATGGCGGTGTGTGTCAATATAAAAACTACTTATTCAATTTATTTTAAATTATAAAATTAGGCATGGGTAGAAACTGGAAAAATATTTGTAGGAATCGAATATGGTGGAACAAAACTGTGTCCAATATAAATGTTTGATAAGACAGTATATACGTGTTAGCGTGTGTTAGTAAATGACTGCGTACCGAATTAAATTCGTCACACTCTGCTATTTCTAATAAAACAAAATATTCAAGTCCCACAAAAACTCTCACAGGCATTTGTGAATATTCAATGTGCAAACTATTCTTTGGATCAATTCCTAACTAACCCAGTAAACTAGTCATTTAACTACCTAGTTTATTTAGTTTTTTGTAGTTGTAATTTGTTTATTTATCTTTATACGTTTTTATGATCCTTAAGTGTTTTATATAATTTTATATATTTTATTTTATTCATAATGATCATTTTTGTATTATATTTAACCTTATACTACTGATAATTAATATTTGTTGGTTTTAATAATAGCGATGTTTCTTATATTATTCTACTTAAATATTAAGGTATGTAACTGCGTCTGCTTTTAATTTAAATAATTTTAGGATCTCTAGATGCCGAAAAACATTTTTTCTTAATTCTGTCGATCTATCGCATAGCTAAAAAACTACTAATTCGATGGATCTCAAATTTTGGTCAAATTATTAAGTCATGTGGGGATGATTTGGTAACATTTTGAAAAAAATCCGATATGGCGAAACAAAATGGCGGCCTAATGAAATGTTAAAAAAATTATTACTAAAAAACTACTTATCCAATTTACCTCAATTTTTCCTCAAAAATCAAGTATTATGGTGAAATTTTGGTATCAATCCAAGATGGCGAAAGAAATGCTGAATAAAATACTTAAAAATTCATCCTGAAATACTTCCCAAAGGATTGATTTCAAATTTTGTGCGATAATTAATTATGGTATAGAGGTGATCTGGTAAAAGAATTCAAGATGGCGGAACAAAATCACGACTAAATAATATGTTTCTAATCGTAAATAAATCACCAGATTTTACATCTTCACGTTTTAGCGTCCCTATATGCCAAACAATATGTTTTATCAATTCTGTCGGTCTGTCTATCAGTCTGTCTGTCTTTTTAACGGTTTGCCATAGCTCAAAAATTACTTACCCGATTGACATCAAATTTTGGTCAAACATTAAGGGTCATATGGGGGTGACCTGAAAATATTTTGGTGAAAATCTAATATAACGGAATAAGATGATACCTAATGATCCAATTTACCTCAAATTTTTCACAAAAATCAAGTGTTACGTAGGAATGAACTGGTAATATTTTGGTATTAATCCAAGGTAGCAAAACAAAATGGCGACTTAAAGAAATATTTAAAAAATCAATCTGAAAAAACCACTGATTAGATTAACTTCAAATTTTGTGCAAGGATTAGGTGATATAGAGATAAACTCGTAAAGTTGGGGTACGAATTCAAGATGGCGGAACAAAATGGCGGTGTCTGTCAATGTAAAAACTACTCATTTAAATTATACTCAAAAATTAAGTGAGGCATAGGTAAAAACTGGTAAAATATTGGTAGGAGTCCAATATGGTGGAACAAAACGGGGCCCAATATAAATGTTTGAAAAGATTATATATATATATATATATATATATATATATATATATATATATATGTTAGTAAATGACTATGTACGGAACTAAATTACGTCACAATTCATTATTTCTAATAAAAGGAAAAATTCATAGCGAGAAAAGTTCCGAGTAAAGGAAATTTACCAATTTTTTTCTTTTGCACTCTCTGGCGTTTTGAAATTTATTTATTATTGTAGAACCAGCTTCTCGTTGTTCTTCGACTCCATTCTTTGCCAACTTCAACACAGCTGTAGCTCTCAACGAATTGTACCTCACTTTTTTCCTTCGATGTCATGTCCTACTGTCGCTGCTTGCTTATTTGTCCATTTTGATATCTCATTTCTCAAGGGTCAATTTTTGTATCATCGGCCTTAATAGGAATTGACAATTAGAAAAATTCGGATATTTCGAATATTCCCACGTTTTTTCATAAGTTCAAAATACATTCGAATGGGAGAAAAGCTATTATTTCCATTTACAACAAGTCAGTTAGATAGGGTTATATTCAATACTTGCGGTTTTTCGTTCGCTATTGTCTTCAGTTTTCGACAATTGTTTTCTCGATAACTTAAATGGAAAGCATCGTGTATAGTATATAGTAGATATCATATCCTAAATTATTATACTTTACTCAAAACTTCTCTCATAGCTGTGTTTGAAAGACCAAAATACTTCTAGTATAATAAACAAACATTTTTATTTAGTAATTTCCACTAATTTATTTCAGTTTGACAGCTGTGTGGATATCCTATATCTTTTTCAAAAAACATTTTTAACAATAATAAAAGAGTCTAATGTCTACTTAACCCACCCATATATTATTTGTACAAAAGCTACTTTATGATTTGTTTTTTTTGAAGTTATTTCCCTATTTTAGTGCTAATTTTTCCCGTATATGATAATGTGCTAAACGTAATATTGTTTTTATATTAAAATTAGGATAAACCAAATTGAGTGCTTTTCTTTGTTATAAATTTTCTTTTGAAAGAAGTATATTAATTAAACGATGTACAAAAATAAGAAAAGCTGTGAATGAGTGGTTTGATGTATTATGTATTGTTATATCTGTATACGATGGTTTGTGATAAATTTCAAAATCGTGTTTATTATTATTGTTCCTGATTTTTAAGTCTTAAAAGATTATGGACTTATTTTGTTCTAATTCTAAAGTAAATCTTATATTTGTATGTCCTTTTGTCCGTACGAGGCTTATTCAGAGCTGTGGCAACCCTCGCAGATGATTTACACCTTATTCCACTTTGGAGACGTTATCGGTAGGATGTCCAGATGGCAAGCTCTAAGCTGCCGGACACCCCAAATCTTTCAAATACTTCTTAATGTTTCCTCTTTTAATTTTTGAAATGCATCTTGGTTTCCACTAGGTGCCCCTTGAGAGTGCTACTGGTATCACGAGATGACCCTTTCTTCAAGCTATCCCCTTATCCCTCCCACTCCCGCCAAATAGCGGCCATTACGCTAATATTCTATGTAGAACTGCGGCAGACGAATGGGATAGAATGCAGGAACAACTGGGCCTCACACGTTCATAGCGTCTGCTCCCTTTCAAGCGGGGTCGTTAGTTTCCACAATGAGCGGTTGAGTCTCCCGCTTCCCCCTGAAATAAAGCAGCAAAACCCGGGGAACCACTTATGTTAATACACAGAGGTCTGCCTTCGACGAGGAGAACCGGAAGACTGATATTTTTATGTAATTTATTAATAGAATTTAGAAAGAGATTAATGCCTGTTAGTTCCAAATTATCAAGAAATATTTCAGCTAAAATAGGGCTTAACGGGTTACCCATTATTAAACCTTTTTTACTAAAATAGATCGACTCATTAAATTTAAAATAATTTTGATCTAGACACACTGCCAACAATCTAATATGTCATTCTTAACAATAGGGTTCGTTTTGTTTTTTATTTTTATTTGCAATTATACATTAAGTTTATAGCTTCAATAGACATTCTTGCGAAGAAGAATATATTCGTCAAACGGGTAGATCTTTTTATAAACGTATAGAAGAACACAAAACATCACATATTAAACAAAAAACAGATTTTAGTTATGCGACACACTAAAAATAAATCACAATTTTAGGAATGGATTTCAAACGTTGTATTCAGACAATAAAACTTACAAGTTAAATTACTTTTAAATATAACTTTTTTGTTCAATGTAACACAAAAAAAAGTACAAATATTAGGTTTATCATGTAGTTTCAGCGCATTATTTTTATTGTATACAGGGATTTTCAAAAAAAACGTGACAACAATTTTTTAATGCGACAGTCTGCATATAATCTCTCCATCGCATGGTTCTGTTCTAGATGGTTACAAATATTCTGGGATTTAGACCCTTATCTTTAAACACAAACAGGAATATTGACAACACGCCTGCCATAAGCAGGAGAAAATTTGTTGCTTGCCATGATTTTTCGAAATACCCGGGGCTGCATTACTCATTAGGCCCTTGAGATCCGGGCCTAAGGTTCATCGAAAGGAGGGCCCGCCGATGTTTATATAATTTTGCTTGTTTCATTTTATCAGTAAAGTAGGTATATATATTATTATATTGAAGGAGGGGATAAGTTTCTGCTATATGGAAGAAAGGACTTTTTTTTTGGTCGTCACTTTTTCCCACGAGCTTGGGGCCCGTAAATACGTTTGGGCGAAAATAATTAATCCGGCACTGGCTGAAATGCTTTTAGGGGATAGGGCCGATAGGGACCCGTAATCTTAAGCCTAGGGCCCCAAAAGTTGTATATGCGGTACTGGAAATACAACGTATAAATAAAACTACATGACATTATGTACTTACCATTTTTCTTTACCACATTAAACCACAGAGTTGCATATTTATATTCAATAACTCTGTACTGAAGTAAATTATAAATATGTTGGTATAGACAATGATTCCAAGATAAAATAGTTTCACCTTGAATTGTCAAACATAAAAATACAATTTATTTACATGTATCGGAGACAAAAAGAAAGTTTAAACATGTCTGACAAAAGAGCACGTACCTACTTACTATGGCCGATGCTTGAAATCGGGGAAATCTTCCGCCGGCATGTTTGCCTTAAGTCACCTAAGTAGCATTAAAAGGAAAAGTTATATAAAAACATCTTCTTTTATGCGATTTTTGTAAAAATGGTTATTTTTGTAGTACTTAATTTTAAACATACGCATTCAAAGTAAGAAAGTAATTATTTTGTTACATATCAAACATTTATTAAAAATCAATGACTTATTGCCATAACTTTACTTCAGTTCTTCTTGTAACTCTTTGATATAAATGTATATTACCTTTTTACGCTTTGCATCTGTTTCCGTTTCCTAATATTATTTCTTTTTTACTTGACCAACGAAATATTGTTTGGAGCACCTTTACAATTCTTAGATAAAAAAAGTCAAACTATATTTTTTATAAGCAAACTCCATTTTGACAAATAATAGTTCGTATTGGTCTGATAGTCTGACATTTTATAGTATACCTACATATGTATAAATATTTGAGATCGATTTGAGCTCTTTTTATACCCGCCATGATGGAGTTGGGAAAAAAATAGTTTTTATACTGCTCATTAATTCTAATTAATTTCTGTTCAATTGATCTATACTTGGTGATACTCGCGAGAATACTTAGAATTTTTTGATCAAATGAATATCCGTTTAGCCATTTGAGTTCTACAAGGGCATTTTTTTAAATAATTTCCTATATTTGAGATACCCCGCATTGTAATTGCATACATATACAAGGTGATCGGTAATGAATGCGCAACAAAGCAATCCTAGATTAAACTCGTGAAAATAATAATATTGAGCTAAATATAATTTAGTAAAATGTCGTTCATTAATGAGATACAGTGTGTTAAAGTTTAAATCTCGAAATTGTTATTTTTCTATAACTTCAGCTGTTTTTGAGATATCGACATAAAAACTGGTAATTGGGGGTTTTCGGGGATAGAGAATTTGATTAAATTCTATTTTTTCATGTAATATGTAGAGGGCGCTTGTTACACCTTATACACTAGCTGTTTCATGTCATAACTTTCTTGTTAATACTGTTTTATTATTTTTTATTCAAAATTGTGATAGAGCGATTATTTTTAAGAAAAAAAATATACTACATTTAATTTGCTTAAACAAACCGTTTTCGAAATATTGGCATTTTCATATTTCATTGCAAGTCAAAAAATAATTAAACACTAAAATACTTTATAACGAATAATGAATTTATCATTAACAAATAATGAAAAAGTCACTTCGAAAAATTTTCACCATTTACTTCTATGCATTTTCTTAACGCCTTTACCAAATAGCGCTTTACTTGGAATAAAGTTCTCTGTTTATTTCTGATAGTATTGGTGGCATCTTGAATTTTTTACAAATTGCTCCCGCGTCCGGATTTCTTCTGTATACAATAAAAATTTTATATAACTCCAAAGAAATAGATCCGGGCTACACGGCGGCCATGGAAATTCATTGGCATGACCAAAACATCTGTGAGGCTACCATTCAATTAAAAAATTGCGATATTGCGGTGGAAAAGATTTACAAAACTCGCCATCGTCCTATAGAAGAACTTCGTAAAGCTACCTACTTGGCATTTCAGTTTTTGCAACGTCGTTGAATAGTTCTCTCTCTCTCTCTCTCTCTATATATATATATATATATATATATATATATATATATAAAACAACAAAAAAACAAAATTATATCGTCCGTAGATACATAAATAAGAAAGAAATTAACGGCCATTCGGACAAAATATTCTGCCTGTGGTAAGCTTATTTAAAGTATAGGGTCCAAAAATCATGGAATGGAAAGCGGGATTTTTAGACAGTATACTTGAAAAAGCTTACCACAGGCAGAATATTTTGTCCGGATGTCCGTTAACTTTCTTTTTTATATATATATATATATATATATATATATATATGTGACATATGGTGACAACAGCGTACTCTAGAGATTTTATCTCGTTAGAACTGTAAACATTATAATGTAAACGGGATTGTACATTATTTAACAGGTTGGTAGCCTTTAATAGAATGACCAAATTGAATGAAGATGACACAGACTTTCACTCGATCAGAAAAATTTCGCTGTTTATACACATTCCGATGCTTGGCCAATTTTTATTTTCATGGGTGCGGATCCATTTTCGTTTTTACTGAAATCTACATAATCAAAATTTTTGATATAACTACATATATTAAGTAATTTAAACATTACTATATATTAAATTGACTATAATTTATAAACCAATTTAGGTAGAAAAACTGTGAAGTTGCTAAAGGGATGAAGAGGACTAAATTGTTAACAAGCCTTTTCAATTTTATATTTGCTTCTTTGGCACTTAAAAACTCATACACACTACACATTACATTAGAAATAAGTGGTTAAAAACATCCCCAAGCAAGAAAACGATAAAAATCGTTTTTGTAGTATTATTTCAACTTTCTAATATAACAGCCAATATATTGTGTCATATATAGAGTTGCCATCTCTCCGGGTTTGACCTAGAATTTTCGGGTTTTACTTCTCTTTGTCCGGGCTCCGGTTTTAACGCCAATATCTCCACGGTCTTGGGAAAAGATAAAACTAACTTCAGTAATGTTTAATTATTTGGCCACATAACCAAACAAAACAATTCGAGTCCGCGCCAATACGTTTAGTATTATTGGATGAGAGGCAAAACATTTCCGTGTCTGCTCGGGTTTCAATTAGTTGCAAATACGTATAAAGTGAGATTACTACTTATAGCTCTTCGAGAGCCCCAAAGTTTACATTGTAGACAATCTGCAAGTGCAAAAAAAAATACAACACATTTGCAAAAATTAATTTTTTTGTTAAAATCTGCTTAAATATTGCAGGTAGAGTAATTATGTACATGTCTTGCTCACTTTTTTCTTAATACGATAGTTTCTACCATAGTTAAAAAATAAATTTAAAAGAAGAAATATGTAGGTACAAGATGTGATAATTAGTTTTTACCGAGGTTTTTACCCGCAAACTTTCCAAAATATGAAAAAAATATTGATTTTTTGCCTAATATTGTTTTTCGATTTTACATGTTTAATCGTATTTGTATAAATAATTGTTAATTAATTTTTATCGTATGACTTTATTTTCCATACATGGTCTGGGACTCTGAGACAATATTGTTGCTTTGAGAGCATGATGTCTAATGTGGCAAATAATCATTAAAATTATTTACTTTTTTACCACTCTACATTTATCTTCTGGGTTCTTTTGTCCAGGTTTATATATTAAATAACAAAGTAATTCACTATATACCTATTCACAATAGAGAACTTCGTCTTTTGGGGTACACGAAGAAATCATTTTCTGAATTTGGTGAAAACGGATCGCCCGGAGAACGCTTTAGCAGCTGCCGCTATTTTTACTTGCACGCCTGGTCTAAGCAGTGTTTTAAATGGCCAAAAAGGCATATTTTCGAAGTTAGAATAAAAATACCCAACAAGATAATTTTGGCTAGCAAAGGATTGCTTCTTAAATATCCAGCATCATTTCAAACAAATTCAAAGTAGCCAAGGAGATATTCCAATGCAAAGTTGGCTTTGCCAGACAGGTAAAGCAAAAGTTTTCTAACCAGACATATTTTGTGTCAAATGTGAACACGATTATTTCGAGAGTGATTGATTATTTAAAAAGTTTTTGACAATGAGCATTTTAAGTAAAGGTATGTGTATTACTTTAGTTTAAAAAACGTATTATAAATTGTAACTTTATTATTTATGGATTTTTTTCGAAATAAGGGCAAAAAATATGTATAAAAAATATTTTATTACATTTTAATGAGCGCTATAAAAAAATGTCAAGCAGATTCAAGCAAACCTTTCATGAAATCACTTTCATCATGATATCTATTTTTTTGAACATATAAAAATTTTTGCCCCCACCTGCCCCTCTGGCCCATTTATCTTCTAAAAGCTTTTAGATGCATTTTATTTTAAGTGTATTAGACATAGCCGGTCTAAATTTCTTTTTTATATAAATCTTCAACTATACACAACCGGTTGTTTTAAAATAAAGACTGTTTTTAGCCTATAACTTAGACTTTTTTGGCCATCGATACCAACAGGTATGGAAGGCTACTGGGACTCGTACTGGGATCGTCAAAAAAAAGTTTTTATATTTTTACTTAAAATGAGATATTTGGGTTATAAAAGAACTAACTACAACATTTTTTCATGTTGTCTGTCTAGCTATCCGTCTTTCTGTCTGGAACACGATAACTCAAAAAGCGCTAAACCGATTTTAACCAAATTGTTTTTGATTTTGTTTATTTTCAATTCCTGTTTTTTTTTAGATGGATATCGATTTCCAAACAAAGAACTTTTCAATAATTGGGTGTCTGAAAAAAATCACAATTTAAAAATTACTGCCTTGACTAAGTTTATTCTGGAAAAAATGCAACCATTTGAAGATAAAAAAGTTTATTATAAGAATTTTAAACAAGATTTTCGCAATTTAAGCACACATATATCTACAAAATGGCAAAGAGTTGGAAGAGATCAAAACAAATTTAAAAAAAAGTTTAGTTCATGGTTGACCAACTACACTTATTTTAAAAAACTACCCAAAACAAGCGGTAATTTACTTACCGAGACCTTAAGAGGTCGTCCAAGCTTAAACTTCAATGAAAAGTCTTTGAGATCTCAACGCAAAGACGCTCTAAATTTATCCAGACAACACGATCATAATTCAAACTTAATGATAAAGGCTGCCACTGTTGCTGCTAAACAAAGGGGAAAACGAGATCTTAGTTTACTTTTAAAAGAAGCTGCTGAGGATTCTTCAAAACCAACAGAAATAATAAATTCGTTGTCATTAAAAAAACCAGTTTCGTACAGTCCCCAAGAGGCTCTGGCATTTATTTTAAACAACGGTTTTACAAAACAGCAGTACTTAAATATACGAATGGGCAACAAAGAACGCAATTCCGATATACTTCCGGCATACGAAAAAATATTAAAAAGTAAAGAAGAATGCAGACCACTCACTATTAATGTAACAGAAACTACAGCTTCAGTTTCGCTTAAAGATTTGCTGAGCCATACCATTAGCCGAATTGTTTTACTTCAGCAGGATGTACTTTTTAATTTATTTACCAGTACCTCACAAAACTGCATAACCACTACCATGATTCTAAGTTACGGCTTTGACGGCAGCTCCAGCCAATCCCTTTACAAGCAAAACTTTGCCAACTTTTGTGGAAATGATTCCAGCATTTTTGCAACGACCTTAATACCTCTTAGGTTAATTAGCAATGACAATATCGTGATATGGAATAACCCTACACCACAGTCCGTTCGGTTCTGCAGACCTATCAAAATTGAGTTTGTCAAAGAAACTAAAGACCATGTTTTAAAAGAAAAACAGAATTTAGATGTGCAAATTCAAAATCTAGACATGTTTGTCTTTAACGTTCAAAATTTTGTATTGAAAGTAAAGTGTCATTTATGTATGACTCTTATTGACGGAAAGACACTAGCTACATTAACAAATACAAAGTCATCACAAGCGTGCCCTATTTGTGGGGCAACACCGGCTGATTTCCTTAAAATTTCTGATTTTAAATCAGTTAAATTTATTCCCAAGCCAGACAGTCTTCAATATGGGATCAGCCCTTTACACTGCTGGATAAGATTCCTAGAATGTATCTTGCACATCGCATATAGAATCGAACTAAAAGTTTGGCAAGTACGAGGAGAAACTAACAAGCAACTTGTAGCTCAAAAAAAGGCATTAGTTCAAAAAAAGTTTTATGAAAATTTAGGTCTACATGTTGACAAGCCAAAACAGAGCTACGGATCAACAAACGACGGAAACACGGCAAGGCGTGCGTTTGAGAAGCCAGATGCATTTGCTGAAATAACCGGGGTGTCTGTAGAGCTCATAATAAAGTTTCGAACGATTTTGATTGCTATGGCATGTCAGCTTCCAATTGATGGTAATAAATTTGAGACCCATTGTTTTGAAACGGGTGCTCTATTTCTAAAATTATATTCATGGTTTCCTATGCCCGCCACAATACACAAGGTCCTTGTCCACGGAAAACAAATTTTAGATAATTGCTTGCTGCCATTAGGATACTTGGGAGAAGATGCAGCTGAATCGCGAAATAAATATTATAGGCAAGATAGGTTGCATCACGCAAGAAAAACTGACAGAATTAGTAATTTAAAAGATGTTTTCTGTAGGGCTTTAGACACATCAGATCCTATAATATCAAATATTAGTGTACATAGTAGAAAATCAAAATTAAAATCAAAAAAATTACCTTTAGGAGTCATTGAACTATTAAAACCTGTTGAAACAGTTGATTTTCAAGTACTAAACCTTGAAAATTCCAAGGACTTAAACTTGGAAGATTTTGAAGATTTGTTATATTTGGAAGAGTTAAATACTCTTGAGTTAGCTTCCGAACTTCATACTTAGTACATAGTTATTATTTTATAATTATTAAGATATTACTTTTCTAATAAAATGTAGTTGTTGCTTAAATACAATTGACATTTTTTTATTGGTAATGGGAGGGGGGGGCGAAATATTTTTGTTTTGTTTACTTGGTTTACATCTAGTTTGCCTCCCCCCTCCATATCTACGTAAAACACTAGCTTTGAAAGGTTTCGGGTGGTGGTGGGGGGGATGGGGGAGGGAGGGGGGGGGCAGAATATTTTTGTTTCTTTATTTCTTAGTTTTTACCTATATTAATATAATTTTTAAGTAATTTTTTATTTCTACGTAAAACACTATTTTTGGCCAAAAGAAGGACCTTCTATACCATAGTGCCGTCTTATATGTCCTGTTCGGTAAAAATTAATTATCAAATTCCCCTTGAAACTCTATTTATATATATTATTTTTTGGTAGAATTCTTATGAATTGGTACCGGGACGCGTTCACAATTTTCGGATTTTTCTTTTGACAATAGATGTCATTGGAAGAAAATGACCTATATGATATACTTTCTGATCGATTTATCTCAAAAAGTTTCGTATTTATCAACAGAATAATTTTTTTAGTTTGGGATGTCCTCATCTTCATTTTTACTGTTTTAGGATCCTTAGATTACCAAAAATATGTTTTTTCAATTCTCTCACTCTGTCGGTCTTTCAGCCTGTCGGTCGATCTGTCTGTCTGTTTGTCTATTTGCGGCAAACTACTTACCAGGTCGACTTCAAATTTTAGTCAAAAATTAAGTCATATGGGGATAACCTGAAAACGTTATGGTAAAAATCCAATATGGCGTAACAAAATAACCACCTAGTTATTATTACTAAAAAATTACTTAAGTAATTATTTCACATTTTGTACAAAAATAAGATGTTCAGAGGAATGAAGTGGTGACATGTTCGTACAAATCCAAGGTCTTAAACCAAAATGGCAGCCTAATAAAATATTTAAAAAATCCGCCTAAAGTTTATTAGATCGATTTAAAATTTTGTGCAAGAATTTAGTGCGATATAGAGATGAACTGGTAAAATTGTGGTACGAATTCAAGATGGAGGAACAAAATGGCGACCAAATAAAATATTTAAAAAAATCAACGTAAAATAACCATTTCGTTCAATTGACTTCAAATTTTAAAAAAAGATTAGATGTACTGTAGGAATAAGCTGGTAAAATATTTGTAAAAATCCAACATCCTGGAACAAAATGGCGCTCAATAAAAATGTATGAAAATACAGTAAATATGTGTCACTAAATCACAATGTACGTAACTAAATTGTGTAATACTCCACTTTACTTTCATGTAATAAACTATGTCAAAAACCAAAATATTTTCAGAGATTCGGCGGGGAGTGAGGTCCAGATCTCAGAGCTACCTAGTTGGATTTCTATAAATCTAATAGTAAAGCAGACTGAAGATACTTTTGTACATATATTATATTTAATAATAATAATAAATATTCTTTATTCAGATAAGTTTGCCAAAAAATACAGAACAAGAAACATCTGAAGGGGTAGTGTCGTCCGGTAAGGACGTTTTTCGACTTTACCCTTTAAACAAAAGGTAAAAAGAGATAATGGTTACACTACAATACAATATTATGAAATAAGATAACACAATACAACAAATTTAATTGTGCATTAAAGAGGCAGCACACTACAAATGGGACAACAAAACAGAATATAAAATAACACAAACAACAAAATATAGCTATATATAGTCATCAGATACATCAGTAGTCCCTATTTCGAGAGCATAAGTTGGCGTTAGGTGTCAGACCAGAGTGGAGAGGTAGGTCTAATAATGTTGAGATTGTAAGTTAATAATGTTAAAATTGTGAAAATAATTCACACTTGAAATTAACATGTTGGTTTTGGAAATATTAAAAGAGAGTAGATTTGCGTCTTACTATTTTTTAATAGTTAAAAGACCGTCGTTCATCATTCTCCTTAAAACAATTAGACTTTTATGATGTCCAAGTAAAGTAGTGTCATCGGCAAACGTTGTACAATGACCGTAATTTATTTCTGAAGCATATTAAAAACAATAGTGGACCAACAACCGATCCTTGTGGAACATCAGCAGCATCCCTAAGAGGATTTTTTTATCCTGGAAATGCACATTCTGACTGTGGCCAGTGGCAGTCTTCTTGTCGTTAAAAGGTACGTTTCTTCAAGAAAATTAAATATTAGCTTGTGCTTCTCTACGAAAGTGAGCATCCTCGCTTTATTTTATATATCCTGTTATAAAAAAGCTCTTGTGCGTAAATCCATTTTACTTTCATTTACATCCCGAAACCAATAAAAAAGTACGCAAAACCTGTCCTGATTATAGATTTTTGGCAAAGTAAATGCAATAAGTAGTTTATGGAATAAACAATTGTTTTTGTAAAATTTCAAGTAAATTAGGTAAATATTTAATGAAAATGGCACGATTTTCATCTAGTACGCTAATGAATGATATATAATAATGATAAACCTGTATTATTTAACAAAAAATGAGAAGAGAGTAAAAATTTAAACCTAAAAAATATTTTTACTTAGTCGGAAAATAATATAGCATGAATAAAAAATTATTGAATATTGTGGATTGCACAATCAGTTTTCTAAATTTTTAATGATTCGTTTATAAAATGTCCCACCTATTATTAAAGAAAATGATATTTATAGGTACATAGTAACAAAGAAAATTATACGTTATGCCAATAGCGTATAATTTTCTTTGGTTATAATTAGATATAACAAAACTTAATTTACACCTGACAGCTTATATGTTATATTGTGCATTCAAACTGAAAATGGCACCGTAAAAATTGTCAGCATACTATTTATGTTATAAATCACGAACGTCAATAGAAATGTCGCGGGTTCAGCAGGTTAACTAAAGTCGAAGATGACACCTTTACGAAAGAAATTGTAAATTATTATCTTGGGAGTACCTTAAGTGGCATTTTATTTGCGAACATGATGCTATTAAGAATTTATAAGAGAAATTCTAATACCGTTTATTATTTGAAATTAGAAATCACCATTATTAGGTTTTTAAATAATTTTGCTATCTCATACTAAAACATAGACCTAGTTATATTCTAATGGCAATAGTTTATTATAAGTAAATTTGTTATAAGCCATTATCTTACAAGCTAACGACTACTTTACTTCCCTCGTAAAAGGGAAATATTACAATCGTGACGCAGGTTTCTACAGATATTTACGTTTTAGGGTCCCTAGGTGCCAAAAAAAAACATGTTTTCTCAGTTCTGTCGGACTTACGGTCTGTCTGTCTATCTGCGTGTTTGCGGCATAACTAAAAACGATTCATCCGGTTGATTTCAAATGCTGATCAAAAATTAAGGGTCATATGGGGATGACTTCGTAACATTTTCTTAAAAAATCTAATTTGGCGTAACAAAATGGCGCCTTAGTGAAATGTTGAAAAAAGTTATATCAAAAAACTACTTATCCAATTTATCTCAAATTCTGCACAAAAATCGAGAATTACGCAGGAATGAATAAAATTTTGGTACGAATTCAAGATGGCGGAATAAAAATATTTAAAAAATCAGCCTACATTTTTTGCTTTGGACAGGAGATGTCTGTGGGAGAAATTTAACTATAGCTGCCGATCGGTATATCTCAGAAACAGATCATATTTGGGAAAAAACATGAGAAATATTTTTGTTTATCCTCACCTTAATTTTTTGCAATTTTGTTTTGAGCTTGTCGAAGGTCTGGCAATGTAAACTTTGGCTACTTCAAAAAAGCTCTTAAAGAACTGTAATTAAGTTATTTGTGTGTAATATTGTCAAATACTCCCCAGACTAAGGTTTTTCTAACTCTTTTTTACCCAGACTACTTATAACTTTATTAACTAGGTCACGATACGTCTCACCTTGGTACTCTCGCAATTATAAGAGGAGATTCGAATACGGTAGTTTCAGATCTGACTTGTGTCTCACTTCCAAGTATTTCCAACCCTAAGTTATTCCGGAATTTACGCAAAATACCTGCCTAATCTAATCCCAAATTCCCTCCTTCCTCTATATCTTAAGTCGTATAAAGCCACAGTGAAATATAAGGAGGGAATGGTTCCTAATTGGTAAAAATCCATTATGACGAAACAAAATGGCGACTCCAAAGAATGTTGAAAAAATAAAAAGAATAACTTATAAACCAAAACAAAAATCAAGCCTGAAAAAAAGAAAGACAAAACAACATGGTGGCCTAATAAAATATTTAAATATTTTGGAAAAATTTATTTCCTGGGATAAAACCTTATTTTTATGAAGAAAAATAATAAATAACATAATTTATTTTTTGTAGATTAGGAAATAAGGTTATGAAAAGTAAATAAATATAATATTACTTATTAAAATTAGGCTTTATAGGATTTATATAAAATTTGTAGGTAACAAATAATGATACACTGAAAAAACAAATCTTTTGATTTAAACAAAAATGGGATTTATTGAAACAAATATTTGTTTGCTATAAGCGAAACAAATATGACAAAAATTTATTTGAACTTATTTCTTCCATTTAAATAAAGTAAAAAAAATAAGTAAAATTTTGTTGCCTAAAACTAAACAATTGTTTGATTTAAATACACATTTTTTAAAATTGTATTTTGTTAGTGAGAGAAATAAAAATGCGATAAGTTTTTACTACTTAGAGTCTTGCTGGTCTAGATTTCGATAATGTTAAGTTATGTTAAGACAAATGTAAGAAAAGTTTTTATTGACATTACTTATTAATAGGCAGTAGGAAATAACTATAGAAAACGCAAGCCATTGGGAATCGAAAGAGTTAAAATAGATAGGCAATAGTTAAAATAGATAGGTTGTTCTAAAAGTTATCTCATATTATCTAAAACGTACAAGTAAAAATAATATCACATTAGCTTTTACAAACGACGCATTCTAATAAATTTAATAATATTTTATAGTACGTTTTATTTCAGAGCTGTCTTAAAACATAAATTATAAAAGTAATTATTGTCAAAAAAAGTAGACACACCATTTAAGAATATCATGTTGAATTCCTTAATATAATCAAAAAAAATATATTTATATCTAAACAAAAACATATATGCATTATAGTAATTAAATTTAATTTTACTTTTTCAATTGGCAATGGATTGGTCTAGCTATGGTTTCCATTATAACATCGAAAATGAATAAGTGCAAGTTTTGCACTTCCATAACTCAGTTTTGAAAACCAAACTAGCAACACTCTCTTCACAGTACGCTAGTCGAAAAGAAACTGCGAGTCTAAACGTACAAACTTAACTGCTCCAGTGCTGCAGAATAGTAGTGAGAGTCTATAAATAAAGAAACTACTAGCCTAAACGTGAAAACTTAACAGGTGCTGTGCTGCAGGATAGGAGTAGAAGTCTATAACCGATATTTAAAAAAAATGGGTTCCCTTTAATATATATTTGTTTAGCAAATATCTTTATAGAATAAGAAAAAACATTTCGGATTAATATTTTTTGTTTATCACCAATAATAATATTTTGTAAAATCTGGATCATTTTTGAGGCTTGAAACTAGGCTCACTACACAAGAAAAGTTACGGTGTAGACAGTATGACGTTGAGTTTAAGGATGTAGTGAATGTTGTTAAAGTAATCTTAAATAACTTACAATCGATATAATTAAAACTCGTAGATAAGTTTAGCTTACGCTTATACTAGGTGAGGCTGACTTGTTTTTTGAAGCAAATTTCCTGGCATTTTTTTTGGCAAAATAAATATTTTATACGGTTTTACTTCAGTGTTTCAGTTTGTTTATAAAATAATTTAAGTCAGGTTCTGTTCCGACATTCCATTTCACTTGCATTTAGATGATTTCGTGCAGAAGTTGACCTCCGTGTGAACTTGCAACGTTGAACTATGTTTTCCTCATGATGGGAATGCCAACCGAGATTAATTTATTATTTATTACTATTGTTAGTGGTTTAATTGCATCGAATAAGTGTTATCTAAATATGCAGGGCAAAAAACTTGGTTTTAGAGTTCCTGTATAATAAAAGTGCAGAAGACGTATTTCCCAGAATAATTTCTTACGAGTCTCAATAATCTTGTGAGTTCTTAAATTAGGTAAAGATTTGGTTATTAACGACAGTATTGCATTTTGAAGAGAACGGTGTAGTTTTTAATTAAATGAATATCTATTTTTGGTTAAATATAGGATTATACTCCCAATACATTGATCGTATCACTTGTAGATGTTTGTACTCGTATTCTTCTTTCGCACCTCTCAGGGACGAACATATACGGGGGGATTCAATACTTCATCCTCTTGGGAAAATCTCGACTTATAAGTGGTAATATAATGCAGCGTTTTTCACTTAAACTGTTTTCTTACGTTGCCTTGAACCAAGACCGAGCTAACGAAGTTTGCTGGAAACTCTCGACAAGATGTTGCTATTCTAGAGTATAAGACACTTTAATTCATTGATTTACTATTTAGGAGTGTATATTTTTTAGCAACAGATATATATTAACTGAAGCTTATAACATATGTACCTCAGTTGTAGTGCTTTGCACTTGAAAATATTGACACGTTAAAAGTATATTACGAAATCACTCCATCAACATCTTCTCTAAAATGAAAATAGATTTCAGCATGCACATAAAGGGACAGATCTTTTTTTGTTAAAATAACACTAAATCTTTTCAGTCATTTGACAAAAGTATTACTACCAATTTCTTAAAATATATCCTGTAGTGAGAGATTTCCTAAACTCTACTGAGCTCCTTGTAAGCTCCAAAATTAATTCTCCGATAGGACAGCGGTAACTGTGATAATGTAAAATCTTTTTGTTGACAACACTATTTTAGCTTCATACTGTAAAAGAATATAAAACTATCCATTAATTCCTGATACATATAGGCCATCGCCTTAACTGGCTGCATCCTGACCAGCTTCGCAGTTTGTTTTGCATTGCAAATGTTCTCCATTTATTAGTACTTCGTGTCATTCTCTTACCCACCCTGTAGCTAGTTTGTAAGTCTCCAGGCCTACTGAGGCTTGTTTCTTCGGGGACTTCTTCGCAATTATGTTAACCTTAGGGTCTTGGGAATAGGCAGTCCTTTGGGAGTTTATATTTATTTCTAGGGTTAGAAAAAACATGCGTGTTTTGGATCGGAGTTCGTTACCTGAAAAATCCGCTCTTATGTAATAGTTGATAATTTTAGTAATAAAAACGCCAAGGGGTTCCAAGTTTAGATCTCTGAGAAGAACAGAGTTTCTGACAAATCTCTCTGCATTTAGAATAATTCTAATTATTTTGCTCTGTACAGTTTGAAGCCTATTTAGTTGATTGATGTGGTGAATAGTCCAAGTGGGACAGCCGTATGAAAGAATGGGTCTAATATATGCTTTGTATACACTGTGGGCCATTTTGGTGATAAGATAGGAAACTATAAGAGATACAAAAATGATTAAATGAGCAAAGTTTTACAGAATTTTATTGGTAATTTAAAAACGTGCTTTTAAATTTTTTGGTTTTCGAGATATTTTGAAAAAACTAAAAAGTGACATTTTCTGTAAAGCCCTGTTTATTTCTATTTTGTCTCAAAATCTATGAACTCTTTTGTATAGCCATTTTTTGTGTAAAAACGATTATTGCATAAGATTCTAATTACGACGTTTCGGTTATCCTTCACCGTCACCAACTTTATTTTTTCTTATGGACGCCATATTTGATTTTTGTCTCTTTAAAATAAGCAAGAAAAATCCTATTCATTGATGTATAACAAGTTTACATTTTCCTAAAAAAAAAAGAAAAAATCAAAATATTCAAAAATCGATTTTATTCTAGTAGGCTTATATTTAATGTAGTAATCACAAGAAATAAGAAAAAATAATAAGCTTTAACTAGAAACATACACATGTACACTAAAGAATACAATATTTAGTATATTAAATAAAATGCTGTCAATTTTTAGCAACGCAAGCACGACATTTTTTTAAAACACTATTTGTCGCTCGTCTAAATGTGTTTCTGTTAATATTAGCAAACACTTCCTGAGCTTTCTCTTCGAGTACGGCCAATGTCTCGAGATTCAAATCCAAAAACTTCATTTTTAACCTCCCCCACAAAAAGAAATCTAAGTGTGTAATATCGACGACCTAGCAGGCCATGATGTAGAGCCACCATTGGAAATTAATTTGTCCCCAAAAGTTCTTTTTAATAAATCTCTGACAGCCCTGGAATTGTGGGCGGGGCAGCCATCCTGCTGAAACCAAACATTATGAAATTCGTATTGTGCTGCATCTGTAATGGCTGGTAGAATTTGGTTTTCTAGCATATGTGAATATCTTTCACCAGTTAAAGTATGCTGGTAAAAAATAGACCTATACGTCGATTACCTGAAAATACAAGATTATGTAATATTAAGATTATGGTTAAACCAGCTAATATGAAAAACTATTTTACCGTAAATGCCACACCAAACATTCATGCCGGATCGAGTTTACAACCTACGTTCTGCCAACAATCTATGATTCTCTGTTGCCTAATGGTGACAATTGTGTCTGTTAAAGATGCCACAATTATTAAAATATGTTTCGTCAGTCCATATAATGGCACTGCTAAAATTTACATTTTCTTGGCAATTGTTAATGTACCAGTTACAAAAGGTAAGTCTCCTTAGAAAATCTCTTTCAATGAACCCTTGAACAATGGTCGGCTTGTATGGGTGGTACTTATTTCTCTTTAAAATCCCACTAAGTGTTGTCGTAGGAATGTCTAGCTCTATACTGCTTATTCTTGTCGATGAAGTTGGGTTTTCGGTAAAGTAATTTATAACTTGATTGTAACGATTGTTATTGTCTTTGTTATACTTTTTAGGCCTTGACTGTTCGAAACTTCCACAGGCTCTTAAATTAACCACAAGTTTTGGAAAATACCTTTGGTTTGGTTGTTGCCTCTCTGGGTAAGTATTAGCGTAATTATTTAAGGCTATAACCGCATTTGTACTGTTTTTAATATAACACTCTAGTATATCAAATTTCTCTTCGTTGATATAACGCAAAGCCATTTTTAAAAATTTAAAATAAACGATAACAGAAAATAACTAACAAACTTTAAAACGTCAAAAAATCAAACATTCCAAAACAAAAAAATAATATTGTTACCATGGCGACCCAAAGCCTGTTAGAATAAAATCGATTTTTGGACATTTTGATGGTTTTTCCTTAGGAAACGTAAACTTGTTATACATCAAGGAATAGGATTTTTCTTGCTTATTTTAAAGAGACAAAAATCCAATAGAGCGTCCATGAGAAAAAATAAAGTTGGTGATGGTGAAGGATAACCGAAACGTCGTAATTAAAATCTAATGCAATAACCGTTTTCTACACAAAAAATAACTGTGAAAAAGTGTTCATAGATTTTAAAACAAAATACAAATAAAGAAGTTACAGGGCTTTACAGAAAATGCCACTTTTTAGAAATCTCGAAAACCAAAACACTTGCACGCCGCTGGCGTTTTTAAATTACGGATAAAATTCTGTAAAACTTTGCCCATTTCATCATTTTTGTATCTCTTATAGTTTGCGAGATTCCAATACATGCATCACCAAAATGGCTCACACTGTATAGTAGTTTTAAATATATTTCTTAACTTACTTTTCTGATGAAACAGGGAATAAAGGCAGGATAAAATCCATCTAGCCTTTTTGATACAATGGTTGGTATTCGCGGACCAACTTAGGTGTCTGTTGAAATAACTCGAAGGTATTTGATTTTCGTTAACCATTCTATTTCGATTCCTTTAAATTTCTTGGATCTTATAAAATGACTACGCTTCATTAAAATTATGGCTTGAGTTTTGTGAGGATTTAAACTCAACAATTTCCATTGGTTCATCCAACCCTGGATAGAATCAATAAGTTTTTAAAGCTAAGAAGTGAGAATGTTTAAGTTTTTATTCGTATAAGTCGGAGCGGTATCATCCGCAAATAAATAGGGTTTATTAAAATTAGTTTAGAAATGTCTGCTATAAAAGTGTTGAAAAACTTGGGAGAAAGAAAGGAGCCTTGGGGGACTCCTGCTCTGATGGGTCTTGGATTGGAAGTGAAACCATCTATGTGCACAACGATCTCTCTATTGGACAGAAATGATTGTACGATTTTTATCAGGTAATTAGATATGTAAGCTCTGATTAATTTAAATACTAGGCCGTTTTATCAAATGATTTTCGAATGTCCAAAAGGATGATCCCTATATTTTTTTTTCCTATTAAA
Source organism: Kuschelorhynchus macadamiae (assembly GCA_030620095.1). Taxonomy (NCBI): domain Eukaryota; kingdom Metazoa; phylum Arthropoda; class Insecta; order Coleoptera; family Curculionidae; genus Kuschelorhynchus; species Kuschelorhynchus macadamiae. The sequence continues at coordinate 1,391,005 of JAUTXW010000253.1, read as the reverse complement.
ATCAATTGTGACGTCGGCATTTCTATAGATTTTCGATTTACTGATTCCACAATGTACCGAAATACCAGAAAATCTAACTTGAAAAAATGTTTGCACTGTTCCTATACATATTATATGGTGTCGAGCTATATAGGTTTTTTAATTACCCGGGTAGGGCTAGTTAGGTTTGTCGAAATAAGTTTCACATGCGATTTGTATTGGTATTTTATAAGAATTTAATTTATACTGGTAGTTGTCATATACAGGATATTTAATTCTTTGAACATTCTGGATTAAGAGCTGTAACTTTTTTCCTAGTGAAACATTTATCGGTTTAAGACATATATTTAGGAGTTTTGGGGAATATATTGAGGAAATTTTGCTGAAAAATTCTGTAGCTGCACTATGGATTTTTTCTCTACTGAAACTTTTGAAGGATATAAACTATTGATTTGGGGTTTTCCGTAATAGATAGAATAGTATTTAAAAAAATAGTAACAGAACTTTTGATCTGGATAATTTTTTTAAATACGGTTTCACAGTTTTATATAACTTTAAGAGGCGTAATTTATTTAAAAAATATTTTGACAGCTCTCAAAAAAATGATGTCCCCGTAACTTTTGAACTACTTAACATTTTCAATACGGTTTTTTTAGTTCGTGTAACTTTTAGTGGCGTAATTTATTAAAAAAATACTGCTGTGAAAAAAATTATTTTTCCCGTAACTTTTGAACTGCTTAAAATTTGTAAATAAGGTTTTCACAGTTCCCAGTAACTTTTTATAACGTAATTTATTTTAAGAAAATATTTTGGCATCTGTCATAAAATTGCTTTTTTCCTGTAACTTCTAAACTACTTAAAATATTTCACAATTTTCATAGTTCCATGTAACTTTAAGTGGCGTAATTTATTAAAAAAATATTTTGACGGCTGTCAAAAAAATGATGTCCTCGTAACTTTTGAACTACCTAACATTTTCGAATACGGTTTTTTTAGTTCGTGTAACTTTTAGTGGCGTAATTTATTAAAAAAATACTGCTGTCAAAAAAATTATTTTTCCCGTAACTTTTGAACTGCTTAAAATTTGTAAATAAGGTTTTCACAGTTCCCAGTAACTTCTTATAACGTAATTTATTTTCAGAAAATATTTTGGCATCTGTCATAAAATTGCTTTTTTCCTGTAACTTCTAAACTACTTAAAATATTTCACAATTTTGATAGTTCCATGTAACTTTAAATGGCGTAATTTATTAAAAAAATATTTTGACGGCTGTCAAAAAAATTGTTTTTGCCTCCTACCTTTTAAACTGCTTTAATATTTTAAATACGCTTCCCACAGTTTCAGTTTTAGTTTCATAATTCATTTAAAAAAAATGTTTTCCCGGTAACTTTGAACTGCTTATATTTTTTAAATACGGTTTTCACAGTTCCATGTAACTTTTTATATCGTAATTTATTTGAGAAAATAATTTTGCCATCATTAAAAAAACTGTTATTTTGACGTAGTTTAGGGAAGGCTTTAAATTTTTAAATACGGTTTTTACAGTTTCATGTAACTTTTGCCGTACAAAGTATTACATCTGTCAAATAAAAAACATTTTTCTCGTAACTTCTCAACGTCTTAAGATTAGTAGATTCGGTTTTCACAGTTCCATGTAGCTTTTAGTGGCGTCATTTATTTAAACAAAACATGTTGACGGATGTCTAAAACATTCTTTGCCGTAACTTTTGAATGGTTAAAAATTTTGAAATAATTTAAATGGCGTGTTTTATAAAAAAAATAACACCTGTAAAATAATTGTTATTTATAATACCATACAGTTTTCTTACATACCATACTATATAACTTTTATTGGCTTAATTTATTTAAAAAAAATATTTTGATAGCTGTCAAAAAATTATTTAGCTTCGTGATTTATTACGTTCTTATTATAATATTGAAAAACTGAAGTATATTTCTATATATTGTATTCGGCATATAGGTAGCTACTGAAACTTGCTACTCTAGCATCTCTCAATGATATAAAAACCCATATAATGTGTGATAACAATGATAGTGTTTACAATTAAATCAGTCGTACGGCTACAAAAATTATAAAAAATACATACAAAGGTAGACAAAACATCACAAGTTGACATATAGCTTTTTTAATAATGTGCTAGATACAGATAAAGACCAATTAATACATAGCATAGCCATCATTACGTTACATTATTGTAATACTAGCTTGATGCAGAAAGATTTGACGCCGAATTGTCATTGGCGGAATTTAGGGCTACTTGCTTAGGCTATTGGAAAATAAAAAGGTTTTTCGAAGAGCCGCTACGGAATTGCACCACTTGTACATATGCGTTAACTTGCACATATGAGTTAAACCAACCTTATTGAAAATTGGCAAAGTTGGTATTCATTTAGGTGGTCTTTTATTTCCCATTTGTTGGATCGTCTGTTTGTAGTATATTCGGTCTTAGGTACAAGGGAGAAAATTTTAGAGACAATGATTTTAGGGATTCTGAATTCTGCATTGGAACTCTTTGACAACAGTGAAACTAGTGAAAGTGAAAACCACTTAAGTAATACAAATGAGAGGTTAACACCTTAAAGGTTAATGAAGGAGTTGTAAATAGCAGATAGTATAGAAATACTAAAAAAAAACCTTTATATCTAAAAATCATTAAATCTAAATTGTATCTAAATATAAATATTTTGTAACTCTACAGGTATAATGCCGAATTAAAATTGTTAGCCGAATAATTTTAAATATTAATATATGATAATATTGAGGCAATATATTATATTTTTTATTTGAATTTAATTAAGCAAGTGGAAATATTTTAAGTTGTCTATACTTTTACGCATTAAGTATAAACCTATTATTTTTTATATGCTCTGTGTTACTTAGCATCAAAGGGATATTTATACTTAGTACAAAGGTTATAATGTCCTTGTACGTTAATAATATGGAATAATATGATGGTTTTCACACATTTATCGATATGAGGATATCTTGTTCTTGTTTTAGTGCTCTACGCATTTTTGTATTATTTCTTGGTCATTTTCAAACGATTTTTCAAGGTATTACGTCACTTGGTACTCTTGGGAGAGCAGTTTATAACCAGAACTAAAATTCTTAATAATAGCAGATTTTTTCTTATCGACTTTTGGCCTGATTCTCGGAACATGAAAAAAAGAGATTTATGTATATATTAGATCAACTAATAGGGATCTAGGAGAAAAAGTGGACCAAGGAATAAATGTCTGATAATAATCTGCAGCCAACCCTTTTAACAAGCTATTCCTCTCTGCTCTCTTTATTTTAGGGAATAATTAAGTTTTGCTCATAAAAAAAGGTTAGGAATAAATAAGTAGGATGGTATACAAAATGTAGAGCCTGAAATTTTACGTTTTGTACTACCAATGGTATTAGTTAAGTATGTTTTAAACGATTTTATACACTCGGCTAATTTTCTTTTTTGCCTTAATAAAATCTGAATTTTGTTTCTTTTTGTCGAATTTCGCTTTTAAATCTTATAGACTGCGTTAAAAAATAACTGTAACACCAACCGGTAAACTTGAAATACATTTTGTAATTACTTTTTTCTAAAGTTCAAATTTTGACCCTGATCAATAATATAAATATTAATGTACAAACACACCCAGATTATTGAAAATAGTATCATTACACATCCACATGGTAATTAGAGACTTATTTACTGCTTAATCGTGCCAAAACAACAATCATCTCGGTAATCATTAGGAAATTCAAGAACTTTCTATTTTCATCTTGTTCTTGACACTAGATGTGAACTTTTAACACCTTCAGAATAAACGTGCATTAGGTTACATTTACAAATCCAAGATACAGGGACCAGTTTTTATAGCAGCCCAAATAGTAGAAAAAATTAAAATGTAAGCACTCTATGGGCATATAGAAGCAGGGACAGACTTAAGAAAATTTTTAGAGTGGGGGAATTTTCAACTTTGTCAACACAATATTTATTGATGGACAACAATATAAAATGTTTAACATATGCAAATGCGGGTAACAATATAACAAAATATTTAATCAACTAAAAAAATTTATATAAATAAGTTTTAAATTTCACCTTTTCATGTTTCAAGAATACTATGAATTTTTCACAGCAGTGAATACGGGGAGTTATTATCGGTCTGAAAAAACTACTTATTCGATTAATTTTAAATTTTACACAAAAATCAAATGTGGTGATTAGTCAATAGTGTGAAACGTAGCGAACTAGTAAAATTTTGTCAATCATATTATGGCAAAGCAAAATGGTGGCTTAATTAAACGATTTATACCTCAAATTGTGAACAAAAATCAAGTGTGGCATAGGGATAAATTGGTAAAATTTTGTTGACTAGCCATTATAAACAATAATTAAACGTTTAGAATATTAATATCAAAAAACTATTTATCCAATTAAGTTGAATATTTGCAAAAAAATGAAATGTGAAACAGGATGGACTCATAAAAATTTGTGAATTCTATATGGCAAAACAAAATGGCGGTCTAATTAAATTTTTAAAAAGCCGGCTAAAATAAAGTTCTCCGTTTTATGGATGAAAATAATGTATGTCATAATTGATTTTTTATAGATCATGTAAATAAATTTACAAAAAATAAAAAAGATATAAATATTAAAATTAAAATAAATTAATAAAATAAATAAAATTTAAAAAAACTGTATATTGGAGTATCGAAGCAGTGGTTCTATTTAAATAGGTATGGTAAGTAAATAAATCTTTGTATGTACGTATATGTGTATGTATGTTAGATCTAGACAATACAATTTGTAGAGAAGAAAAACGTATATTCGATTCAATCTGAATGATTGTTAGATATGTCATAATAGTTACGTATAAGAATTGAAATAACGATCAATATGAGACTAATTGTGGACATTATCAGACGAAGTTGATACCATGGAATGTCTCAAAATGATTGTTTTCGACCAGAATAGCATACAAAATTTTATCTTCTGACGTCAATTGAGTCAAACATTGTACACATTTTATTAAACATTATTCTTGAGAGGCAGTCATTCTTTCGCTGCAGTGCTTTCAGATCTATACTGTATCCATTACAGTCCTAGGTCTACAATGTCTTCATTAGAATACTCAGTCCGTCAGAAGATAAATTCTTTTTTGCGCATATAAATATTCAAGAGAATGGCGACTTTCGGCTTGACAAACGCAACATAAAAATATAGCAAAAACGGTATATATATATATATATATATATATATATATATATATATATATATATATATGAACGCGTAATATCTTTAGCTATTCCCTCTCAGAGCTTCCGATGCTAGAGAATTTTATATATATATATATATATATATATATATATATATATATATATATATATATATATGTTGATTTTTACTCCTTCGCGGATGGAAAGATACAATGTGTTTTCATTCCGGAACAAAGGGCCCTAATAAACCTTCGAAAAAATAAAGACATCACAATCCTTCCAGCAGATAAAGGAAACGCAACTGTGGTTATGAATACTCAAGATTACGTACAAAAAATGCAGGATATCCTACAAGACAATTGTTATAGGCCTGTTCCAAGGGACCCGACAACGTACCTAGAAAAAACAACTAAAAATAAAATAAAAAGTTCGCCAATAAACCCCGAAATTCAACAAAAAATCATACCACGGAAAAAGTCGAGCAGATGTCCTAAACTTTATGGTTTACCAAAAATACACAAACCAGGGGCGCCTATCAGACCTATTGTTAGTGCTGTTAATTCGCCGCTACAAAAACTGGAGAAATACCTTTCTGAAATTATGCAACCAACTGTAGAAAAAGCTGATTCATTTGTAAAAAACTCGGAGCATTTCACTCGAATTATACGAGATATCGTCCTTGAAAAAAACGATATCATAGCAAGCCTAGATGTCAAATCGTTATATCCCAGTATTCCCATCGACGAAGCATTGGACAAGATTGCTATGAACGAGGATTTCCAGGCACATATAATAGAACTCTCGGAGCATTGCCTCAAAAATACTTATTTTTCTTTCGACGGGCAAATGTATAAACAAATGGATGGTGCTCCAATGGGGTCCTCGCTATCACCAGTAGTCGCGAATTTATTTATGATATATTTCGAGAAAGAAGCTCTTGAGAAAGCAAGTTTAAAACCCAAATTATGGATTCGCTATGTGGATGACATATTTATTATACGGCAACATGGTCATGCAGAGCTCGAAAAATTTCTGACTCACGTAAATTCAATCCACCCCAAAATACAATTTACTCTAGAGCTAGAGGAAAACAACAAACTACCATTTTTAGATGTTTTGGTCACAAAACTACATAACGGACATTTCGAATACACCGTGTATAGAAAACCAACACATACAGACAGATATTTAAATGCAAAATCACATCATCACCCAGCACAAATTCAAGCTGTGGCAAATACTCTAATATCTAGATCCGTGCGACTAACTGAAACACAGACGAGACAAAACGAACTTAAGGTAATATCTAGTGCTTTAAAGAAAAATGGCTACACAAATCGCACCATAGAGAAAGCTATTAATGCACAGGTTTCCCGAACAACGAACAATAAAAAATAAGAGCCGGGAAAGCAACGAGCAGTCTTACCATATGTAAAAGGCACAACAGACAGAATCGGAAGAATTCTGAGGAAACACAACATACAAACAATACACAAGCCACAAACAAATATAGGTAAACTACTCGGAAACCCAAAAGATAAAATCAAACTGGAAAACCACGGAGTGTACAGTATTCCGTGCCAGGACTGTGAAAAGTTGTACGTAGGGCAAACTAACAGGCGAATATCAGCAAGAGTGGAAGAGCATAAACTCAGCATCAGAAATAAACAAACAACCTCAGCTTTATTCCTACATCATCAGGAAACCGGCCATAAAATAAATTTCGATGGGTGTAGGGAGATTGCCAATATAGAACATTATAAGACCAGAATAATCCGAGAAGCCATAGAAATTGAAAAACAAGGTGATTTGAATAAAAGGGACGAATCATTAAAACTACCAACAGTATGGAAGACAATAATCGATAAATCTAAAATCGCAAAAACTCAAACGAAATTAGCGCAACAACAGCACCATCCGGAAAACATAAATAACGACCAACGCCTGCGCAGATATAACCTTCGGCCCTGAGTGGGGGTATAAAAGGAAGCGTCGCAGTCACCAACACTTCAGTCTCTATTCGGACGCGAGAAAGAAAGCTTCGAAAATGCCAAATGTGATTTTGGCGAAACGTCAGCAAAACTGTTCTTTTCAGAACGACAGTAGTGAACGGATGTACACCCGGAATGAAAACACATTATAAATATATATATATATATATATATATATATATATATATATATATATATATATATATTTTTATAATGTTATAATAATTAATTTTTAGCTATGTACGATATATAAAGACTATTTGGCCTCCGCCTACAAATGTAATGTTAATTTAATCTTTGCTCTCAAAAACCACTAAATAATAAATATTTATTTTATCATGTTGGATGAAACTGAGTACTTCCCCATTAATAAAAATCGGTTCATACGTTATTATCCTGCGCAGTCGTGTAAAAGGACTCCTAGACGCCTCCTATCAGAAAATCTGATATATCACATATTGTTTTAAAAAAAGTATTTGGTTAGTTATTTAATCGCGAGAGGATATTTGTTTTTGTTACCAGTTTTATATCTTGAAATTTAATATAATTTAAAACTAAAAATCAAAAACGAGGTTTAACTATAGACTACACAATAAGTATATATATTAAAATCTCATACAGCTTAGGCTGAGATAATCTATACCGTTAAAATAACAATACGATTTTTTTATTTATCAAGATATATAATTAATTATACAAGTAATTTAGAACGTTGCAGCGTGAAAGAGCGTAAAAATGATCCTTAATTTGTTTTTTTCTGACAGATTCAGGTTTTATATATTTTGTCTATTTAAGAATTTGAAAAAGGCAATATATGTATATATATATATATATATATATATATATATATATAATGCAGGAGGTAAAAACGAAAAAATTTAATAAACGTTATTGTTTGAAAAGAACCGCTATTATTTTTTTCTTGGGCGGATCTGAGTTGACCCCTAATATATTGTTACGTTGTACAGTGCCTACCCTAACAACTACTCACCCTGTATATTAGTGCCTACTACTACCTACATTTAGTAGCCCCTCCAGGGACGAAAATATAAAACCTTCTCAAGCGGTTACCCATACTTCACTGCGAACATGGTCCTATGGCTATGAAGTATAAGGGCAAGATACTTCAGGGCTGCTATATTTTATTATGATTATTATTTTCAAGACAGCTAGCCTTTGACACCAATTCGCACCATAGCACAAGAAAGAGAGGTAATGAACCGATACATACTCTAAGACGTCAGATAACTAAATCTAGAAATCGTGCATAAAACATTACCAAACTTTGTGAACTTATGTTAACATCATTAGTAACATAATAAATTATTTAAGGTCATGTTACTTGTTTCTAAATAATTTTCTGTAAAAGCTTTCTCATGCCTTATATACAAAATTTACTATTTTGGAATATATTTTGTACTGTTTCCTTGGGACAACAGTAACAAACTCCAAATTAAAATGGCAATTCAAATGCAATACAAAAATTTTTTCTCATTTATCTTTAGTTGGGTCTATAAAGCCATTAAAATGACAACAGATAAACGGTCCCACGAAGAGCTTATATACAGCTCTTGCAATCTGCTCAGGTACAGGATTAATTTTTATCTTTGTACGATTTTTATTGTATGTACGAATCCAAGATGGCTGAATTAAATGTTTAAAAAATCGGTCTGAGAAAATTACTTATTTCATTGATTTTAAATTTTGCGCAATAAGCAAATGTGATATAAGGAAAAACTGGAAAAAATTTTGGTGAGAAGGCATTATGGTGAACTAAAATGGCGACCTACTGCCATATTGAAAATATCAGTATCAAACATTTTCCACAAAATTAAACTGTGAAAAAGAGATGAACGAGTAAAATTTTGTCAGTCCTATATTGCAAAACGAGACGGCGGTCCAATTAAAAGTTTAAAAAGTGAGTAAAATTTCATTTCTTAGAATAAAAACCCTTTAATGGGGCAACTTATTAAATGCCATAATTATTTTTTTATTGATTATGTAGTTAAAGTTATAACAAATTAAAATATAATAATATAAAAATGAATTAGCAACAAATTAAAAAATGTATGCTGGAGTGTCCAAGAAGTGATTTTATTTAAGTGGGGAGGAATACGTGAATGAATGTTTGTATGTAACAATAACTCACTGTATTTGAAACAACTTTTATTTGTATATATATACAAATGTCTCGGTTATTCCTGAAGTTAAAAAAAATGTTCCAAGATAGAGTTGTTTGATTTGAACTGCTTTTTCATACGCTTATATTTTAATGTATACATGGTGTCTCAAAAATTATTTTATTATATATAACGGTTTTCGAAATCAGGTATTAGAATTACGAAATACTACCATTTTTTGGATATAATTTCTTACCTATTTTGACACCTGTTTCTAACATATATATGGAGTACGAGAGAAGTTCCCTGTAAAGGTCAATTTACCGTTTTTTTTTCGGTACACCTTGTACATTCCAAAAGATATTTAAAAGTTAGTTGGGGACAGTTAAAGAGGAGGTTGTAACCAGGGAAAAAATGTAGATTTTTCTAAACAATTCTAGGGGTAGTCACTTTATTGGTATTAGCTGTAGTATAAAGTGTACCAACAAAAAAAAGGGAAGGACCCCTATTTATACAAACTTTTAACCCTGGGCAATAGCACCTCAATATTCCAAGCAGAAGTTCATGCTATCGAATTGTGTGCTAGAATGTTGCAGGACCAATAAATAACACATAAAACGATAAAAATATTCTCGCATAGTCAACCGGCCTTAAAGCACTTGAAACGAGTCATTGTACATCCAAACAGTTTGGAACTGCCAAAAGGCACTTGTTGGCCTGGGGAGCGACAATAATATCGCCCTTATCTGGATACCAGGACATGCGGGTTTGGAGGGAATAGAGTCTGCGGACCTTCTAGCAAAGAAAGGAGCAGAGACAAGATTCGTGGGACTTGAACCAGCTTTAGTAGTAGCCCACGAGACGACCAAGCGCTCAATTTTGGACTTGGTTGAGGAAAAAGCTAATCTCTATTGGCTTGGACTGCCAGGTCTGTCCTATGCAAAGGCATTTATCCCCCTTTCTATGAAGAAGAGGCTAACAGAAAGTCTGTTAAATATGAACAGAATTAAGCTCAAAACAGCAATAGGCCTATACACTGACCATTGTGGTCTAAGACATCACATGCACAGGATGGGACTTGAAGACGAATCCGAGTGCCGCCTAGGTATAGAAGATGACGAGACGGCTAGGCATGTGCTGTGTGATGGCAGCTGCCAGGATCAGGTTCTCCATATTCGGTAGAGATATCCTGCTGCCCGAGGACTTGAAGAATACCTCCCCAAATGCAATGACAAGATTTATTGAGGATTTAGAGTTGCTTGGGGAAGTGTAAACATAGATGAGAGCCATAATAGACCACAGAGTCGCAGTGGAGGGTCGGTTTGATCCGCCCACTTTTAACCTAAACTAACCTATACAAACTTTTGTCTTATTTTTATAAGTTAACTCGTATCCTAGAGTTTCGAACATAAAATAATTTACACTTTGTATAAACAATGCCAAAATTGCAAATCATAATTATTTGCTCAAACTTGACTGCAGTCGACATATGCAAGTAAAGCCATCTGTAAACAATATTTTATTCCTAAATTGGCGTCCGCAAGTTTTTTTTAAGGCATTCAAAATAAAATGTCATAGATTCTTATTTTCGCATACTATTAAATATTTAATGAAAAAGGAAAGTTGATAAAAAAAATTAAACATATGGTGCTTGTTACAACAACAGTTAAAGTTTATGATTGCATCAACACATCAATGTAGAACACACAAATGAAACGATGTATTTTCACACAAATTATCTATTTTTAAAAATGTCAATTTTATCAAGCTTGTTAAGGTATTATCAATTAATTAATGGTGACCTTGAAAGAATTTTATTTGATCTTTTTCATACTTTGAAGCGGTATAAACTGCTAAGAAATCATGGTTTTTGGGATTAGATCGTGTCAAATTGAAATTACTATCCGACGTTTCGCTTTCGATTGCATGAGGTATCTTCAGGTATATTTACTGCACGAGATCTGAACACTGAATAAGCTCGAAGAGATTCAGGCGAACTTTTATACCAGACTTGTGCTCGCCGAACCGGAACCCTGTATTAAGGTCGGATTCCTCATGTGTAGTAGACCGAAACCCGTATCTCTATTGAAAATTTTTGTATGTTTAAAAATTTCAATGGAGTCTCTAATTTTTCGTTTATAAAATCCTGGAACCGATGCTAGAACCTTGGTTCCTTTACATTTATAATATGGCCAGTGGTATGATAGTGTTCAGCTACAGCATATTAAACAATTTCTTTCTTTTTAATACATCATTCAGGTTTCTTAAGTCTAGTTGATATTGAGCTTCCTTTTTCTCCCACATAAACTTCTCCATATGAGCTAGAAATTGTATATACTCCTTTGGTTTGAAAAGGTACAATATTTTTCGGGGATCGCAAGCATTGTTCAATCTTCTTATATGGATTGAAGATTGTACGTATATTGGACCGCCGAAGTAATCGTCCTATTTTGTCTGTAGTGCCATGTATCTAGGGAAGAACATCACTACCTACCAGTGGCTCCTTATCTCCTTGGGCGGAGTTGGATTTATTATATATTTTCATTGAAAGTGTAATATCTTTAGTCATTCCCTCTCAGGGCTTCCGATGTTTCCGATATATATATATATATATATATATATATATATATATATATATATACATAAAAAAAAGTTTCCATTGCGAACTTAATATTATGATGTTGTTGATTAAGGTGGTCCAGAAATATAAGGAGATTATCCTGTCCACGAAGCCAAACAATAAAACTATCATCTTCATATCTGAACCAGTGTTTTGCTTTTAGTGGAGGAGTGAAAGGATTCCATAAAGATATTCGATACCACAGGTGATAGAGGAAATCCCATAGTTGCCCCTGAAGATTGTTCATGAAAAGTTTATTAAAAAATGAAATAAGTAGATGTAAGACAAGCTTCCACTAAGTCTATTAAGTTCATGTCAAGATTGTTATGTTCCAGTATGTCTGATATAATGGAAATTAAGTCGTTGACAGGAACATTTGTGTATAGTGATTCTACATCAAAACTAACCAAAATATATTCTGGTTTAAGTTTTTCCACGAAATGTGCATAGTTTTTTATAAAAGAATCTGTTTTTCCAGTAAATGGATTAAGAAAATTTGAAAGATATTTACCTAGTTTGTATGTAGGCGAGTTTACTGATCGCAAAATTACATATCTGCACATTTTTACCTAAGTTAGATATTCATAAATTCCAAAGAAGCAAAATTGATGTATGTAGATACAAAAAACACAGATTTACATATCTCTTATGTCCGAGAAGTTAGCGACGGTTTTCGGCGATGAATTGTGGTAAACGGCAATCCGCACCAAAGCAAATTCGCAATATTTCCGATGTGTGTTATGCAAAACTAAGAAGTTAATTCACATCTAAAGCAATGAGTACATACTAAAGGGTTAAAATGGGTACCACTGCAAAATATTACAGCGATATTTAGACATTGAAAGAATAAGATGTTGAGGACAGCCAATTACGTGTAGAAATCAGAACACGCTACATCATTTTTTATTTATTTTCTCGAAATTTTGGATAGGATACCACGATCATCTTGTAGGAGATGATTCAACTGATACTAAAGATTATGTGTTTAGAATACTTTTTTTAATTGGTACGGGGTAAGGGGTGAAAACAGCCAATAACACTTAGAACTCAGAACGTATCCCAATTCATTTTATTTTCTCAAAATTTTCAGTAGGGTACCACATTCATCTTCCAGGAGAAAATTAGGTTAGTCTGAATATTATATGGGTAAAATATGTTTCCAATTGTTAATGGAGAAGGTGGGGAAATCAGTCAACAACATGTAGGAATTACAACACGTTTTATCATATTTTATTTATTTTCTTGAAATTTTGGATTTAGTACCACATTCATCTTTTTAGGAGGTGATTCAATTGATTATTTAGATTACTATTATATTAATAAATATGATATAGCGTGTTCCGATTCCTACATGTTATTGGCTGTTTCCAGGCAGGATTCCCTACCAATTAATTGGTAATTAAAATACTTTAAACGCATAGTCTTTGGCATCAGTTGAATCACCTACAAGATGAGTGTGGTACCCTATCTACATGTAATTGGCTGTTTTTACCACCTTATCTAATCCAATCTTCTGGAAGATGAGTATAATACCCTACCCAAAATATTGAGAAAATTAATAAAATAAATTGGGGCATGTTCTAATTCATATGGGTTATTGGCTGTTTTCACCCCCGTATCCCCTACATATTTAAAAATTTATAAAATATTTTAAACGCATAATCTTTAGCATCAATTGAATCACTTTCTAAAAGATAAATTTGATACCCCATCCGAAATTTCGAGAAAATAAATAAAATATGATGTAGCGTGTTCGGATTCCTACATGTAATTCGCTGTTTTTATCACCTTATCCCCTAACAAATAGAAACATATTACACATATACTCTTCAGGTCCAACCTAATCTTCTCCTGGAAGATGAATGCAATGCTGTTTTCACCCTCTTATCCCCTAACAATTAAGAAAATAATTTACATATATACACTTCAGGATAAACCTAATTATCTCCAAAAAGATGAATGGTGTATCCTACCCAAAATTTTGAAAAAATAACAAAATATGTTTGGGGCATTCTAATTATGCAGGATTATTGGCTGTTTTCACCTACTTATCTTCTAAGGATATGGAAAATATATTATAGGTAAACCAATGATAATCCTAATCATCATCTAGAAGATGATTATGGTACCCCACCCAAAATTTGTAGAAAGTAAAGAAAATATGCCGTCGAATTTATGTCTAAATATCGTCGTAATATTTTACAAGAGTATCCAATGTAACGCTCTAGTATGTACACATTACTCTAGATGTTAATTAACATCTTAAATTCGCATAACACACATCGGAAATATTGCGAATTTGCTGTGGTGCCGATTGCCGTTCATCACAATTCGTCGCCGAAAACCATCGCTAACATCTCTCATACATATATCATATCTTTATACATATTTGACATAAAAATATACATTCCTTACATTGAATTATTTTAAAATACTGAGGTATGTAGTAATAGTAGTTGAGAGAAGGTCTAGAGACCTGACTGGTAGGCCTATAAGACTCTTTCAGTCTACCCGAGACTCTCCCTCAACCACCACCTGTCACCAGGTTTCCATCCTTAAATCTACTTGTCCTATATAGGTCTGGATATCTTTCCAGGATAGTTCCTTGGCTGCATCCCTATGCAAGACGGTAGTGCCAAAAATAATCTGGCGTAGTCTTGCTCGTGCTTCACACCTGCACAGGAAGTAGAGTAGAGTTTCCTCCTCCTCCTGGCACTCCGTGCGGGTAGAGTAGGTGCCTCCTTAATTGACAGTGCCCCGTTACTACTCCTACGATGGAGTTCAGGGTCTTCCTGTCCCGCGTTAACAGCCACTCTGTTCGACCTTTATCGGGCTTCACAATAAACTGTTTAGCTTGCCTACCACCTCCAAACTGGTCCCACTCACGTCGCAGTTCTTGGTGCGCCCATTCGTCGCAGTCCTTATCTGCTGCCTAGAAGTACCTAAAGCCGGTTATGGTCCCACATATGTGCTGGCGGCTTTGAGTCTAGCAAGCTCATCTGCCTTCTCGTTACTGAGGTATAGTACCTTGTTTTGAATTAAGAACAAATTACACAAAAATAAACGAGCTTAGGTATGTTATTAAATATGCCCACTGTGATAACAAATTTTAATTTTGATTGGTAGTTAAACGATTTTTATACAAAATGGTTTTAAAATATTATTATTCCTAAATATTACGCTCATGACCATTGACATATTATATGTCAACGGCAGAAAAAAAGAAGTTTATAATATATATATAACTTTACAGCGTTGCCTAAAATTAGGTCAGACAAGGAGAATAGATATTTTTTCTTTGTCACACTTACTTGCTGTATATGTTTATTTACTTTAATCATCGCAGCAAAACATACACGATTTTATGAATGAAACAGCTCAAGATGTTGTGTCTCCCTGTTGCTATGTCTATGATTTTAGTAGATGCTGAGCGAATCATAGTAGAAACTTGTGTCCATGTGTTACTGTTTTTGTTCATTCGTCACATTCCTCGCATTTTATGTTTGTATTTCTCTTGAGTGTTAGTCTTTGAAGTATGAAATTACTATATGAAATCATTATTGGATATTGTTTTTTGGCTCACGAAAAGGATACCAAATTTCGGGTTAAAAAGCCAATAAACTAAAAACATGACTTCTGCAAGAAAATCTGACGTGATGGATTTTTTTAAATATTTTTCCTAGTTTAAGTGAGTAAAAATCTATAAGAAACACTCAAAAAAAATCTTATGTAGTTTATTACTGCCATATAAGCATAGTTAAATATTTCCTAATACTTTATGGAAAATTCCACGCCGTCAAATTCGTAATATACCTATCTTATAAAACATATCATTTAGACAATGGGACGTGTTTTAGTTCCAAGTGAACAGATTTACGATAATGGAACTGCTTGCTGGATAACAAAACAACAATGGTTTATGGGTTTGGCATTTCAATTGAATAATAGTTGATATTTACTTAGAGACTTTACGTAAACGTTCTTATTTTGATGCTCTAATTCCTTATATGCAGATGATCGGCTGGTAAAAATTTCTTAAGATGAAGAATGCAGCAGTTTTCTAAAATTTGAATTAAAAAAAACACTTTCGTTTTAAAAAATATATGTAAAAAAAATCCTATCGTTTATACAAAACTTAAAATTTTAATTTTGTTTTTAAGGAATTGTCTCGCTATGCAAAAATTAAAATAAATTTGGCCTATGTCGCCGACTTTAGCTAAGCGTTATGCAAATAAAAAATATTTGTATTACTAAGAGACTCTTTCCTTCCCTAATGCTATCCTGTGTAATGGAAAAAATTGTTTTATATACAAAAAGATAAAATAAATTTGACTTGTTTCACCATTTTCTTTTAACTAACCGACCAGTTTAAAATAAATAAATATGTTCGTTTTTTTGTGGCTACTTCATATCTAACTATAGGACACACACACATACAGACATAATTTTTGTAAATATGTGTTTCGTGTTTTAGGAATTCTAAAAGGTCAAAAAAAACGATTAGAATACTTCTCCTATGTAGCCCATATGCTAAAGGGGTGGGGATTTTGAATGGAACGGTGCCAGTAGATTTTGTGATCTGGGAATGAAATTTCTGTAAAATTAAAACTACAATGTCATCTTTTTAGCGTAACACTTGTCGAAAATGTGCTCCATTAATCTGTAAGGACAGACCCAATCGACACTTTCCAAAACTTCTGGTGTGATTAAACTTGTCTTTAAATCGCCCCATAAAAAATCTAATTTCTTAAATCCTCGCCGTCCTATCCACCTATTTGGAAATGCAGTATTTAAGAATTATATTGCGTTTATTGCAAAGTGGGAAGGGGCTCCCCGCTGAAAAAATATCCATTGTTCTAGATTTCCATTATTAGAGAATATTCCTAGCAGTGGTGCTATTAAAAATGCATATATATATATATATATATATATATATATATATATATATATATATATATATATAAATGTATATAAATTATATATATATATATATATTATATATAAATGTATATATATTTATATATAAATGTATATATATTTATATATATATATATATTTATATATATATGTATATATATTTATATATATATATATATATATATATATATATATATGTAAATGTATATATATTTATATATATATATATATATATATATATATATATATAATATATATAAATGTATATTTTATATATATATATATATATATATATATATATTTATATATAAATGTATATATATTTATATATAAATGTATATATATTTATATATATATATATATATTATATATATATGTATATATATTTATATATATATATATATATATATATATATATATATATATATATATATATATATATATATATATATATATAAATGTATATATATTTATATATATATATATATATATATATATATATATATATTTTCTGCCCCCTCCCTGCAACCCCTTAATTTGTAGGCACCCTTACTTTTTTTTCCAAATAGCAACCTAGGTAATGTGGAGGCTCTATGAGAATGTCTTCTAAAACTGAATCCTATACTTGTAACAATTTAGGGGTCTGCTCATTTCGTTACATTAAAACAAGTCCACATAATATTTTATGTGTGAATAGATTTATTGCGTGAAACAGTTTTTAGACCTTAAATCAGTTATGTAGATTTAAAATACATATCTGTCACTTCATCGCAATATCACATGCGTGTATAAAAGTCTTCACGCACGTCTTGGACAATATACATTTCTACGACCATATATAATACAAATACAGATAAGTTAAATCATTTCATTTTCTCCTTTATAATAATTGTAATTATTAGTTTTCATTTACGGTCGTAGAAAAAAGAAATTTATGCATGTGAGTTCCAATTGGAATTTTAAGGCGAAAACATTTGGACATATTTATTCATATTTACACTGGAACATGTAAATATGAAAGTTTTTTTTGCGCATCAATCAGCAGACATTTTAAAACAATAAAAAAAACTCTAGCTATGGGGCCAAATTAAAAAAAAAATTGCCTGCTATATACTTGCATAAACAGAATTTTATAATTACAAATTTAATTGCAGACATAGATAAATGGAGGTCGTATGCGATAGCATCTCATTAAATAAATAGACACACTGCAAGATAATTTATATCTTTTCGGCCAATCTGTATTGTATATTGAAGACAAGGAAATGGCAACCTAGAACGTGAAGGACCTTCAAGTACTTCTTTTCATTATATCTTCTTGTATTATTCAATTGAAAAAATCTTTCCCCTTGGTGAATATCCTGTGTTAAAATATTTTTATTTTAAAAGGTTTGTTTTCAGTTAGGTATTAGCTATATTAATACCGTCACGAGCGATAATCAGCATTGTTAAGCATTGCCAGTATGTATAAAATAAAACCTTACTAACTACGTGACTTTAGACACTTTACGTAAAACATAATTCAATTAATAATTTATTAGGGTTTTTTATTTCTTTACTATGCGGGTATTTCTTTTCAAATTTTTCTTTCTTTTCAGTTTTATCTATGGCACCAAATCGTACAATCAGCTGCAAATCAAGTAAGTGCTCTTAAGGGGGAGGGACGAGTAGAAATTCCAAATAGACAATGATTAAAAAACACACCACCATTTCAGATTGTGTCCTTTCTGTTCCCGTTTCAAGTGATCAAATCTCATCCATCCTACTTTCAATTTTCGTTATAAAGAATAACTTTGTCCATTATTCGCCATCCAATATTTATTCTTTTAAAGTCACTTCAAGCCAAAATGTTGGATTAGAAACTTTAAAAAATTCCATACATAACATTAAACCCAACCAGTGTATTTTATTAATTTTTTAAAACTAGAGATACAGAATTTTTTTTTGGACTCTTCGCAACGTAAACTAGTTGAAAATAATCGGTAATTTTCCTTTACCCGGAACTTGTAAATGAATGTTTCCTTTTATTAGGAATAATAAAGTGTGACTCAATTTGGTTCGGTACATATAGTCATTTCGTAACACATATACTGTCTTTTCAAACATTTACATTGAGCACCTTTCAGTTCCACCATATTGGATTCCTACCAATAGTTTACCAGTTTCTACTTATGCCACACTTCATTTTTGGGTATAAATTAAACTAAATTGAGTAAGTCGTTTTTATATTGACACACACCGTCATTTTGTTCCGTTTTATTGAATTTGTACCAACTTATCCTTATAACACATTTAATTTTTCTGGAAAATTTAAAGTCAATTGAATAAGATGATTTTTTTACTGGAATTCGTATCACAACTTTACGAATTTATCTCTATATCCCACTTAATGCTTGTACAGAATTTGAAATTAATCTAATAAATAGTGTTTTCAGGCTGATTTTTTAAATATTTCATTAGGCCGCCGTTTTGTTTTGATATCTTGGATTCGTATCAAAATGTTACCAGTTCATTTCTATGTAACCCTTGATTTTTGTGCAAAATTTAACTTAAATTAGATAATTAGTTTTTTAGTAATATTTTTTTAACGTTTCACTAGACCCTTAATCTTTGACCAAAATTTGAAGTCAATCGGGTAAATAGTTTTTAAGCTATGTCGCGAACTGGCAGACCGACATACAGACTGTTAGATCGACGGAATTGATAAAACATATATTTTTTGGCATCTACGAACGCTAAATCATGAAAATATGTAAAAATCTGGTGATTTTTTCCAAATTAAATACATTTTATTTTGCCGCCATTTTGTTCCACAATCCTGAATTCCTATCACAATTATACCAAATGATTTTCTTATACTACTTGATTTTTGTGCAAAATTTGATGTAAATTAAATAAATATGTTTTTAGGAATAATTTTTTTACATTTCACTAGGTCACCATTTTGTTTCGCCATATTGGATTTCTAACAAAATGGTTACCAGGTTGTCCCCATATGATTAAAGTCAATCGGATTTGTAGTTAACAGACAGACCGACGGAATTGAGAAAACAATCAAATCTCAATGCTTTCTGAGGGAAGTAAAATTGTTCTTTTCAACATGTAGACTAATCTACAATTTAGAAACGCAACATTAACAAAAATATTGGTCAAGCAAAAAAAATAGCTAAATTGTGATTTACTTCTTTCAGAGATGTTACTTTTTCAGTTAGATTCTTTCTATAAACGACGGCATGCTGACGAGATCCTAAACGCTGAAAGTAATAAGCTTATGAATAAAAAATATTTTTCTATAATTTCTTAAACTCTTTGTTATTTAATGTATATGTATATATTTTTTTGTTGCGAAAAACAAAAAAATGTTTATTTAAAATGTTTAATTAATATTTTTGGTTTGTTACAATTCTATGAGCAGGAGCAAGTTAATTCAGTATTTATATAATAATATTTTCTTAATTTTTGTACGTTAGCCAGATATCAGTAACTCAAAATCGAGGTCAATATATAGTACGAATGGAATACCGTTAAAAATAATAAAATTATTTTTTTAAAACTCGTTTTCATTTGTTTGGTTTTGAGCAATAGAAAAACTAAAACTATTGAATATCAGCATCAAAAGTTAATTTTGAACATAGCTACGGCATCATATACACAAATATCCTACAAGAAAAAATATGGTGTCATTGTATTTCTACCTTCTACTAATTTTTCGGTTAATGATAAAAATAATGATATAAAAGTGAAGAAAGGGGAAAGTTTATTGAGAAATTAAAGATTGAAAAATTAGGAGATGTGGTAAAAGTTTATCTGAGAGCAAAGGGACCAACAAAGGAAGCTGTAGTTGTCTCGAGAGGCGAGGCTTGACATTAATGGCCAAAGGTTGCAGTGGCGTATTTAAGAGGGAGGATGAGGGTTAATGTTGTGTAAATGTTATAATTATTAGAAAATTATGCCAGTCGACATTCTGATAATTAGACACGTCAACTAAGTTAAACAAAAAAATTAACGAAAAGTGAACATCTTATACAATGAAAAAGAAAACTGGCTCCGTTTTTTTTGGTAAAAAAATAGGTCTCCTACTACAAAAAAAAGTATTCTAAAAAATAAATAACTTTTCTGAATTATTAAATATTGTTTTTAACTTGTTTAGGCCACAGCATTAAAAAAAAACTAAAAAACTGATAAGATATTAAACAAAGAAAAAATACAAATATATAAAAATAACATTACCGATTTCATAGTAGTGATCCCTTTGACACCTATGTAGACCGGAAGGACACAAACCGCGGGAGATCGCGCGACTACACTTCAGATATTTACGTCGGGACGTAAGCTCGTATGTGCGTGATTACGTAGCAAGACACGCTGCTGAAGACTAAGACTCACAACGTGTAGATTTCGATTTCACTGGTCGGAAGATAACCTCCGTATGGGGCGCGATGATTCTCGGATCTTCATTGCAATTTCTTCTTTCTTCGTTTTCTTCAGTTGTGTCTTCAGGCAGTGCAAGTCGGTACTCGATGACCCGAATACTAATCGTTTTACGATAAGGTTATCTTTGGGTCGTGCTGTACTATTAAAATGACATTTTGTTTAGAGGTATTTGATCGTTCATACAATTTAATGAAGCAGATTGTTAGAATTAGTTGAGGAATATTGCTCCCTAAAGGTTGATTCCTATTTTTTTCTTTATTTATATAACTTCGTTTTTACAGGAAAGTGCCATTACATGTTTTTTCAAATAATTGTTAATTTAAATTAATAACTCGTCCATTAGCTATTATTTTCTGGATAGGTAGATAGAATACTTACAGACCTAAACCGTCTGTGATGACTGTGAAAAAGAAGAACAAGGCGGATTAGAGCAGGTGGTTCTGTTTTGACTAAAACAGACAAAGTAAAAGAAAAAAACTCGAAACAGAAATTGCATTTAATATTTGTAAATTTACAAAGAGCTTATGATAACATATCCCTAAACAAAATGTGGAAGTTTCACTCTCATACCCAATAAACTACACGCTAACGATAACGAATGATATGAAGATGCTCGCTTTCTCGAGTAAAGATCGTAAACTCTCTTAGCAACAATTTCTCTACGACCAAAGGGTTTGGATAAGAGTTTGAAGAAGAAAGAAAATATGGAAGAAGAAAGTAAATAAAAAGGATATCGTGCACCTAGATGGTAATCTCAGGTGGCAAAAGAGACAAGGATGATTGAAAATTATTTAATATGGAAACTGGAAATGAGCACATGGTATTAAACAACCCACATGACACATTCTTTTCTCAGGATTTCTTGTAGTTAATTTGTTTAAATCAATAAAATTGTTAAACGCTTCAAATGTAAGAGGATAGATCTCAATCCAAATTGATTTTAAATATTGTTTTCTTCAATAAGTATATAATACGTGTCAATCGAACCCTTAAATTTGAGGGCTTTGCAAAAAATCCAATTTTAATCATTTGCAATACAACAGAAACAAATTTGATGTGAAGTCGCTTATGAGCAGGTTCATTAGATTTTTAATGCCAACTTTACATCGGTGAAGAACATTCGAACCATTAAATTTGACACTTAGTTTTTCTCTATAAAGACTATTTCCTGAAGAACGCTGTCAAGAGCTTTTGAAATATCAGTATAAAGTGCAACACTATCTCATTCTTTATGCAAATGTAATTTGAATATACATATGGCAAGATTAGTTTATCCCCTAAAACATTGCAGAGGGTCCTCTTTTTGACGCGCCTAATGGGTAAAGCGGTCCTGCAACTTTATGTGAAAGTGTTATTTTAACTTTTTAAATCATATGTCTCTCGATTCATCCATTATTAAGGCATTAAATGCCTGTTTGTAGTTTTTAATATCCTTGCTTTTTTTCGAACATATTTCAAATCATGCAATACATCCAAAAATATACAAAACATGAGTGAAATTGCGTCATAATCATTATGTAAATATTAAGCCATTAAATTTATTTAACCACTAGGGTATACAACTTATTTTTAATTACTACATAATTTAATTAAATATATTATCTAAATACTTAAATACAAAATAATTGATAACCGGATGGTTTTTATTGCCAGAGTATCCCTGCTTAACATTCGATTTTTGTGCAAAATTTCGAGTCAATTGGACAAGTAGTTCTTTTGTAATAAATTTTTAAACATTTCATTAGGCCGCCATTTTGTTTCACCATAATGGATTTACACAAAAATTTTACAAGTTTATCCCTATATTACACTTTATTTAGTAGTTTCTTAGTAATGTTTTTAGAATTCTTGCCATTTTGTTCCGCCATATTGAATTTTTACCCAAATGTAAAATGTGCAAAATTTATAAAGACAGGCCGACAGATTGACGGATATGTGAGAACATGTTTTTCGGGGTATAGTTTTTTTTACGATTACAATACTTCCCTCTTAGAAGGCAATAAAAAGAAACTAGAATTTTTTATATTATGATATTCTTTCGTTTATTCCATGAAATATTCTTTGTAAGATTGTAGTCAGCACGCAGGAACTTCTATTATCTAAGATATACAATTCTACACAATTATATACACTATACACGAACATTTTTTGTTCCTAATTCTGCAGATAAATAGAAATTTTAAGATATTATTCAGAGATTCTGTTATTTTATTTATTAGGTAAAATTAACTGAATTGCAATTAATCATAATTGGCTTTTCTATAGAAATTCGTGCATTAGGATTTAGGATGTTCTTGTTTAAATTACATGTCGTATATATTTTTGAAGATTGTTACCAATTTGTTTTAACAGTGTCAAAAAATCCTAAGTCCTAAACGTTTTATTTTGTATGTCAATGTTGTCTTATACCTAAATTCAATGGTTACAGAGAAAATCGTAATTTAACAGAAAATCTCAATTATTTCTTGAATATTGTGATGCTGCATACTAAAAAAAACTAATAAATAGGAGGTCATGAAATGGATAATATATCTATTTGTTTTAAATTTGCTTGACCGCTTTGCTTGGGTGACACCTATGTGGAACCCAAACGTGTGCACGACCTGAATGGGTCCTTTCCTTTCTAAAAAGGACTGGGCTCTTGGCCTCACACGCCTACTTGGGGGGATAGCACAATGGGCCCCAGTGAGCCTAAGTGCTGCCCTTGTCGGCCTCCCAATTTATGTGTATGTCTATGTCTATGTTTTAAATTTGACAGTTTTTTTCAATTTATTTTTGTTTTTAGTGGTTGTTGTTTTATTGAAATCGTTTAAATTTTAAATAATTAGACTTTAAAAACGTTTCTGCAGGATTTCAAATGGTCTTGAAAAAACCCTTATTGTGAAATCGAAGAACTTTGCATTGCCACTATCATGAATATTTATAATTAACAGTCCCTTTATTCCCTTTAGCGCACTTATGTTTTAAGTTGCCTTTTTACCGAGTTGCAGGTAAGTAATTTTGCATACTTTTCAAAATAGTAAGAAAGTTTTATACAGAATGTTTCAGAAAAGAGGGACGTGTAACAACTTTCACATATAAATAAAAATTATCTTTTAATTCTCAACTGCTCTTACTATGATACATTAAGTATATCAAGACAGAATTTCTGGCACAAATCTTTTTCCTCCCGACATATATATATCAAATGAACTTTTAAGAAAACAAAGATGAAACATTGTGTCAAAATTTATTTAAACTTGATATATTATGTCTGAAAGGAACATCATTGAGATCAAATTATGCTGCTATTATATGTATATACATAATTCTGTGTTCCTTTTCTATAAGGAATGCGTAATGAGGTAAGATCGGGCATCATACGGTATGCCACTCCCATAACTTTCTTCGTTGGTAGTATATGGCGAAACAAATTAAAAAACCACATATTTGCATATTTATATTTTATGCTGTGTTGGTATACTAAATCGTACATGATGTCGACAAAATTTTCATTTCTTTTGCCAGCGGCTTTATGTAAATTGCCAATTTTCTATTAAGCAGATTCACTTTTAACTAGGAGTGTCCGATAAGCACATTATGTATTCTCTAGTACAATTCCATGATACTAAGTGCGTGATATTGGACAAATTATTCCAATAAATTTTAAAACTCTCAAAATATAAACAAACTTTAACATTAGTTAATCAGCGATGAGTTCTCTGTAAAAACGATAAGTGTCTTCTGTTAAGTAAATAAAGCTACACTTAACTGAAGTCTATTTAAATTTTATATTCAACTAGTTCTTGCATTTTCGAGTAGGTTATGTAATAAATTATGTAACTTTTTATAATTTTTTTTCCACGAACGTGTAGAATATGAGTACTTTCCGCACTCATATAAGCGCTGAAATGTCTACTTTCCCGCACTAACGATGAAATTATTTTCAGCACATTCACATACCTATATAGCTACTTAATTAAACTTCATGTGCTAGTGACTGTATTGTTGCTATGAAAATAAGTTGTGTTGTGTGTAGACATTATCGAAGAAGCCAAGAATATAAACATCGAACTATTACATGAAAAATAAAAATACCGTTATGCTCAATATTTAAATATATGCTAAAATATATTATTTAGTATAATAATGATTTGATATAATATACGTACATGCCCAGAGTCATGATATTTACACGACGCAGTCTACTGAAGAGTGGTTTTTAAATTTATATGATTTTAGCTATCAAATAATTTTAATTAGTTTTCATATAAATAATGTTAACTCTCTAAGCTAAGACGCAAAAGCCTCTAGCTAGCCACAATAGGTGAAAATAAACATATCGGATTTGACGTTTATATGCTTTAAAGCACTTGATTTTAAAAAAAATATACAAATTTAAAGCCTACCGTTCAATAGCGGCAAACCCTACATAATAGCCCGCCAATAAACTAAATAGTAACAAAAACAAACTAATATCGTTTAAGGTCTTCCCTGCAAAATGGCCTTTTATTATATAATTTTATTTTATTATTATATTTGTCACGCAATTGAAGGTATGGACACAAAAACAAATAAATTATTCTTGTGGTATCCGTACATACCTACTCTTTGGTATCAGTCTATTTTGGTCAATATTACATATACCCCGGGAGACAAATTGAGGTCAATTTATAAATGCCATTTTTTAAATATCGAAGTATTTATTATTTAGCAAAAATAAATGTGAAAACATTTTTTTATCAATTTATTAGCAATTTGTTTAATAACATATTGAAGTACTCAATCAGCAAGATGTTTGATAGAAAATCTACAATCAGCACTGTTATAATGTCATAAAAAATTACGATTATTTTATGTTTATAACTGTATGCAGTGGTAAATTACGTATTGTGACGATTCAAACTTTTCAAAAAAAAAGGTTAGAAGGAATTTTCAAGGGACTTGACTCCAGGCAGGTGCGATAGAATATCAATATATAATCGCGCGCGGTTCACTGATACAGTGTGAGTGTTTATAACTAAACGGTAAGTGATATTTATTAAATTTCAACACCTTGGGGCTAATTTAAGATTTAGTGGGGTTGCATTCAAAGACGTATTACTAGCGCGAACAAGCCTTCATTGTATTGTCTAGCTTTTGAGAATGTTTCGCATCTTCAGAATCTCTCTAAATTAAAATGAGAACAATTTGTAACGTAAACCCTCACAATTAGCAATTTTACGTAATCTCACCAATGTGAGTGAAAAGTAAACTAGCCAATTATAAAACATAGGTGCAGTTTCAGAAAATATTGAGTACTTAAATAATGAACACACAACTTTAAAATACACATATTTTTATATACAACGTTCACACTTAATGGTAAAGTCGTGGAGGGTGGCTAAGAGATTTGTTCGCTTTTTAGGAAAAATTCTTTAAGTATTTATGTTGTACCTGTTTTCCCTGCTGCAGCAAACCTTATAGAAAAGTCTAACAAGAAATTTAGACCTCTTATAAATTCAAATAAAATAAAGGAGGTTTTCGAATCTGTTGACATAAGAACTTGTTTGTAATCTGTTATAAACATTTGCATTTTGGCTATTTGGCTATATTCAAAACATTTGATCGAATCGATCAAAAAATTCTAATAAGCAAACTGTTTGAGATTGGGTAGCCACTTAGATCACCGGTAGAACCTCTCAAATACTTATGTTGGACTATGATAAATAACATCGGCAGTAACGATTTGGGCACCTTATTATTTAATATTTTCACAAGTAATATAAAGAGCCGACATGAAAATACTTAATTCAGTTAAATCTCTTGATAACTGTAAATGAGTGACCTTAATCGCTTGGCAGTATATTGTCAACATAACAGCTTAAATCTAAATTTACTACAAAACTTCTTTTACCGAAAACAAAAATTTTATCAATTTTGACTACACTATAGATAACGTAAATTTAAAGGCTGTAAATGTAATGGATAGCAAATGGTCTTTTAGAACACATATAGAAAAAATGATTAATTCTTCATTCCAATTATTGGAGACTAATTAAGAGAAACTACAAATATTTTAGGAAATCACAACCTCGTATTTCACTTTATTATGCATTTATTGGCAGTATTAAATTAAAATTATTTGATCTATATTCAAAAAATAGAAAGAGTGCAAAAGAAGTTTTTCCAAATTTTGTCTTTTAAATTTAACTTTCCTGTTGGAAACCATTATTATGCTCGAATTAGAAATTATTGTAAAATATTACCATTAGAGTTAAGGAGATCTATTTCCGACTTAATTATTCTCTTTACAATTTTAAGGAACCCAATAGATCCTCCATTTTTGCTATGTAAAATCCATTTTTATGCCTTTGATAGGCGTTTTAGGACTGAAAACTTATTTGTAGCTCCTCACCAAAGAACAAACTTAGGGCTTAATTCCTCAATATGTCGCATTGCTCGAAGTTTTAATTATTGCAATTTTGGGAGAGAGGGGAAACTAAAAAATAGCTTTGATATAAGCAAATATTTTAAAGTGATAGCCTTTATCAAGAAAAATATCGTTAGTTTTTACCCAAAAATCTAAAACTCTGCAAGAAACGAGATAGAGTAACTTGTAAACGAGACTCCAGTTATGTATACCTTTAGACAATACTTTCCACATTAATTGGGGAGGCAGGTGTCTGCCGCCGTGAGTAATTAACTTATGACCCTAGATGAAGTTTAGAGACAAGGAATCCCTGCTGTATATTACAATTCCCGATAATAAAACACAACAACGCAGAAGCTTTGTAGTGAAAGGAGAACGAAATTAAAGGCATAAAGTACGCTTCATAGTTTTGTTTTAATTAAAAATGTTTATATTGAATACCTCACCAAACCAAATGCTGAGCTCAACACTGGGCATTGCTTTAGGACATCTTTAGCCACTCTGCTAGTAGATTGTGGAGCATACATCACGAATCTTAAGCGCCATGGTGGAAGTTTATAAAAGTTACTGAAGGTTGTGTGAACGAGTCTTTACAAAACAAAATGCACATTTGATCCTCCAAAATCAGGCTACCCTTTCCATATTGCAGCATCCAGCAGCAATTGACCTCCAAAACCAGGCTACCTCTTCCAAATCGCAGCAACCAGCAACAATTAACCTTTAACCACCTAATGATAAACGTACACAAAACATATATAATTCTGAAATGGCTAGAAATCTTTTCATACCAGTTAAAACTCAATTAATTTCAGCTATAAATCTAAAGAACGTAAGTAACTGTTAATTTACAATTAAAATTGTTAATAACAAATAAAAATAATATAAGTTTAAATTTTTAATAGTATTTTCACGTTGACACATATTCTTAATTATTCAAAATAAGTATCAAAACTAGTTCATTTTCCTCATACTCGTAGAAAAATTTTTACACGAGCGGAAAATGGCAGTCTCGTGCGTTTATCCATCCAGGAATGTATTGCATGGCAAAAATAACGTGATTTTTGCAACAGTATTGTTCCATCTGAACAAGCTAGCTGCGAAAGAGACTGCTTGTAAAAACACAATAAACCAGAATTGTCGAAATTTATACTCACAGTGCTGTAGATAAAATGGCTACAGGGCCTACATAGGATAATCATGCATCACTACCAAATATCGTCCAAATAAAGATTCTATTTTCTATTTCTAATAAGTTGTGTAACAGGATTGCTTTCCCAAGCAATTATTTATTTAATTATTTATCCAAGCATAAACCATTATGTAGTTTTTTCAGGCTGAATTTTTAAATATTTTATTAGGCCGCCATTTTGTTCCGCCATCTTAGATTCGTATCAAAATTTTACCACTTGATTTCAACATAATACTTGATGTTTTTGCAAAATTTGAGATAAATTGGATGAGTAGTTTTTTAATAAGAATTTTTTTTTAATTTCACTAAGCCGCCATTTTGTTTCGTCATATTGGATTTTTACCAAAATGTTACCAGGTCATCCCCATATGACCCTTAATTTTTTACCAAAATTTGAAGTTAATCGGATAAGTAGTTCTTTAGCTACGCCGTGAACACATAGACAGACAGACCAACGGAATTGAGAAAACATGTTTTTCGTCCCAGAAACGTGAAGATGTGAAATAATCTCGGATAGTGATTTTTTCACGATTACAATAATTACCTTTTACGAGGGAAGTAAAAAGCAGACCAAACACATAAAAAGAGCAGCAGAGCTTTTTACTAAAGTAAATAGTACTTTATTTGATGTGGTATAGTTAATATTTTATATCTGTGCGTCAATTCAACTCATTATGAATATTTAAATAATATTTGCTAATAAGAATAGCAATTTCAGTCAAAATTCCGTATAGTTTTAATGAAAAAGATAAATTGCCATAAATTCTTTTAAATTATCGATAAATTCTCAATGTTCTCGGAAAATAGTCTCGAAAATAAATTCTCGAGAGTTTTCCATCACTATTAATATGGAACCCTAACTACATTTACGAATAAATTAACTAAGATATAAATAAAATCAAAGGCACTCTGTATGTGGCATTCTTCTTCGAAGATAACAGTTTAACAATTTGTGACCAATTCTGTAATCTGCAGCTGGATATCTTGAACCGCAGCACTGCAATTCTTTCTGAATATCTATTAAAATAAAACATGAACATTTTTTTAAAAAATTAGTAACTAACAACTTAGGACTCGCTTATTTAAATATGATCCAGAAGCTTCATTTGCGTATTCATTACATTAAATAAAACAAACTAAATATGTCATATTTTTCGTAATTTTCATAGATTCTGATATTAGCTATTATTTAAACAATAAAATATGCTGTAAAGCACTACACAAACAATCAGATTCCAACATAAATTCAAAATGTAGGCAGTAATAGTTGTCATTAAAGCCTTTATTTTTCACTAGGTACCTACAACCACTGCCAATTTGTAAAATTGTTATTGTTTTGTTAATAATTGCAAATTGCCGGCTTATTATTTAACAAAAATATTAACTGTTATATATTTTTGAATAGCGTGAAGGGATGTGTTTTGTGCTTTTTAGAATTAATAAAAAGCAATGATTAAAGGTAAATTAAGATCTTAAAAACGGAATATTGAAAATTAAATGAAAATCAAATCTTAAGACAAAAGAGTGTTAATTTCTTTAGATCAACGACAGATATAAAACACCAGAAAATATATAATTAATCCCCAATAAATCATAAAAAAAAATTAAAATGTAACCTCTTTTTAAGAAATAACCCACCAATTCACATCGCCAAACAAAAGAGTATTACTAGCTTAAGATTTTGATACAGGCTAATTCTAAGATTTTCATGTAAAAAATGACTTCTAAAACTATTTATATCTGCCCTTAAGGTATTCTATTAGTCGTCTCAAAATATAGAATTTATTTAATTGTATAGAAAATTATTATCTTAAAAACGATTATTATTATTTAATAAGAGCACGGCAAAAACTAATATAATAAACAGACTGTCATCTTCTTCCGCCGGCGCGCCGTATGAAAGATTTTACCAATTAATTTCTATATCACACCCAATTTTTGTCAAAAATAAAAGTAACCTACTAAGTATAGTTTCTTCAAACTGATTTTTTAAACATTTTGTCAGGTCGCCATTTTGTTTCGCCATCTTGAATTTGTACTAAAATTTTACCAGTTCATTCCCATGTCACACTTGATTTTTGTGCAAAATTTGAGGTAAATAGGATATGTAGTTTTTTTAGTAATACTTTTTTTAACATTCTACAAAGCCGCCATTCTGTTCTGCCACATTAGATTTTTACCAAAATATTACAATGTTATCCTTATATGACCCTTAATTTTTGACCAACATTTGAAGTCAATTGGATAAGTAGTTTTTAAACTATGCCTCGAACAGACAGATCGACAGACAGACCGATGGTATTGAGAATATGTTTTGTTTTTTGTATTTAGAAAACGTTAAAACGTGAAGATATGAAAACCGCTCGGACGGTGATTTTTTCACGACTATGTACATTTTATTTAGTTTGATTTCTTAAGAAAAAACGCATTTCTATATTACACCTAACTCTTGCGAAAATCTGAAATCAATCAAATAACTAGTTTTTTCAGACTAAATACTGATTGATAATTGGATCAGTAATTTTTTTGATACTCATATATTAAACATTTCAATAGGCCGCCATTTTGTTCCACCATAATGGATCCTCACCAAAATTTTACCAGTTTATCCTTCTATTGCACTTGATTTTTGTGGGAAATTCGCGAAAACAATCGATAAACTAGTTTTCTTATCTGATTTTGTTAGGCCGCCATTTTCTTCCGCCATCTTGGACTTGTAGCAAAATTTTACCAGTTTATCCCTATATCACACCTGTTCCTACAAAATTTAGGGTAAATTGGATTAGCAGTCTTTTAGTAATAACTTTTTTACATTTTATTACGCCATCATCTTGTTCCGCTATATTGCATTTTTACCAAAATGTTATCATGTCGTCGCCATCATACGACTCTTAATTTTTGACCAAAATTTGAAGTAAATCGGATAAGTAGTTTTCTAGTTATGCTGCGTACAGACAGACCGACGCTTTTCGGCATCTAGGGATCCTGAAACGTATAGATCTGTGAACATTTTGGAGGGTGATTTTTTACGATTACAATACTTTCCTCTTACGAGGGAAGTAAAAAAGTCACAAACGTCCGCCAACCAAAAGTGGTTGCCTAAATACAATTACATTGTATTTTTAAAGAAATCAGATATTTCGGTTTATTAATTGGCTTTAAATTAGTAAACATGTTTCAGTTTATTTTTACAATTCAAAACAGTTCTCACAGATAGAACATATCAGGGGTCGTCGATTTCTAGAAATGAGCGTAACAATTTTAATCTGTCTAGAATAAATGTCAGAACCAAACGTTAAAATAATTAAGAAACGTTGAGCTGTTAGAAAAAATATTTCAGGAGATTTGATTTCTTGCCACCGAGACCAAGAGATTTATATTTTTAAAGAAAACAGAAAATAAACATATATTATATATATCATTCTGTTGTGGGGCCAAACTAATGGCTGCGTATTTGCTAAGGAGATCCTGAATTACTCAAGCAAGGAGACAACAATCAACCAGCGATATTTAAGAGACTGACTGGACACTGTCAGCTAAAAACACTCTGACAATATAAAGATAAGTAATATCTTCCTTCGTAGAAGATACAAACAAGGCGATGAGACAGAATCATGAGATATTGTGGCTTGTGGCTCTAATGTGTCTAATATTTCATTTTGCTTGAGATAGATTATGCGGACAACTCTTTGCTTTAATTCATTCAAAAAATGGAGCTTCTACTTTGAGAGATAAATAAAAATTCTGCGTGGAATACTTCTCTGTTGATAGTTATTACAACGCCAATACTTTTTATAGTCTGTCTGCATAAACCACTCTTTGACATAGTTGAACTTTACATTTAAACAGGTTTATTTTATTTATGATTTGATTTGCAATTCCAATATTTCTTCTGGTTACGAAAATATTCCTAAATAAATTTTATCAAAAAGAAAAATTGTCTATAGTTTATTTTGTTTAGCTGTTTAATATCAGGGTCTTCTTTAAATTTAATTTATGTCCTTTCTTGAATTGGTGAAATCTTAATTGATTTTTATTTCTTCCAGGTAGAAGCATTTAGTTACCGTACTTATATTTAAATATTAATAACAGCAAAAACCTTATTATTATTATTATAAGTGCATCGAAAATCGCAAATATATAATAACAGAATTAATGGTCTATGCCGGTTGTTAGTGAAAAGACTCATTACTCTAGACATTTTAAAAAACCTTTTAATACTTATGACATAATGTGACTAAATAAGGTTTTTCAAATTTTGCTTGAATGTTTCCTTAGAAGACAGATGCCACATAACCTTTTATTAGAAAATGTCAACTTACTTGAGCAGTGTCCTTTTTAGTGGGAAGTCGTATCTCTTTGAACTTGTATCTTTTTGTAGCACACTATACCCAAGCAAACAGTTTTCGAAATAAAAATATTTTTTCGAAAAAAAAAATGGGTTCTTACGTCAATCACGGTCAATCTTAAAATGTGTAAAATGTATTGCTGTCAAAATAGCAGAAAACTTGAGTTATACCAACGAAGATTATTTAAATATCGTTGCCATTTACCATTCATGGCGAACGTAACCGTATCATTGATCGATCATGTACATCTGTCGAAATATATCTATAGAAGCCGAGACCCAACAAAAAAAAATGGTTCGGTGAATGTTAAATAACTTTGTTGTAATGGATCGATTAAAT
Organism: Kuschelorhynchus macadamiae; assembly: GCA_030620095.1. Classification (NCBI taxonomy): domain Eukaryota; kingdom Metazoa; phylum Arthropoda; class Insecta; order Coleoptera; family Curculionidae; genus Kuschelorhynchus; species Kuschelorhynchus macadamiae. Next base: position 1,357,451 of record JAUTXW010000253.1, on the reverse strand, counting down.
CAAAAATAGTACAACTAAAATCAGGGTTAATGATGAAGAACAGTTTTGGCACTCTTTACTGCTTATTCAACTACCTCCTTACGCGAAGCAGAAGTAAATTTACGCGTGTCTTTTAAAAGTGTTTATTTTACACAAGCATAAATGGAAACCATTTCATTTGACCAGGTTCAACAATTAAAAACCTCAAAACCTCCTCTCCCGTGTGTAATTCAGTGAATGGTTTTTATTAAAAAATCAGGAAGATTTAAATTTTTCCAGCAACCTTCGACAGATGTACATGATCGATCAATGATACGGTTACGTTCGCCATGAATGGTAAATGGCAACGATATTTAAATAATCTTCGTTGGTATAACTCAAGTTTTCTGCTATTTTGACAGCAATACATTTTACACATTTTAAGATTGACCGTGATTGACGTAAGAACCCATTTTTTTTTTCGAAAAAATATTTTTATTTCGAAAACTGTTTGCTTGGGTATAGTGTGCTACAAAAAGATACAAGTTCAAAGAGATACGACTTCCCACTAAAAAGGACCCTGCTCAAGTAAGTTGACATTTTCTAATAAAAGGTTGTGTGGCATCTGTCTTCTAAGGAAACATTCAAGCAAAATTTGAAAAACCTTATTTAGTCACATTATGTCATAAGTACTAAAAGGTTTTTTAAAATGTCTAGAGTAATTAGTCTTTTCACTAACAACCGGCATAGACCATTAATTTTGTTATCATTTTTTTGCGATTTTCGATGCACTTATAACAATAATAATAAGGTTGGTGCAAAGAAGCTAAATTTTTAACAAATGGAATGCAATATTTAATAGACCAGTGGGCAGTGGAAAATACGCGTGTGGTTCGCGAATGTAACATGCAGCTTTTGAGGTCAGTTGAATTTCCAAACGGATATTTCCGTTAGCCTGCCCGTTCGTTCGCCCGATTTGACCCCATTCGACAATTTTTTTGGGACATATCAAGGACATTGTTTATGCAGATCAAGTCTCCAGATAATATGAAGGTTCATGTCACGCAAGGGATTTGTTCACTAAAACCACAAGTAACCATTCACAAAAATCTTTTATAAAGAATTGACAAATGTTAGAGGTGAATGGTAATATGTTAGAACATATACTAAAATATGACTAATAAGAATAATAATGTTTTTAAGTCCTGATTAATAGTTTGTATTGTGTATAAAATTTAATCAAATTTAATATTTGCCTAACTTTTTTAATTTTGGATCTTAAATATGCAAAAAGTATTATTCTGGCAAATGTAGTAATACTTTATAAACCGAACTTAAGCTTCTGTTTTATATTTCACCATTTACTTTTTGTTTTTCATGGCAATTGTGATTGAAATATTAGAAATATTAGATTGGATTTTAGACATAGGCAATCTAACAAAAAAATAATATATAGGGTGTTCTATTTAAAAAAAAAACGAGTTATTGAACTTTATATTGTCTCATAATTGGATCCGATTCTTAAAACCCTACAGATTAATTTTGAAAAGTAACTTAAAATAATTAACGGTAACTGTTTTTATCATAAACGGCCATCATCATGCTGCTGCTGCTACTTAGGTTCTGAGTTCGCAAACTAATATGCATTTACTCAGATGGCTCTCCGTCTTGAGCTTAGTCAGAGTGGGATATCCGGATGGCGAGCTAGCAGATGCCGGTCTTTCTGGTAATTATTCAATTTATTTATCTTGCTAGGCACATCGCTCCCCTATTAGAGGATTAACTTTTAGGATTTTTACTGTTGTCAATGTATAACGTTCTCTTTCAAAGAGCCGCTTGACTTGCGCACTCCCGTGAAACTTTCTGGTCGCCACACGACATTTGAACTTACCAGATAAACCTGTCCAGAGGAAGGATTTACAATTCTCAGTCCCCTAGGAATCTCCGTCTCACAGCGAATGGTCCTTTCTGTTATAGAAGACGTTTCCCCCATGGTCGATGGGTTTCACTTTGATGCACCGCGAAAAATTACACTTCTATCACTCCCATCGTTAGGGAGCCTTACCCGACACGTATGTTTAGCTTAACGATCTGAACGGAAGTCTCGGCAATCATCATATTTTGGATATGTTGTTTGTATATTCCAATTTACACATTTTAAAATCGACATAAGAAGCCATTTATTTGAAAAAATTTTTATTTTAGAAACTGTTCTTTTTAGATATCGGATTTGTCGCATAAAAGATGTTTAGAATTTTAAGCAGAATCCAAAAATGCAATAAAAAATAAGAAAATTGATAAGCACTTCCGTTATAACCGAAAGTGACCGGAAGTTGACGTTAAAAAATTCGCTCAATTTTAAAAAACTGAGCTATAAGAAGAAAAAAAATTATTATGAAAGATAGGAGACCAATTTACGGATTTAAAGTTTATTTAACATAGTCTTCATGTTAGGGTCTATAATAATTGGACGCCGTATCAAAATTGGTTTCTGAATAACAAATAGGGCTTATCAAATCTCGATTTTATTTTGTTGGCTAGTGTAAGGACTGATTTTCCATCAATATAGAAGAATTTCCTGATTATTAAGAAATGCAAAGTTTTGATGAATTTTGTTGTTCACGAATTCTTCTTGTTTGTACTTTTTTTTCAAGTTAGTATACCTATCTTTAAGTATTATAGGAACAAAAACTGTATAATCATAAGTATTATTCGAAATAGCAAAATATAATAACAAAATGTAAAATAGTCTTTAGTACTTACGACATAAAACCTCTTTTAATATCGTAGTTAAATGAGATTTTTCAAGTTTCGCTTGAGTTATTTCCCTAGAGGTCCCATAATATTCTCAAATTTCAACCATTTATTAGGAAATGTCAACTTATTTAAACTGTGACCTTTCTGGTGGCAGCTCGTATATTGTAACAATTTAATTATCTTTTAAATGTATATGTTAATATGATACGACTTGTAGAAACTGCAAACCAATCAAAACACAAAAAATGTGTCCGTTTTAAAAAACTACAAATAAGAAAACAATATTATTATTACCACGGGGCTTGAGATAAGGGTGTATGCTGTCATCATTGCTATTTAACGTATACTGAGCAAATATTCAGAGAGGCTTTGGAGAGCGTTGAGACTGAAATTCTTGTTAAGGGGCTCAACATTAACAAAACCAAGTGCAAGTTCAACAGCAAAAATCATATTCCAAATGGTGACCTCATAGTAAATGGCCAACAGATTGAAAGAATAAGAAAATATACTTACCTGATACAGATCTAAATAATCAAATGGGATCATTCACAGGAGATCAAATGTTTTATCGAGAAAGTAAGCTACGTTTCTCAGAATAGCTTTGCCTTAACCTTACCATGAAGATGAGACTTCTACGATGTTATTTATTTTCGATTCTGCAAGAGGGTTCTACCAAATTACCAATCTTATGAATTTCATGGGTTGATCGTATATCCAACGATGAAGTTCTACGTAAAATAGGCACTTAGCGAGTTAATACAGTGAAACAACGAAAATAATAATACCTAGGTCATATAATGTGGTTCTAGATAAGGTACTATTACAACGCATATTACAGGGAAAAGTATTGGGAAGTCGAGGGCTGGGTAGGAGGAGTATCTCGTAAATCTAAAAACGTGGTTCTCCTTGACAACGACCAAACTAATACGAGCGGCCGCGGTGGTGATTAAACTTAAAATCTAAAATAATAGCGAATACCCAGACCAGATAGGCACCATAAGAAGAAGAAAAATAAGAGACCAATTTTGTTTATTTAAGGTTTACATAAAAATGTTTATACAAAAATAAAATCTGAAATTAAAAAAAAATACTAAAAAGTAGTGTTTTTTTTTGTTTGACCCAGCCTTCATTCAAGTCAAATTTTCAAGATAGAATAAATTATTATTTTTAATATTTTTTTTTATGTTAATATAGTATTATTTTCCTCTACACCGTCACAAGGATATCATAATCCTTCTGGAGCATGTTCTGCGCAGACGCAATAGTCTGTGGCGGCCTGATGAACTAAAAAAACAGCGAAATAGAACGTTTGACTGAACTGAATTATGGCGCCTGCGGCATTGCATTGCAGGACATTCCAGACAGCGATTGTGATACCCTTGTTGTGACGTTGGTGTAACGTGAAATAAAACTAACATTATTGCTCCCAACAAAAGCCAGAATTCAATAGTGTAATTCAATCCCTGTCGTGATTGTGGTATTATCCAGCGGAGTAGCTTCCCTTTTGTGACTTGTGTTTCATTTTTTTAGCTCTATAGTTTTATTACAAAGGTTCGCAAAAATAAACAGTGTACATATTGTAAAAAATTAAAATAATTGGCAAAACCGTAAAATGAACTTTGTGCCATTAAAAGTCCGAAAATCATACGAAACACGATATTTTTGTAATACCCTCTGTTTCGCCTTAGACCCACTCCCCTACCGTCTTTCCCACTATACACGCATTGACACAAAAAATGTTCCCACTATTAAAGACTAAAGTTTTTTTGATATTTTCGACATTCATTCAGTGGCGGCTCGTAGATTTAAGAACGGGTGAAGCGCAGCGTAGCTAGGTGCACAGGAGTAAAAATAGCGCCGCAGGCAAACATTTTTCGGGGTGCCATGCCCAAAATGGCCTATTTTTTAACCTTTTTATTATGTTAATTATCTATAGCTTCGGAGCGTTTTTTAATACCAAGGGGAAATAATATGAATTTATAAGATTTTAAATATATTTTTTTGTTCTTAAAAAAACAGTTATGTACCTATATCTTAAAACTAATTTCGATTCGATTCGATCGATGCAAAACTGCTTCCACCTCAAATGATCGGAAAGCACTAATTTACATTCATTCTATAACAAGCGAACAACCGTCTGCAGCCTGCAGCAGCAAATTTATGCCGCTCCCATCTCTATTAAGCTTACGGATATTCACGATTGCGTTGCCATAGCAACTGCCGTAAACAAATCTAAGCGCGAAAGCCGGCGTGCGGTGGGAGTGCGTTTTTAAGTCATTATTATTTTTTAAGTATATAACGCACTAGTTTTGATAGAAAGTAATTGTAAAATTAAGTAAATAATGTGAATTTATATAAAACATACTACATTTTCATAACAAAAATGTAGATTATAAAATGCTTAATATTTTAAAAATATTTTTATTTTTAAGTAAGTCGAAAGGAAAATTTAGGTGAAGCGGCGCTTCACCCGCGTCCCCAGGCGAGCCGCCATTGCGTTCATTAAGATTTTTAATAACCGAATTAACCTGGCGAAAAAACATATTCCCTAGGCCGTATATACCTCAGGGTAAGGCGAAATTTCGTTTTTGTTTAATTAAATTTCATACATCAAATTTTAAGGCAATATATTAAATGATTTCCAATTTACAGCGAAAACTCTTAGGCAGAAAAGCAATCAAGGCGGCATAATTCGGTAATTTTTATTATTTTTTTAATTTGCTTGCTATGGAACTCCACTCCGTCACTACTGTGATTACTTCCTGAAAATTGCATCGAAATTCGTCAAAGCATCCTGAAGTAATTGGTGTATAAACATAAAAAGAAATAAAATTTACTCCTGAAATGAAACACGGCCTTTTTGTAATTTTGAGCGCTCCACATATTTTATATTTCTATGCCGTTTATATCAAGCACTGACACAATACTGAAATCTCTGTCAGCAAATATTTGTTTGCGTATTTGAGAAAGTTCGGCGCCATCTTATATTATTTTCTGACTATGTCTGTGATACGCTACCGTAAAAAAATTCAACTGCAGTTTTAGATTCTGTCAATCAACAATATTCTAATATAAAATTTACTTTCGAAATTAGATCAGTTGATGTGCTCTCTCTTGATATACTATTCTAGCAAATTTAGCAGAAGCCTAGGATAACATTTTTTAAACATAAAGCAAGCAAAACCACACTAACAGTTACGTGAATTTTATAATAATAATAGTCTTTATTAGGAACTGTCTATGTTCGTTACAGTTCTTAAAGGTTAAAGTCTAGTTACCCTAAGTGAATTACTCAACCTTAACCCTTACCTTCGTATAATTATTATCATCACTACTCTAAATATTACTAGGAAAAGTAAACCTTGATCAAGAATAATAAGATAATCCATAACTAATTTCTAACCTCTTCCTGGCTTTGCAGAAAAGCAGCCCTAATATGTTTACGAAAGTTTTTTGTTTGATTTCTTGTCAAAAATAAGTATTACCAATTTAAACTATAATCGATTACTGCGTAGTTTCAGAGATAGTTAAGGTTTTGTGTAATATAATAGGACCTGTGTTTTTTGACCACTATTTGAATAGACAAACATTCTTAAACCTTTTAAGAAATCAAATTATGGAAAAACTCAATGATCTTTCGGAACATATTCATGTAGACTTGGAATATCAACAAGATAATGGTCCATACCACTGTGGAGAATGAATTTTAAACGAGCAATTTAAGATATAGTAACGATGAGATTCTATGGCCGCCGCGAAGTCCCGACTTGACACCCTGAGATTATTTTTTATAGGGCACACTTAAAGATAGAGTGTGTAAAAACGACACAATTATTCTGCAAATGAATTAAAACAAAAAATTCGTGAATAGCTATTCGTTGATAGCAGTTACTCAAGAAGTGTGTTTCTAATATTAATTTTCAATAATGGTTTTAAATTTAAAATTTAGCAATAAATAAATATAGAATAAAATTAAGACTATAGTTACGCAAAGTAGGTATTTTTATAATCGTTTGCATAAATAAAAAAACATAGTGGGTCTTTTTTTTTAAATGACTTTTCTCACTTTAAAAAGGTGCAAGTTTGATTTCGAAGTATGCCCACCCTGTATAGGTTTGTATGTAGTATTCCGTAAAATATAATTGCTATCATCTAATGTTTTTAATGCCATATATGACTTTTTTCCTGATGTTTGATACATGACTACTAAATCTAAGTTTGTTTTCGTATACACTTCTAAGATTTCTGGCAGTATCAGTGAAATTGAGATCCTGATCATCCACTTAAAAGCCAAAATACTCTTTAAGAAAAACATCCAGCGGACGCAAAAATCGTTACTTCATTTAGAAAGCCACAGTTGCTCACAAATGGAAAGAATTGTAGATACACTTCTCAGACCCAGATTATGTTACACTAGCTTAATCTGCGACTCGGACTTCTCCAGTATTTTATTTAATACCCGCCACAGACTGATTTAAGTATCCTTTCTCCAGGTAAATTTGTTGTGTCATTAAAACTGATTAATAAGATAGTAAACTCAGTTTTACCATGAGTAAAGAAATATCATCTAAACCCGCAGTGCTTGACTTTGGCTATGAATGATTGTGCTCAAATTTGTTTGATTAGAAATAATTAATAAGCTCAGCATTGACTCTGGTACTCCAGCAGCCCGTAACAAAGTGATCGATCGTTAATGATTTGAGGATTTTCTGCATGCATCTCAATCACTTTCGCGTCTGATGGACGCCAAGGTAAAATTACATAAGCGTTTGTATTTATTCCAAATTTGAGGGTTTTTATCCCTCTTAAATATCGTATTGTCATATTTTCTATAATTGTATTATCAAACCGCCTAACTACGGTACTGTATTCCTCCACCGAGAGTGAAACTAACACTACTGCTGAGATAAACGCATTATAACTCGTTTTGATAATTTGCGAGTTAAACAATAGGAACAATTAATTATTTATATGTTTTTGTGCTTTGATCCTCTCACGTAACGGAAGAGAAAAAGTTGTATTTAATGGGCTCATAAATACTAAGAACACGTTTTTCGTAAAGTCATTATCGCACATGTATTTTTATTTGTTGCTGTTTATTTGTTTTGCTTCTAACAAAGTGTAGTGAAACATAATAAGTAATATAAAATGGCGTTTTTTGCGATAACATGGGTTCGGCCGCCTTTGTGCCAAAAAGATCATCACCCAGCACAAATTTAAGCTGTGCGATTTCTAGATGCGTCCGATTAACTGAATCACAGACGAGACAAAACGAACTTAATATAATATCTAGTGCTTGAAAGAAAAATGGCTACACAAATCGCACCATAGAGAAAGCAATTAATGCACAGGTTGCCCGAACAACCATATGTAAAAGGCACACCACACAGGATCGGAAGAATTCTTAGAAAACAAAACATACAAATAGTACATAAGCCACCAAGACTGTGAAAAGATGTACGTGGCGCAAACTAACAGGCGAATATCAGCAAGAGTAGAAGAGTATAAAGTAGAAACAAACAAACAACCTCAGCTCTATTCGTACATAATCAGGAAACCGACCACAAAATAAATTTCGATTGGTGTAGGGAGATTGCCAACATAGATCATTCTAAAGCCAGAATAATCCGAGGACCCATAAAAATTCAAAAACAAGGTGATTTAAATAAAAGCGACGAATCATTAAAACTAACAACAGTATGGAAGACAATAATCGACAAATTTAAAATTACAAAAAAATCAGGCGCAATTAGCTCAACAACAACAGCAGCATCCGGAAAAAAACCTTCGACCCTGGGTGGGGGTATAAAGGATGCGTATGTTGATTCTTAGGCCTTCACGGATGGAAGATAATATTTTTTATCTAAAGAGGTATTGTTAAAAAGTAAAAACAAAGTTTTCGTGGTTAAGAGTGAAATTTCAAAAAATTCAGAAACTGATTTTTAAATAAATATTTTTAAAAGCCGTTGAGAAAAGAATGGTTTCACAATCTCATTTGGTTGAAGACATATTGTAAAAAATACAAATGAATATTCTCCTAAGAGTAAATTTTCGAAAAATTCAGAAGTGTTCCAATGTTCAATAAACCCATTGACCAAATAATCGTTTTTTTGGCAACCCCTTAAGAACGAAATTTTCAAAAATCAGGAAATGTGTTTTAAGCTAATTATTTTCAAAAGCTCTTCATAAACATATTGGATCAAAATCGCATTAAATGGATATTGTAAAAAGAATAAAAACACATTTCGACCCTTTTTACCCTCCTATAGTGGGAGTTTAAAAATACATAAGAATGGTCTTAAAAACTCATCTACTTCAAGATATCTTGAAAAAAGGAAAAACATGGTTTAACTCCTTAGGAACGAATTTCAAAAAAACTTCACTTATTTTGCGCTTACATTACAAAAACGGCCAATGGCCAATTGAAACGTTATATATTAACGGTTTTGAGATATGCTGATCAATAAGTGAGTCAGTCTGTAGCTATCCTTCTTCACTTCAATATATGATGTGTAGATAATTCAATCAATAAATATATTCTTTAATTTTTATTCTAAAGGAATAACAACTCATTTTTTTGTTGGGTCAGAAATTAAGTAAATAACCAAACCATTTTTAATACTAATTTAATTTTTTCCTTGGCCAGTGTAAATATGTTTAATGGGATCACAACGAAAGAAAAAATAAGACTACATGGTTCCTGGAAATAATTAAAAAAGTTAAAACACCGCCCTTGATAAAGAAGCTCTTTTGCTTACTGAAGGAATATCAACGTTCAACGGCAACCCGAAACGCAATACCCTATCGTTTTTTTATCTTAAATGCAGAGATAAAATATTAAATAAACAATTGGTAGGTATTTTCTAAAATATCCTTTGTTTTATTAGAAAATACACTCAGTTCCAAAAAAAGAGACGCATTTTTGACCCAAGTTGAATGTCTTATGTCTTCTAAATCAGTGGATCGATTTTGAACAATTTTTTTCGTAGGTAGGTAATACCTGTGTCTGTCGGCAAAAATGAAACAAATGAAAAATTTCTAAAAGATTCTTGGATAATAATGTAAAAAACAAGAACTAAGCTTTTTTACTATTTTTTTACTTGCCCCTATTGAGGATTCGTATAGAAATTGTTACAACCCATATGAAAGACTCTTTTTGTTAGCATTTTGTTTTTTTATCCACTGACTTATCTCTAAAATTGACCGAATTACAGCTGTTTTGCTGAAACCTTACCAAGCTGCATAGTTTTAATGGAAAACTTTTTTTAAACTTAAAATAACAATAACTGGACAAGAATTTTATAAAACGTGCTTAATACCGAATATTGCCTGCCCTAGCAACTCTGAGATCTTCTAATCTGCACGGATTACTTAAAATTAGGTTTCTTGTTCTCTCCATTGGTATACGGTCCCATTCTTCTGATAACGCATTTGCCAATTCTGCTAGGCTTTCAAAAGGCATTTCGCGTGAATGCACCCTTCTTCCTAATTCATCCCACAAATGTTCTATTGCATTCATATCAGGGCTTCTTGCAGTCCCTAGAATGTGGCGATACCCGCAGTTTCGCACTATTGCTAGGTATACGACTGGGCATTATCCTACATCAGAATATGCAGACCGATATACAGGTTTAACAATAATTTTAGATTTTTGCAGGACTCCCAGCCTTTAAATTCACTTCCGCTAGGCGTACACAAACCGTCTGCTCACTAACCTTAGTTATAGTTCGCCATATTTGTCTGTTATGTATTTCACTAACTTCATGATTGTCATTTTTATACGAAAAAAAGGATTTAGTGATAAAATGCCTGAAATTACACCCGAACAAACGGCAAGATTAGTTGCTTTACTGAATGATGAGCATAGTAAAGGCTACGCCGCTCGTACTGTGCAGGGACCACCTGAAGCAACAGCTGGTAGAGCGATCCTGAAATATAAACAAATAGGAAGCATTGCTCGAAAGGTGGGTTCTGGTCGCCCTCAAAAAACCTTCCCTAGAGATGATCGCTTTCTGAAACTGCGGATTTTACGGAATCGATCGAATACGGCTGCGAAAGTTCGAAAAAAAACTTCTCCAAATTCGAGATGTTATAGTGGGTAAGCAGAAGGTTTGTAGACGTTTAGTCGAAATAAGTTAAAAGGGTAGGAGGCTTGCAAAAGGTCCTAAATTGCTACCTCAACATCATGCTCTCGACTTCTACTTCGTTCAAAATGATGAAGAATAGACTAATCGTGAATGGTCAAATGTCCTGTTTACTGATAAATCAAGGTTTTGTCCTAATATGGTGGATGGGAGAAAAAGAGTATGGAGAAGAACTGTCGAAAGACTCAGTCAATCTTTGATAACAGAATGCGATAATTTTAATGGTAGTTCAGTTAAGGTTTGGGGTGGAATTTCCATCATGAATAGACGTACATTCCTTCATGTTTGTCCCATTAGACCGTCAATGTCAGCCCAAATTTACATAAATGACATTTTAGAACAGTATGTGTTACCTCTTGCTGATTTAGTTGGTAACAATTTTATTCTGATGCAGGATAATGCCCCGACCACACACCGCAGCAATAGTGCAGAACTTCCTAGAAACTGCGGGTATCGCCATATTACGGTGGCCTGAGAGAAGCCCCGATATGAATGCAATAGAAAATTTGTGGGATGAATAAGGAAGAAAGGTACGTTCACGCAAAATGCTTTTTGAAAGTCTAGCAGAATTGACAAATGCGTTATCCGAAGAATGCGACCGTATACCAATGGAAAGAATAAGCAACCTCATTTCAAGTATTCCATGCAGATTAGAAGAGCAGGCAACACTCGGTACTAAGCATATTCTTCAAGTTATCTTTTATCCATTTATTGTCATTTTGCGATAATACAAAAATTTTGAAATCAAGCAAGTACTAAATGCAAGGTCACAATAAAAAAGATGTAATTCAGACATTTTCAAGACAAATTAATGAACAGAATAACAATTTTTTCTTAGAAAAAGGGTCTTTCATCTAGAGCGTAAGAATTTTCTATACATATACACAGGATGAGTCAAAAAAACAGGAAAAAAAGCAATGTTTAAGTTTTTCCATTAACATTCATATAGCTTGGCAACGTTTCAGCAAAAAAGCTGTAATTCGGTTAGTTTTAGAGATAAGTCGATGAATAAAAAAAAACACAATGCTCATAAAAAAAGGGTCTTTCATTTAGGGTATAAAAAGTTTCTATACGAATCCCCAACTAATACACAGGGCAAGTCAAAAAATAACAAATGAGCATAGTTCAAGCATTTTCATTATTATCCAAGAATCTTTGAGAATACTTTCATTTGTTTAATTTCTGCTGAAAGACAAAGATATTATCTATCTACGAAAAAAAATTCTTCAAAATGGGTCTACTGGTTTAATCTGTTAATAAGACATTGAACTTGGGCCAAAAATCAAGTGCGTCACTTTTTTTGAAACTGAGTGTAAATTGTGCTAAAATGCCCATGTTAAAATATTAGTTTTTTATCTACCCATGATTTTATTTTGGCCGCCTCTAGACGGCTCACCTCTAATAACACCCTTGCCAAGTCCACTTTTAGAAGCATCTTATTAAATATTGAAAATAGATGAAAAGATTAGTCTCAGTTGATCAGTTGGCACAGAAGCCATTCTGTTCCGAAATTAAGCTGCCTAACATGAAAAAAATACATTTTTAAACCACTCGAATTTTCGAAAAACTAATATAACAAAAACTATTTGTCCAGTTGATTTCTTTATATTTTGGTTGTTACGGTTATTTATCTTACTCTTGATTACCAAATCCCTATCAGCTTTCTAGAAAATAGGTATCTAAAGAGAAAATAAAACTAAGATTCAAGAAGAAGGTTTCATTTATTTAGGAATAATTATTACTATTTGGTTTCAAATATTCTAAGACAAATCTATTTTTCTAATTCTTTGGATTTGGGCAACAGCAACAATCTAAGTCTAGACTGCTCCCTCTATAAAGTAATTTTATCAGAACCCAGAACTAGATTTGGCTATTCAGGCGACCCCAATGGGTACCATTTGTGGATAAAGGAGACGATCTATGGCGCCTTTTTTGACAGCGGAGCGAGGAGCACCATGTCCTGGTTTGCCCCAGAACGATTCCCACGTCGAGAAGTGTCGGCGAGAGGTTTCTTCTTCTATGGCTTTAAGTTCCTGAAAAAACATTTTGGTCTAAAGATTATCTGGATTTTTAGAGCCCCTGTTTAACTAAGGGGCCTCCTTAAGCACCTGCACAATATTCATTACTGACGAGTACAAATGTAAACAATTTAGAACACTTTAAGTATACATGTTGTACCGACAACTGCCAAATGCAGGAAAAGATTGTTTTGAAGCGTGTATCATTTTAATTTCAGTAAAATGTAATTCTCATATTTTTCTTTAATTTTTATTTACTAGTAATTTAAATTGTAAACATAAACCGTTTATTAAACGTAACTTATAAATAAAGCATCAATTGCAACATTCATTTTATTGTCACAGTTCATTTTCAGAGTGGTTCCGAACTGACAAATTTGGCATCATCGGATTATTGACAAATGTCTACCTATCACTACTTCGAAACAGGCCTTTTAATTTGCAGCACATTTGGTTTGTAACCCTTCAGTTTTACTTCATTTGTTTGGTCAAATACCTATTGTTCATTCTGGGAAATAATTAAAGTTATTATTCTATAAATATTCAATATTTGTCACTTTATAATGTGATAAACTATATTCGAACTTGTCATGTCATTTGTCACTTCACTCATTTTGGTACATTTTTGCAAAGTGGTAACCCTGATTTTTAGTATATAAACATCTGTAAATAGAAGGGGTGGTTTTTTTTTCTTCAGTCTAATATCTTTTTGGCAACGAGTGTCTGCCAACTAAATCTGGATTTTTCAGGACCAAATTAGGGGATCTTAGACGGCAGACATCATAGAAAAGTTTGGTATAGGTTAGGTTAGGTTAGGTTTGGTATAGGTTTACCTTTTTGTATTGGAGAGTATTTTGGAGATTTGTTGTACCAAACTAATTACTTCTTCGGAAGGATTTTTGACACTGGTCATTCTGTCAGGGTGAAGAAGGCACTGTATTGAATTTGATTCCAACTTTTGCAGTTAATATTTGTCTCTTTTCTGAAAGCCTCAGATTCAAAAGCAGAGGGTTCTTTCGTTGGGTCTAGATGGACAATTTGTTAAACTATCATAACCTAGCTTATTGAAGTTTTATAAGACCGTTTCAAGTGCTGATCCTGGCCATTCACCAGTACCTGCTGCTGACGAAGGCAGAACAGATAAGCCTTTAACATATTTTCATTTTTACTGTTACGAATAATAATAGAGTATTGTATGTTATAATTCGATCTGTTTTGTAAGAAACAGCTTACGTGATCACGTTGGTTGGTACTTGTGTATGAAGATTTCAATTTACCTTCGTAGTTTATCTCTTCGGACTTAAAGCTTTTAGTTCTTAGTGAAACGTTTAATTTTATTTTATTATTTTAATTAACTTCATAAATTCTCACATTTTGCATTAACATTTAATTTAGTCATTTATCAATTTTCATAATCTATATATAGCGGTTTTGGTTATTGAAAGTTTTTAAGTCCCTTCTTAAGATCTTAATTTTATACATATATTTTAAATATAGAAAACTGATTGTAACTGTTGATTGTTACCTTTAATAGTTTTGGTAAATTCCTTCCGTTGCTTTTGTTCTAAAAGATCTTGGTAAACTTGTATTGTGTGATTACATTCTTGTGCCGCAATTGTTGCATTTTTTTATTAAATGTCTTTGTTTTTAAACATTGTTTTGTTTGATTAGTTTTTAGTTTTATTGGTAAGTGGTAATAATTCAGGAGTGGTACCTCAAACAACTGAAGCAGTTTGCAATTTAACTGGTTCGGAGCTGCTGGCGCCCTAAAACGAACCCCTCTTCCTGAGTAGTCGGTATTTGCCCACTCACGGTTACTACCGTTTCTGGTTATTAATCACTACTGATCTTTCATTATTAATTTTTTTTTATTACTAGAAAACTAAACTTAAAATTTAAGAATCCTAATCTCTGCTATTAAACAGAAAAAGAGTGTGGCAAGCGACCTAAAATATCGGACGAAAATATCTTTTTTTACTGCCTACGGGTGCTCCCGGAAGAAACTATTAACTTAAACTCATATTCTCTCTAGTTATAGCTAGCACTAAAGTAGCTACAACTGTTTCCACTACTACTCTTAAAGAGTTTTTACGTATTTATTACTAATAATCCTACTATATATCAACAAACCCTTTTAGTTACACTTTTTTAAGTATTATATATGGATTTGTTACTGCGAATAATACTTTATAGTAATTTTTCATGTAAAGTAATTATATAACAACTACTTAAGGAATTGACTCCAAGGTCGTCATTTCTTTTCCATGACATAATAGTAATTATTTATTATTAAATTACAACTTTTAATTATCAGCACCTTGTTAAACTTTGCAGAGACTACTCCATTACGTTCAAATGTACTCCTATAACGTATTACTATAAAGTAAAACGAGTCCTTGCAGAGTAGAAAAAGTTATCGATTACTGCTACTTTAAACTGGCTATTACCAATCGTTATTCTTCGTTTGCAACTTAGAAGTAAGAATTACAGTCATTATTTACTACAAGT
Source organism: Kuschelorhynchus macadamiae (assembly GCA_030620095.1). NCBI lineage: Eukaryota > Metazoa > Arthropoda > Insecta > Coleoptera > Curculionidae > Kuschelorhynchus > Kuschelorhynchus macadamiae. The sequence continues at coordinate 1,342,066 of JAUTXW010000253.1, read as the reverse complement.
AAACTATTACCTCTTGTACTTGAGGTTCCGGACATAGGGGGCGCTGATACGAGATTCGGTCGGTGATTTTATAAGGACAGTGGAAACAATAGAGTAACCAATATTGGTTCGGCCATATTGCTGCAAAAATCGCTTTGTTTACTTTTCGGCCTACGTGGATTCCTTATGAGGTTTGTTGTTTTAGTGTCTCATTTTATTAGTTTTTGTGATTATTAAAATTAATATTGATTCAAACAAGAAGTTCTCAGCCATTGGCCATATAGGGAAATGTATTCAAGCCTGGTTCACCTGTTTTGTGCTTGTAGAGGGTTTGTGATGATTGTGTAAATGACTATGACCTTAAATGTCTTAAGTTCAAGTTTACTCCAAGAAAAGTTATTAAATATTGCACATTATTATATTTTGGTTTTATTTTTCTGTAAAAGACAATATTGTTTTATGTCTTAGGGTATATTTTACTTCATTCAGGACTTCAATTTGAGGTAGCAGCTCTTTAAGATTAGCATAAAAGAAACTTTATTTTGTAGGCTTTACATATTACTTTATTAAATTCACTGGCAACTCTCATTTATCGCTTGCACAAACATTGTTATTTGTTAAAAATCTAAATGAAAAAGTAAGTTTGAACTAGATAGTTCGAATGAATTATTAAAGTAAAACATTAACATAACTCTACATCTACAACTTACGCGGACAGAGGTCAATATAAAAGTAGATTAATTTAGTAATATTTTGCGAAAAACTAACGATAATATGGATGCCCCCTTTTAAACCTTTAGAAATTTTTCATTGTCATTGTAATTCGGTCTACAGCTATTCTTTAGTGATAGATGGCAGAATTATAGTAGTGACTCAAGTACCGCAACTCTCCGAATACTACGACACAACGCATTAAATTTTAAAGAAGGGGCGGGATGTTATAGATATATAGTATATGATTAATGGGAACTTTGTAGATAACTAGTAGACTTCAAAGTAATTGGGTATAAGTGATAGTTGCGTATTTAAAAAGTCCAAAACTAGAAAAGCGTATAGGCGCAGTCGTAGACACTTGATTTTAAGTAATTATCTCAGTAAAGAAATGCAGGCAACCTAAAAGTAAAAGTCCAATAGAACGCCATTGTTTATTTTCATCTCCCTATAAATATTTAGCTATGATGTTTGTTTTTGTGAGTATAAAGATTAAAAATGCATACAAATTAAACATTACGTTACAAAAAGAATCACTCATTATAATAAGATATTTAATGATAATTACTATTTAAACCAAAGTCCAAAATTACATTTTTGAGATTTAAATTGGCCAATATATTTTACCAAAATGTATTGAAATTTAACGAATTTTAAAGGCGCGTAATTTTTTACGACTATCATCAGCATATTCACCAGAGAAATTGCATGCGTTTTAATTTTAGGCCTTTAGCATAGCCAGAAAACTAAGCGAAACGCATGTATCCTATCTCAAATACCAATAACGTATTCTATACGCTCTACACCATATTCCCAATTTGAGTGTTTGTAGTCGCTATAACTGTTTTGCTTGTATTAAAACGAACCATACATATTTCTAAAACGGATTAAATAAAGACAGAAATAAAGAAGTGACGAATAGGGTAAATTATTACTATTCGGCTACACAATTCCGTACTATCTACGTAACAGTCAAAGTCACAGTTACTTCAATGAAAATACTTGTGATAACAATAACGTATTCACGACTTGGGTATATATATATATACATAAATATATATATATATATATATATATATATATATATATATAGATGTGTGTTTTCCGTAATATTATGTTTTTCAGCCCTTCTATCTGGGCCACCTGTCCTGTGTAATTCTGTATAAGAGGCCGAGGCCTGAATCGTCCCAGGGTGAGAAGCGTGTAACCTCGCCCTTGTCCCTTTGCTAAATCGGCCTAGGGAGCAGTTAGTCTGTTCTGACCTTGAAGATGATTAAATAACGATTTTTCAAATGTATATTCAAGATCTATTGGTGGCTAAATAGGCTGCAAAAAAAAACCTTACGAGGAAATTTAAAAATGTTCTTTCCAAATTATTACTTATGATCTTAAGCATGAGGCTGGTGTTATTCATAGAAAGCAAATTAAGTAAGGAAGTATTTTTAATATGGATTGCATATATATGGAATGCGGATAAGAATTTTTTTACATTCTTGGATGTTTTAATTTTGCAATAAATACAAAACTCATGGCAAATTGAAATACTGAGACATTTACGCCCAATGAATGAAAGTGTGCCGTTTGAACAATAAATAGCAAGAGAAGCCCTGAGGAAGTCCTGAACACACAGTTCTTATTTTACTGATTATATTTCCTATTTTATAGTGTTTTTACGATTGACAAGTAAAGTCATCAAATTATCAGCAAAAATTCTTGACATACTATAATTTATTAATTTTTCGAATTATGTAAGTTGACATTTTGAGTAGAAATTTGTTATATCCACATTAGTGCAGCTAAATGATCATTGTTTTAATATACTTGCTGAACATAACACGAGACGAGACAAACATTTTATTAGAACTCCTAAAACCAAATCGAGAGTACCAATTTTCGAGATCAAATCACTATTTTAAACTATCGTTTATAATTTGTTTTAAGCTTTTAAAATTCCGGATGAAAGCGAAAAATTGATATCTTAAAAAGGTATTAATCTTAGAATCTTGGGGAAACAATTTTTGTCGGTAAATCGGCCAAAAAAAAACACTGGAAATTATTTTCAACTTTCTAAGTCCACCGCTAGAGGGCGAAGTTAATATTACGTTTAAAATAAAAAACAATTGGTTATTATTTGGTAAAAATAGTTTTATTGTAAATTACTGATCATAATAAAACCTGTTAGTATCAACCGCTTTTTTCTAGCTTGTCAAATAAGGGGTGGGGGAAGGTACGAATGTTTAATTAGAAAATAGGTCATAACTTTTTCTTGGATCAACCGATTTCAAAGAACTTGGTCTCATCTTAAAGGGCTTTTACTAAAATATTACGATTATCAGTTTAAGTATATTGCTAGCTGGTAGATGGCGCTTTATGACGAAGTCTCCGATTCTCATGATTTTCTCGAAAATTTCAAATGCAATGGTATTTTTATTTTCAGCCATTTTGATAAAAAACGCATAAACTGGTGTAAACCGCTAGTCGATATCTTTTTTCGTATTTGAGTTGTTTCCAAATAACCTTATTTTTTAACGAAAAATAATTTTATTGCCAATTTATTAAATTTTCCGGTATGGACTTTAGTCAAAGAACGCCTTGAAATGAACTAAATAAACTTATTTTCTAACCTTATCTGATTTACAATAGAGTTCTAACATATTCATAATCGCGACCATCCATTTCAATGCAAATATTAAAAAACTTTTCGAGCAAGTAGTGCGACTACTTCTTGGTAGGCCATGACTACGTTAAACAAACGCAATAAGTAAGAGCGGTCATCAATTATTATTGTTATTTTGACCAATATTTACCCTGTTGAGGTTAGAAAAAGTAAGATTTAAATTTGTTTTTATTGATATTGTTCTTGTTATTCTTCTTTTTAGTGTTATTGTTTCTAATTACTGTATGTTATTTCATAAAATAAAGTATTCCAATCAAGAGGCATATGTTATGTTGGCCATTTTTTCCAATGTTTTGAAAATGCTGTAATGCGTCTAGGCAATATGCTTTGCGTTACCCTGAGAGGACTCACTATTCATGGAAAGTGTTTCGACGATTGGTTAGGCGTTTACGAGAAACAGACCAAGTGGACAACCAGCCATTGTTGATGGGAGAATAATAAGTCCACATATTTTTGAAAATCATGTGAACGGTTAAAATTATTTAGACTCTTTAACAAACGCTTTGTCGGATCTCTTAGAAGATATGTCACTTGCTATAATTAAAGACATGTGATTTCAGCACGATGGCTCCCCCCTCATTTTTCCCAAAATGTACGAAATTATTTGGACAGACACTTTCCAAGGTCCCCTGACCTTCCCTGTTTGGACTTTTATTTGTAGGGAACACTTAAAGATTTGGTGTACAAAACCCGCCCTACCACTCGGGAAGATATGATTGATCGAATTCAAAATGCCATTGTCAGCATAACAAGGGCAACATTAGAAACAGTAGTATTATCAACCCTCCGTAGGTTAAACCAATGCATTGAAATGGATGGTCTGTATTTTGAACATGTTAGAACTCTAAAATATGGTTTATTTAATTCATTTCAAGGCGTTCTTTGACCAAAGTCTATTTAGGAAAATTTAATAAATTGGAAATACATTATTTGGAAATAACTCAATTACGAAAAAAGACATCGACTAGCGGCTTTCACAAGTTTATGTGTTTTTTACGCTCTTTCTTTCTGGCTAAAAATAAAAATACCATTGGAATTAAATTGTCAAGAAAATCATGAGAATCGGAGACTTGGTCATAAAGCGGGATCTACCAACTAGCAGTAGACTTAAACTGATAATTGTGATATTTTAGTAAAAGCCCTTATAAAATCCCTTTAAGATGAGAATTTCTTTGAAATTGGTTGATCCAAGAAAAAGTTATGACCTATTTTCTAATGAAACATTCGTACCTTCCCCCACCCCTTATTTGACAATTTAGAAAAAAGCGGCTAATACAAAAAGTTTTCTTATGATCAATAATTTACAATAAAACTATTTTTACCAAATAAAAATCATTTGTTTTTTTTTATTTAAACCGTAATATTGACTTCTTGGTCTAGAGGTGGACTTAGAAAGTTGAAAATAATTTCCAGTGTTTTTTTTTGGGCGATTTACTGATACATTTTTTCCCCAAGATTCTAGGATTAATACTTTTTAAAATATGGCCGAGAGCCATCCTTAGCTGATCACCCTGTATAATTCTACCTAACAATTTCCATTATTATATGAAATACTTTTTTAAAATAGTTGATTATTTCCAAAGACGTTTCATTCAGTGTAGTTGATTATTACATATTTAAATAAACGTTTATACTTTTAAGTAAATCTAAAAATTACTATGTGCTTTTAGATGGATAACGATTTTGCAAAGTTATTGATGTAATGGGGTAAACTTGTTGCTTTTGTTTAGAATAGTTTTGAGAAGTGTGTAGAATGTTTATATAAGTTTATATTTTGCTATATAATAAAAACAAGGGTAAAGATCGAAAAATTCAAAGTAGATCGCAAACTATTAAAAATTGGTATATGCCATTTTGAATGAAAGTAAAAGAATGTATACATTTATTTTAAACACCCTGTAGCATTTAACTCAAATTTCTTTACATATGTCATTTTTATCTCTATAAAATACTCATACCAATTTTATGAGTGTTGCACATTCAGAAATAATGGCGCCAATGGCAATTTTTTATAAAACTGAAAACTAATATTTAAAAAATAATAATAAATATTAGAAAAAGTACTAGGTTTAGGTATATAAGATTATTACTAAAAAGTTATCAAATTTCACGCTGAATCTAAAAACAAATTAAAAGATAGGATGTTAAAAAAACAAATGAAAACCGTTGTATATAATATTGTTTCGTAATTCCCGAACCAAATTAGATAATGGACTTTACTCTATCGTTGACTTACCCTGTACAATATAACATTGATTTTCTAATTACAATTAAATATACCGTTAGCCTTCCATCGTGAGCCAAGTATATACATACATATTACACACATATTATGGAAACATGGTTTTTGGGTTTAGACCGCGACAAATCGGAATTACTTTCCGACGTTTCGGCAGAAATTACATGACGCATCTTCAGGGATATTCATTGAACGTGATCAAAACACTGAATGAGTTGAGGGGAAGAGAGTTTGCTCATCGACATGTGTTAATGTAATGATTGGTTTCCATGTATAATGTATCAGGTTGCCCGCGTGGGTCTCTATTAAAATTTATAGGGTGCTTGATTATTTCAATAGACTCTCGGTATCCTTGTCTTGTTGAATGCTGTTGGTATTCAGCGACACGTAACTCCTCTCTTGAAATAAGTGTTCCAAGTTTAAATAAAATGTAGAAAATAAATGTTGAATTGAAATATAAAACTTAATTCGTATTCTCATTTTTCTACGGTTGGAAATATAAAATACTTAAATAGATTGTATATCTTTTATATTTTCAGGATTAATTAAAACATTAGGATCATATTTATGGAACACAGTGTTTCTCTTATTTAGAAAATACAAGTTGTATTCGAAATTAGTTTGAAGTAAGAATATATCTGTCCTTCCTATATCTGATTATAAAGACTGACCGTTGACTGTGACTGCTAATAATATTTTTGGATTATCCACAATTGTGTATAGTATACCCTTCAGAAATTTGTAAAAAAATAAATTTATAATTACCTGTACTCGTTGCCTTTTATTTATCATTTGTTGTGACAGTTCTTTTAAGTAAGCTGATCCTTGTCGGTTCCATATGCAGGATTTTCTATAAAAAAAAATTAAGAATTTTTTATACATATGTACAGGGTGTCCCATTTTGTGTACTTTTGCGGGGTATCTCCGTTATTTTTATAGATAGAAAGTTGAGGTTTTCGCGACAGTAAAACTTAAGATGCCGTTTACAAAATTCTCGTAGCCCTTTTAGTTTTTAAGATACAGGGCTAAATTGAAAATGTTGCATTTTCAGGCACCGCTCGTATCTCAACTATCAGATAACTTATCGAAAATGCGAAAACTGTTTCTTATATAACTTTTCCCGTAAAATTCAATTCCGCCCGGAATTCCGGAATTAGTATCGGACCCTAATTTATTTTTTTAAATGGAACATCTTGTATATTTATAGACTATAAAATGTGTCTTTTTTTTACCTTTTCAAGAATATATATAAATATGTACTTTTTCTCAGAAACACGCAAATAAATGACAATTTTGTAAAATTAAATACATAATTTAATAGTAGGCTATGGCTATTGTTTATGACAACAAACAAAAATAAATGTCAACTATTTGTATTGTATATCTCATCGGTTTTTAGATCGACTTTTGGTTAATAAAGCAGTTTATAAATGTTCTTTTGGTAGTTTTTTTTAATTGATATTTATCAATTTCTTCGAATAATGGCAGGTGGTGTGTTTTATACAGAGTATGTATATCTCATCGGTTTTTGGATCGACTTTTGATTAATAAAGCATTTTATAAACGTTCTTTTGGTAGTTTTATTTAATTGATATTTATCAATTTCTTCGAATAATGACAGGTGGTATGTTTTATACAGAGTAATGAAAATTCTGAAGAAGCCCCGGAATTATATTTCCAAAGATAAGTAAGCTATTATGGCTATGAAAATTTGTATTATCATTATAAGTTTGTGCTTGTTAGATATCCAAAAAGAAGGCAACCGTTTTTTGAGATATTTGCTCGTTTAAAAGCAAATTTAGTTGAGCACGGATAATTTATTCACCCGCGTCCTAAGACATACAACAAAGAGAACAGGGAAGAAGAAGGGATAGATGTTTTGGGATATATAGAAGCAACACCTTCGTCCTCATGTAGAAAAATTGAGAAGGAAATTGGTGTGCCACAACTGACGGTTAGAGGATCTTGAAGAAATGTAAGTATCATCCATACAAATTTAATATAGTGCAACATTTGCATCCTGGCAATGCCGAGCGCCGGGCACTGTTTTGCCGGTGGTATTTGCAACAAATCGATGCTAACGATTTATTTGGCAGAGTTGTTATCTGTTCAGACGAATGCTTTTTTTCAAGTACGGGAATTCTTAATCGTCACAATACCAGGAACTGGCATAGTGAAAATCAACATTTAAGGTTTCAAAGAGCACAAAACAAGGACGGTTTGGAGTTCGGTATCATGTGTTATTTTGGGCAGATATCTAGTTTATAGGATTTTTGAATGAGGTCCTACAACACGTAGATATCTAGAAATTTTTGAGGAAGTTATTCCAGAACTGCTCGAAAATATTCCATTAGCCCAATATAATGTTGTTTACCTACAGCAAAATTGGTGCCCCAAGTCACAGCTCTAGTCTCTTAATGGAATTTCTTAATAATAACTTTCCTCAAAGATGGATAGGTACCAACGGACCTGTTAGATAGCCTCCACAATCTCCAGATCTCTCAATTTTAGATTTTTTTATAGGGCTATATAAAAAATGAAACACACGATATGACGGCGTAGCAGAACTTCGAGAGGAAATTCATTTAGCCTTTCGAAATCTGCGAATGAGACCCATGCTTCTTTTTAACGCTATTCAAAGAATTACAAAAATGTGCCAATTTTGCAGTAGAGAAAATGGTCTTCAATTTAAACATCACTTTTAAAAATTTGTTTTTTCTTTTTTTTTTTAATAATGTTATTTTTTTGTGTTTGTTATGGTTACTTTGTGCTATAAAACTGTTGTTACAAACTTACTGTTATTAAAAAACTCTATAGGTACCTATTTTTATCTAAGAAGATACCTATATGCAAGGTACCCAATTCTTCGTTAACAATATGTAAGTTTCAATTGTTTATTATTGTTATCCATGACCTACTATTAAATTATACATTTAATTTCAGAAAATTGTCATTTATTTGCGCGTTTCTGAGAAAAAGTGCATACTATTATATATTTTTGAAAAGGAAAAAAAAACAAATTTTATAGTCTATAAATATACAGGGTGTTCCATTTAAAAAATAAAGTAGGATCCTATAACTTTTTGACTTGACCCTGTATACTAATTCCGGCGGAATTGAGTTCTACGGGAAAAGTTATATAAGAAACAGTTTTTACATTTTCGATAAGTTATCTGATAGTTGAGATACGAAGGGTGCCTGAAAACGCAACATTTTCAATTTAATCCTGTATCTTAAAAATTAAAAGGGCTATGATAATGTTGTTCACGTCATCTTTAGTTTTACGAAAAGTAGCATACTGTCGCGAAAACTGCAACTTTCTATCTATAAAAATAACGAGATACCCCGCAAAAGTACACAAAATGAGACAACCTGTACATTAATAGAATTTAAAGAAAATACCTATTATGATATGTTTATTCAATCCAATATAAAAATTCAGGAAATTTATCTTTACCCACAACTTTCCTGGACAGAATTTCATTACGTACAGATAACATAGCTTATATATGCATATTATTATTTGGTAATAACTTTATTTCAGTCATATAAATCGTAATTTATTTATATATTTTTTTCAATTATTACCAAACAGTGGAATTCTGTGCAAGAGCTATAACTAAAAGATTTACCGACTTTTTCATTTGTTTTTAAATTCATGTTAGTATTATTATTGCTGCATTGTAGAACATGTTTCAGGCAAGGGTCCATATTATGACGTTGTTGTAACGTGAAATAAAAATATATTGACATTATTGCTCCCAACGAAAGTCAGGATTCAACAATGTAATCCAATGTCGATAATGATATTAACCAGCCAGCGGAGCCATGTTTTTCGATATATACGGACCCTAAAACGTAAATATCTACAAAAATATCGGAGATCGATTTTTTTCACGATTACAAGGGAAGTAATTACAAAAAGTATATACAAAATTTCCAAGAACTTAACTTCAACAAAATTAATGAATTATTCGTATGTTGGTTTGAGTCCCTTTTTCCTCTTTTACCCCCTTCTTAATACAGCAACGTAAAATAAATATTACAGCAATATATCAACTTACCCTATCTCTTTCTCCTTTGTCACGTCAGTACTGCAAAGGGGAACTCTGACTGGTGTTCGCCGATCCTTCGCCAACAGTTCTACCAACTCCAGTCCATTTTCCTTATCGTTCGAAAGTGGCGAGAGTTTTCTACTTTTATTGCTATTCAAGAAAGGCTTTTTAGTATTCGTCGAATAGACTATAGGATCCAGTTTCACAAGCCTGTTTGGTGGGATCACTTTCGTGTTCTTGAAGTTCTCGTAATTCCTTAAATTGGAAAAATCTCATCAATTTTCAACGGTTTTGCCAATACTGACTAAATCATTTCCTAATTTTCTAAAACTGTAATAAAGAAATTTAAAACTATATCGAGCATAAATAATATAAAAAAATAAAAAAAGAAAATTACATACATTGATATACTTAAATAATGGATCTTCAGGTCGACAATTTCAATTTTATCTTAACAATTACTATGGTTGAGAGTCTCATGTTAATATTTGCTTAAAAGAATGCCTAAAAAGGCTTATGAAAAGTGTAAATCTGAGTAATGTTGCAGCCAAAACGTATTGAGAATTCTTGACCCTAGTTCATAAGCTCTTTTAATGTTAGAGCATAACGGACATACCAAATAAAGTGGAGTACTAAATATCTAGAATGTATACGTAAAGTTTGTGAAGAAAGCATGGAATGAAATTAACTAAAAGGATAGGCTAGGAAAAAATTTAGCAAAAATCTTTAAGCTCTGAAAATGGACCCAGATAAGTTACTAGATTTCTAAAAGGACACAACTCTTTTATGTGTGAAAGGGGTTAAAAATGCAGACCAAGATATTCTACGAAAGCAGGAAATAGTTCGCCAAAGACGAAAATTTCTTATCTACTTACTCTAGATGATACTTTCTGTTTCCAGTAATACGTTGCAACAATCTTGTTTTTAATTTATATATAAACCCCATATTTATATGCTCTCTGTCTTCGATAACATTTTAAGCATATTTGTTATTAATTGGCATATTTCAACATATTTGGGTGTAACTGGACTGATATTATTTTTTTTTTGTTTTTCCTGTTAGACTTTTCTGTAAGGTTTTCTGTTACATGTGCAGCAGGAGAAACAGGTACAACATAAATACTTGAAGAATATTCCACCTTCAACGACCTTACCATTAAGTGTGAACGTTGTAAATAAAAATATTTAGTATATTTTAAGGTTGTGTGTTCATTATTTAAGTACTCAAGTACTCAATATTTTCTGAAACTGCACCCATGTTTTGTAATAGACTGGTATGTTTTTCATTCACATTGTGAGTGAGCAGTGGCGTAGCTATGCTAGGGCGATTCGGTGCGCCGTGGAGGGGCCCCGGCCTGTAACTCCGCCAAAAGAAAAAAATACGAGACCTGAGGCCCTGAGCCCTCTCGAAAAATATATTTCCGTATTTAAACTTACCTAAACGTATCTAAACACATTTAGTCTCAAAGCACTTTTGCCCCCGGCTCCCTACTACTCTTTTATTTTTACTGTTATAATACTCTTCTATGAGCATAATATAAAAGTCAAAAAAGGTCACTGTCAAATTTTTTTGGCTACATGCGAATGAAGATAAAGAGTCGGCTACATTTAGGGGCGGTGCTAAGGGGGGGGCAGTGGTGGAGGCGTCATCCCCTAATATCTTGAACAGTTAACTAAGTGGGCTTAGTAGTGATATTTGTTGGTAAATACAAAAGCGCAGACTTTTTTTTTAGACATTTGATTTTTCCTGTCGTACATGCACTTCGAATTTTAACTAATGTAAATCAATTTCATAACAAATTCGGGTTGGAATTGAATGTAAATGTCACGTTAGTCCATACTGATTTCGCTGTTCTGTCTAGACTTGATACTCAATAATACGGCATATAGTAATGATATAGTTTTTTTAAATTGCAATATTTGCCAGAGCCTTATAAAACGTTATTTTTTTATACTTGAACTAAACTGCTGGACACTCGAAAGGAATACCAGACATTTTTGACTAAATTTCCGACCAGCATATCTCGAAAACCAAATGAGTTACATAGTTGTGATTTTTGGTGTTATTTTGTAAAATTCTTCGATACCAAACCAGGAACTATACAACTTTGTGCTACTTGGGTAAATATTATGAACAGAGTGATAAAAAAGAACCTTATATTTTTGAAAAACTTCAAATATTCAGAAAATCCAGGATTGTTTTGATATTTGCTTTTTAATCATACCTGGATAATCTATAAACAAATACCGAAAAACAAATTCTATCGATTTTTGATAGTTTCATATTTAATCAACTACAGGGCATTACCAAAAATATGGAATTTACCTTAAAAATTAAACCATAACTTAAACATTTGTAGGTAAAACAAACAGGTTTATGAATACTAATCGTCAACAGTGATACCGTTAGCATAGAGGTAGGGCCATAATAATATACAGGATGAGCCAAAAGTTAGTCAATTGGTACTAAATATGATGTTTTTATTTGTACATTTTTATAATTTTAACTTTATCGTCGAAAAGGACCTTCAAAAAGCATAGTTCATTACGTAATTCAGTTGAAATAAATATACTTTTATAATATATATTGCTTTGAATGACTGATTCCCGCGTCCCCCCCCCACCATCTCGTGGAGAGAGAGGAAGAAATGTTTGATCTATTTGGGAAATATATGCAAATATTTATTATAGATTATAAACAAGTTCTTATGTCAAGAGATTCAAAAAGCTCCTTTATTTTATTTGTATTTATAAGAGGTCTATATTTCGTATTAGACGTTTCGGTAAAGTTTTCTGCTCTATCTTCAGCAGGAGAATTATATATATATATATATATATATATATATATATATATATATATATATATATATATATATATATATATATATATATATATATATATATATATATATGTTTGTTACATTTGGTGGACCAGATTTAAAAATACAAAGTTTTAAAGTTTGTGCATTACGGTGAGCATCGTGAAAAGGTTGTTTAGTTAGTCATACCAAAAAACTTAATGTGAAATTAATTATATAGCATATTATTATTTGAAACATATTGTATTTACTTAAAAAACAAGGAAATATTAGCGGTTATTTTCAACATAGCGCCCTTGATTTATTATACATTTGCGAATTAAATTAACTATGAATGGCTTCTTTATTATTCTTATTCTTCTTTATTATATCTGTTAAGATTTATAATTTCGCTACGTATCCGTTCTTCTAAAATTTGCAAATTTCTTGGTCAATTATAATAAATTAAATTTTTTAAATAACCCCATAAAAATATGTCAAGGGGGGATAGATCTGGTCTATATGCTGGTCATCTTATTTACTCAGGCCTGCCTATCCAAAGAGGATATTTATCGTTTAAAAAATTGGTTACTGTCAGGACATAATCGGGTGGGGCACCATCCTGTAAGATTAAGTTTTTATGTGGCAATAGGGAGCTGATCTAATTGGTACTCTATATCATTTTCTAAATACTCCAAATAACGGATTTGTAGAAGCCCAATAATGTTTATTTTTGTGGTTAAAAATTCCTGCTGTTGTAAGGGTATAAATAGTAAATAATTTTGGACAAAAATAATTCATCTTCCACAATCCGACATGATATTTCTTGGCAAAATCGTAGTCTATCTATCATATTCTGCTCACTTAAATCTTGAATTGGAAGACATTTATAAGGGCTATATTTATATGTTTTTAAAACTTTATCCCAAGATTTATTGAAATACTTGGCGGCCTCTAGGATCTTCTAAGAAAAAACTCATAATTTATGTTCAAAATATAACACAACATTTGGTAGAATTACTATTAAAATAAAGCAAAATGTTAAGGTCTTTTTCCTTGTTTCTTTGTCTAACCACATATGTTATCGTTTTTCGCGCTGGTGTTGGTCTATCTGGAAACTCTATGCGATATTCGGCACTTACGAACTATTAAAAATTAAAATGTCATAAAATAAAACTGACATCATAGCTCTCCATGGCTCACTTCAATTCCACATATAATTGCAACCATTCATTATCACACCTTTTAAAGCTTTATATTTTTAAATCTGGTCCATCGAATACAACAAACATATATATTTGAAATCAAGAAGAAAAGATCTTTTTAAATATTTAATAATATAAGGGGTATTTCATTAAAAAAATGACCACCTGTCAAAATTTGCCATTTTCAATATTTTCGCATCCGTGAAAAAAGTATGATTTATTAAAGCCCTACAACTTTTGTATATACGACATTTCCGTATCTATTCAAATAAACTCTCTATGTGGGTGGCAAAATATACGCGAAAACCCTGTACAAATAAATACTTGAAAACTATTCCTTAAAAAGCGAATAAGTGTCCTGTCCCCTCTCCACGACTTTATTATTAAGTGTAAACGTTTTAAGTAAAAATATTTAGTGGACCTTAGCTTTAAAGTCGTGTATTTGTCGTAGGCATAATACAAATTTAGGCTTTTTATAATCTACATAGACATTTTACAAAAAGCTGGTAAAGCACGAACATACAATACATTTTTCGTTATGGCTACACGAATTCAGGCAAATTGACAAAATGCCGGCAAAACAAGAATAGAAGAACGTATATCACGATATGACTAATTACTTTTAGGCATTTTGCAATTTACCTCGTCAAAACATGAATAGGTATAAAAATGAGTCGACTTTTTTTCATCGTCATGTAAGTTCGACATGCAATAATAAATTAATGTGTGATTATAAACGATATATAAGTATATTTTGTTATTCTCATAGGATTTGTTTTCCATTTTTAATTTGTAGTTTCATATTAGTAATAGGTACATTCTTACCTAAATATTAAATAGGTATGTACTAATTTTTTTGCAATAGTTTAGACTCTTCCAAATGTCATGGAAGTTCGACATGTAGTAGTATTTGTTTATCGATTATAAAAAATATATAAGCATATTTTATTATTTTCACAGGATTTGTTTTTAAATTTTTTATTTGTAGTTTCATACTTATGATAGGAAGGTACTAAAAGTACTAAAGTAAATAATAAAAAGATTTAATGCATTTACTCTAACTGTATTATTTTACTTTACGCTATGTCTCCTTCCACGTTAACGTGAATGAACTTTGTAAATGTTGGTTCAAGCGAAACCACATGTGACGTCATTAACGTTCACGCTAACTAATATAAACTATTTATAAGTTTTTCGTCGAGAAACTTGCAAGGGCAGTGGTAGGGTTCTCGGCCCGCCTCGTTTAGGTTGTGGCTTCAAACCCCGACAAAGGCGAACATTTTTTTTTTTTTAATTATAATTAATAAAAATTTGGATTACTTATTCTCTTAAAGTTAAGTTAGGTTAGGATTGGTTAGTTTTGCTGCAAAGAAAGCGCGCCGTAGCGCGCCAATCGAATTCCGAGTCTACATTAAAACAAGGATTTTGTTAAACAAAAGCTATAATACTGTTAAGTGAATCCCCCCGTTAGATTACAAGTTTGTCTAATCTGTTGTCATTCACACGTTTTTCTTATTTAACGTAAACCGACTTTCCGACGATTTGTTCACGCTAGCGTGAAAGGAGTGACGGCCTTTACTTAATAGTATTTTTGGTTTTATTTTCACGTTTTGACGGCACCGCTCTTGGTAAATTGTAAAATGCCTAAAAATAATCAGTCATAACGTGATATACATTCTTCTGTTTTCGTTTTGCCGGCATTTTATCAATTTGCCTGAACTGAGTCATAACGAAAGATCTATCATATGCTGGTGTTTTGCCGGGTCTTTGTAAAATGCCTAGGCAGATTATAAAAAGTTTGCATTATGCCTACGACATATTCATTATTTAAGTAATAAGTACTCAATATTTCCTGAAACTGCACCTATGTTTTGTAATGGACTGATTTATTTTTCACTCACATGGGTGAAATTACGTGATATTACTAATTGCAAGGGTTTTGTTAACTTGTGAATTGTTCTCATTTTAATTTAGATAGATTCTGAAGAAGCGAAACATTCTTAAAAGCTAGACGATACAAAATAGGTCCGCACTAGCAATACTGTAATAATAAATGTTCCTTACCGTTTATCTTCGTATTTTTTAAGACCTGCGTCATGCTCTAGTTTTTTAAGCGTCTCTTCGTTCGACCAACCCTAAAATTTGGTAAATATGAGATACTTATTACTGACTATATTATTATAAACATTTCAATTACTTGAGAAATATAATATAATTTTTTTATTACGGTTAGAGCTGCATTCGTCTTTAGTTTACTGCATTCTAATTTTTAACATAAATAAACAGCTATGCCTTTAAAATATTTTAATATCAATACTTTTGAAACATTTTTATGCCTAACCTCAGAATATAGCTACACCAAGCTACATAGATTGTGTGATATAACTTGTAATAAGAAAATTCCGAACACCCGTACGATTAGTGGCGTTTTTATATTAAATATTAAACAAAGTACTTTTTGGAAATGTATGGATCAAATATAAATAGGGCTTAGTTTGTTTTTATTTTTTATGTTCATTAAATTTTCACCCTTAGCTTGATCACATTTCAGCGCAGCGAGATGCATTTTTCCTGTGCAAGTGTAAAACTATTTTTTTATTGCGTTTTAAGCGTTGCTGAGAAAAAAAAGAAACTATTCTAGCCTTCTCACCATTCTTTTATAATAATGAAAATTTAATTTTAAAAACCCCGTTGTTATGCTAAAAACCTTGACCAATTTTTACTTATATAAATTAATTTTAGTGCCTCTTTAACGTGCAGAAACTGATATTTAATAAGCTTATACAAAAATTTAATTTGTCTTTCAAATATTTTGGAAAGTGTATCTAAATTCCAAGTAAGCTACGTAAGTGTAGCTTACCATCGATTTTAAGAACCCCAGTCCAATGCTATTCGGATGTCTCCAGGGCCTTCCACCGGGTCCTCTCCTCCCCCATGGAGGCGTTATTAAAAACTTTCAACAGAAAATCTTACTTTATTACCAAAAATACTTTTAAAAATATTTAAGTAAAAGAATATTGTTTCTTCTGAAAATTTGCACAAAATTGTAAGCATACTAATTAAAAATGTATTTTCTTCATGCGCAAATATGAATTGCCTAATATTAAACATTTATTTATTTCGAACTTACTTGTCTCTTTTCATAGTCGGCCTCTTGCAACTTTTGCCTGAGCTGGTTTGTCTTTTTCTCTTCTACTAGTTTATCTTAAATTGAGTTACAAGTTGGTAAATATACCTATATAAAATAAATATATTTTTAAACAATGTGTTTTGGCAAACACAGTACTTCCCCATATATGTATGTATGTAAGTCAATGGTTTTATTAAATTGTGGTTTATATTCAAAAAATAAATTTGCCGTGTATAATCGAAAAATAGTTCATATACAAAAAATAAAATAAATTTAGCCTCTTCCACCTTTTAAAAACCGTTTTAATTTTATTTTTAGGGAGCTGTTTCACCCCCTTTAATTAACCGTATCTGTTAATTACTGAAGAGCAGTTAGATATATTGATGTAACGTAAATACAGTGTCTCTTTTACAACAATTAAATAAATAAACATAAAGGAAAAATTGCTTTTGTTTGCAAAAGAAAATAAATTTGCCTTATTTTACGGTTTTTTTTTTAAACAATAAACGTTATAAAAAATATTTTAAAGGATTCTTATATCCCATATGACTATCCTGTGTAGCGAAAAAAATGTTTTATATACAATTTAACAATTTTCAACAAAAAAATATATTTTCGCTTTTTGGAGGCTGGTTCTAGGGCTACCTGTATAATGGAAAAAAAAGTCTAATGAGAAAAATGTATTTATAAAAAAAAACAGAACAAATTTGACGTATTTCACCGTTGATGTTTTTTTTATTTTTAGGGACTGCTTTATCACTCTAGGAATATATCCACATATATATATATATATATATATATATATATATATATATATATATATATATATATATATATATATATATATATATATATATATATATATATATATATATATATATATATATATATATATATATATATATATATATATATATATATATATATATATATATATATATATATATATATATATATATATATATATATATATATATATATATAAAGGAAAACATATTTTTTTGTATTCAAAATCATAAAAGAAATTTAACGTACTGTTTTACTAAACAAGCTCACAAGCAAATGCATGTGAAATATATAAATTTTTTTTATTTTCAGATGGCTTTTTCCTCTTACTGGGGCTACCCTGTATAATACGTAAAACAAATTGACATGCAAGCTAAATGACTTTTTTTTCAGTTTTATGTGGCAGTTTCATTCTCCCAGCGCTGCCGACCTATAATCTAAAAATATTTTCTTATATACAAAAAAATAAAACAAATTTGACGTATTTCGGAGTTTCTTGATTTTTTTTTTCATCTCCAGGAGATTGCCTCATTCTAGCCTTTATAATGAATAAAAATTATTTTATATATAAAAAAATAAATTTGACGTTTTTCGAAATATTTGATAATTTGGTAAAAGTGTCTACGCCAATGACTTATATATTTTAGTGAAGAAACATTTACCAACTAGTACTTCTGTCGTAAGAGTGCAAATGCAATAGTGAAAAAAATCACCCTCCAATATTGTTACAGATCTTTACGTTTTAGGGTCCCTGGACCCCGAAAACATATTCTTCCATTTCCATCAGTCTGTCATTATGTCAGCACGCGGAAAAGCTCAAAAACGACTTATCCAATTGACTACATTTCAAATTTTGATAAAAAATTTATGATTATATATATGAAAATTCAAAATAAAAAAGCGGCCTCACAAAGGTAAAAAAATCATTATTAAAGAACTACCAAATGGACACAAAAATAAACTGTAATATAGGGATAAGTCGGTAAAATGTTTGTACAAGACCATTATGCGGAACAATATGACTGCTTAATAAAATATTTAAATATTCTGTAATATTCCAGTTCCTGGTATAAATCCTTCTTTTTATGGATGAAATAATTTATTTTTTGGATACCATGTAAATAATACTATGAATTTTATTAATATATAGACTGTGTATTGTAAGTACCAGATTTATGTACGAGGGAAGTTGTGAATAAAGGCGAATTTACCGATTTTTTAGTTTTCCATTTACGGTTTTTCCGTAAGTAAAACAAATTCTGCATTATAAATATAGAAAATCTAGTTTAGAATTTAGACGGTAATGGAAGAGGTGCTTTTACTTGAAACCTTTGAAGCACGAACTAAGAATTGATTTTCATAATAGGTGTAATCACCTACAGAATTAATTAGGTTGTAACGCTTCATAAATAAAAACGTTTAAATAGTAAAAAAAAACTTGTTTCTAATCATTTATAAATATAACAATTCCATTTTTTACATCCCTCGGGAGAGAGAAGAATTTTAAAAAGTCACCGTCCGAGATTTTTTCTGATCTTTGTGTTTTAAGGTCCCAAGACTCAGAAAAACATGTTGCCATTTCCATCGGTCCATCGTTCTGAGGGTATGTGGCATAGCTCAAAAACTATTTACCGATTGACTTTAAATTTTGGTCAAAAATCGAGGGACATATGGGAATGGAATGGAAACATTTTGGTAAAAAAACCAAAATCGCGGCTTTAAAAAATGTTAAAAAAATCGTTATTAAGAAAGTGCTTATCAAATGGACTTCAAATGTATCAAATTTTGTATAAAAAATAAGTATAAAAATTAAGTTTAGGGGTAAACTGGTTTAAATATTGGTAAAATTCCATTTCCTGGAACAAAACATTCTTTTTATGGCGGATACGAAATAATTTATTTTTATAGACTAATCTAAATAAAGTTATAAAACATAAATATTAAATATAAAAATACTGTCTTTACCCACAACTTCCTTGTACAGACTTCCACTACCCAGAGATAACAAATTATAGGGTGTAACAACGGACTAATATACGCCCCTCTTTTTTTTTCTTTGTTTCTTAAAATTTCAATTTGAAATTTTGTAATCTTGTATAGGACACAATTTCAACTTTTAACCTAAGTTTGAAAATGTTGCTCACTTGCGGTTGGCCGAAAGTAGCCCCATCTATGTATTTTTAAATGAAAACCCCCTAAATTATAATGATATTCCGATAAAGCTTTAAATTCTATACATGTTAAATTCTAAATTTTTGAAATCGGACAAAAAATTGTAGAGCTATAGGCATTTGTTATATTTTGCTTAGTTGGTCATGACACAAATATTAATACAACTTTAGGCTCCTAATTTAGGCTTAGTACGTCTCGTAACTAAGCAAAACTACATTTAAAACAAAAACTGCCTAAATTTTCTATATATAAAATAACTTTTTAAAATTAATTATCAAAAACATTGTTTTCAATTTTTTTTATGTTTATTTTTAAAACCAAAATAGCAGCAATAGGTTTTTATTTCATTTTTTAATAAATATTGAATTACTTTAGTGATCAAGTTTGCTATGAAAGTTTAGTTAGTTTTTTTGTAATTTCTCTTTGTTACGGTACTGACCGAGTTCTAAGAACCTAAAATTGTATTAACATTTGTAGCAAGACTAACTATGCAAAATAAATCAAATGCCTGTAGCTTCACCATTTTTTAACCGATTTCAAAAATCTAAAAACTGACGTTTAGAGAATTTTAAACATTATCGAAATATAAATAAAAATTTGGGGGTGTTTGTTTAAAAATTCATAGATGACGTCACTTCCAATTTAACTGGAAGAAAATGGACAAAATTGACACACTTAGGTGAAAAATTGATATATGCTCACAAAATTTCAAACTGATATTTTAAAAGACAAATGAAAAAATGGGGGCGTACATTAATTCGTGGTCACCCGATATAGAGCGGTCAGGGAGCCGAATGCGTTTACACATCGCATTTGAATATCCCACGTGGCCAGGTTCCTGGTGGGAGCATAGGCTTTGCTAAGTCGTGCACCCGAATTTAGAGGTAAAAATTCATACTGGCAAGTGTAAAATGTATCCACATCATGCTCCATTATATTCACACTAGTTAGAGATTGGATGTGGTCCGACATCACGTGGGGGATAGGGGTTGTTGGTGTAGATGCACACTTGTCAGTATACAGTGACCCGGGAGTTATTGGCAGCTCGAGGGTGAGGCAGAGTTATTGGTAGATCGAGGACCGTGGTTCGGAATACACGTTAAGCTCTAGGTCCCGTCTAGATTGGTCTTACAAGCGGAAAGGAGACGGTAAAATAATCCGGAAGGAAGGAACGCATTTTATAAATCCATATAGTTATTTTGTTAATTAGAATTAAACACGTTACAGTTTATATGATTTGTATAAACTTATTATCAAATAATTATATTCATATATAAACTGTGATATCTGTAGGTAGTGGAATCCTGTACGAGGACAATTCTGGGTAAAGGCAGAATCTGCAGATTTATTTTGAATTACGTGTAAAAGAAGCGTCATTTTGTTCTGTTCTCATGTTAAAATGTAAATAAAATATCATCCTTACATAATTCTTAATCGTGACGAATATTGCAAATATAAATTTTATGCAGATAAACCAGACAAAAGCGATAAAATCTCGCAAAACATGCATAGTAAGGAGAAAGTATGTGAAATATTTAAAGATTATCCGCTAAACAGAATGACAAATAACAAATTCTAATTTTTACAGTTTTGTTTTATAAGATCTGCGTGGAGAACGAGTTCACAAGGTTTTAAATGTTTAATGAATTACTACACCAGTAAACAGTTTGTTTTGGAGTGTCTTTATAGACATACTCAATCGATATGGCCATTCAACAACTTTCATTTTTTTTACACGAACGAAAATTGTCACCAAAACGGAAATGTTTAAAACGAAACTATCGCCATTGGCGTTACTTGGCTGTTTCGGATAATACATATTTAAAATATATTTAAAAAATCGGTAAATTTCCATTATCCAAAACTTCCCTCGTTATGAATCTTTCCTTTTATTAGGAATAGTGAAGTCTGACCCTATTTATTTGCGTACGTAGTCATTTAGTAACACGCCTATGCTATATTTTCAAACATTTTGTTATACCGTATTGGATTAATACCAATATTTTACCAGTTGGTATCTATGCCACACTTAATAGTGCATAATAGGCATAATTTAAAATAAATTAAATGCGAAATTGAATTCGTACCAGTTTATCCCCATATCACATTTAATTTTTCTGCAAAATTGAAAATCGATTAAATAACATATTTTTACATTAATTTGTTAAATATTCTATTTGGCCGCCATCTTGAATCGTGCCACAACTTTACCAGTTTATCTCTATATCATATTTAATGCTTGCAGGAAGTTAATCTATTAAGTAATTTTTTCAGGGTGATTTTTTAAATATTTTATTAAGCCGTCATTTTATTTTTCTATCTAGGATTCATATCAAAATGTTTCTAGTTCATTTATATGTAACACTTGATTTATGCAAAATTTGAGGCAAATTGGATAATTGATTTTTGGAAATATTTTTTTTTCAATTTCATTAGCTGGACATCTTATTCCGCCATAATGGATTTTTACAAAAATATTTCCATGTCATCACCATATGAGCTTTAATTTTTGACCAAAATTTGAGGGTAAATAATTTTTAAGGTATAAGCATTTATTGTACAACATTTGAAATGAATCTATTAAGTAGTTTAGAATTTACAAATATTTTATTAAGCCGCCATTTTGTTTCGCTATATTGGATTCGTTCAAGTTAATTCCTACATAATGCTTGATTTTGTGCGAGGTAAACTGAATAAGTAGTTTTTTAGTAATATTTTTTTTAAGATTTCACTGGACCACCATTTTGTTTTGTCATATTTGATTTTTACCAAAAAATCTTCCTCATACGACCCTTAATTTATGACCAACATTTCAAGCTAACTGGGTAAGTAATTTTTTAGCCATGCCCCAAATAGACAGACCTACAGACAGGCCGACGGAATTGAGAAAACATGGTCTTCGTATTCTCGTCTCTAGTTGAATTTTATATTACACTTAATTTTTATTTCAGATTTGAAATTAATCGCATAAGTAGTTTTTGTTGGGACTCGATTTTGTATCGTCATCTTTGATTCGTAACAAAATTTTACCAATTAATTCTTATGTCACACTTGGTTTTTGTGCAACGATTGAGGTAAATAGGATACGTATTTTTTTGAGTAATAAACACTATACTAGGATGCCATTTTGTTCCGCCATTTTGAATCTTTACCAAATGATTGTATGTTTTTCGGCATCTAGGGACCTTGAAACGTGAAGATCTGAAAATGTATGTTGGTTTTTTCACTACAATACGAGGCAAAGTAAACATTAACATATTATGTCAAAAAACGGCCAAACACTTCAAATTTATTTTGATTTTCTATAAAAAATTATTTTTCCTCTTTACAGGGTAGCCCTAAAGGAATGAGGCAGTCCCCTGAAAGCTAAAATAAATCGAATTCTAAACCGGTGAAACACCCTCCTGAAAATGCTAACAAAATTGTATTTCAAAAACATTTAATTTTTTTCTAAAAAATGATTTTATTTCAATGACGCTTAGATTTTTAACTAACGTTAAAATATGACATATCTATTTTTTTTATATAACAGAATTTTTTTTCTATATATAGTAGATTTGTATTATATTATTACTTATTAGACTAAAACAGAAACCTTTAACAACTAAGATAGTTAGGTTCACAGTTGCGAGTAAACAAATTCTATTTACACTCCGATAATTTAAAATACGAGGGTGCCCAAACCACGGAGTATCTGTAATCAGATATCTCACACAAGCTCCCTAATTTACGCACCATAGTCCCGTAATTTATGCGGAAGCATGTGCACGTTTATTGTGAACTAAAGATGAATTTACCCAATTCTTTTTTGTATTCCTGTTGTTCCTGTCTATTAGTCTTGTATCTCAATGTATTGTCAACGGCTTTTCTCAAATCTTTGCTTCCAAACTGGAATCTTAACAATGGGTCTTCTTTAGTCCTGGTGACTTTTTGGCCGTCCTTCACAATTGGAGCACCACATCCGGGACGTCCTAGGTCAAGTGTACCAACAAACCTTTTAGCCTACAACAATAGCGCCAGATATCAATAAAAATAATACCCATATTTTATTTTAGAATATATACACTCTATGTGCTTGGTATTTCGGCGAACCTTAAATGTATAAATTGTTGTTCGTGTAACTATCTATATCTTATATTTACAAATTTCCCATATGTTATCGGCAGTTAAAAAAGTGAATTTGAACCCAGGGCTCTCACTATCTAGACAGGCGCTTGACCAAGTAAGTTATGATCTTAACAATCAGTTTCAACAATTTGACTCGTTCAATTTGATGTTACAAGATTTATGCAGTATTGCAAACCAAAAAGGGTTTTAGAGGGGAAGATTAACATATTTCATTAAATTAAGATAAATGCTTAGGTGAACGATCTATCAAAAAGTAAATAACATTAATCTGAAAATTGGCTAATATATCTTTCCGAAATATGGTTTTGTGTGTCAAAACTAACACATTAAGTACCGTTACTGAGTCTTTCAATAAAAACCGAATTAGCTGTTTTGCTGAATTTTAGGAAGTAAAAACAAATACCCATTACATTGTAATTCTGTTAAGAGAGGGTTTCTTCTCGCTGATTATAAATATTCTGGTTTGCTACCTGAAGACATTTAAAAAAAACTGACAAAAGCCCCGATACAAGAGGCATTGTAATAAACAAAAAGAGAACCTTTGTGAATGATGGAGTCAGTGAGATATATTACCTCTTGGTTTGTGTTTTGCCAAATTTCTCGATTGTTTTTAAAGATAAAGATGCCAAATGTGGGATATGCATAAATAAACAGTAAAAAGATATCCAATTAAAGGGCATGTAATATTCGAAGTATTCTATATAAAAAAATAAATAATGCAAAAATATTATTTTAGCGAGGCATATCTGTTTTTTCTGACAACGGATTCTAAAAATTCAATTAAAAAAAATTAAACCATTTTGTTTAACTTTTTCAAAACGACTACTGTAAGGGAGGTGTCACTATTTGACAACGTATGCTGTTAAGTTATCTTTTCAAAGCGCAGAAAATTATATTAACTCTTTAACACAAAATTTCTGATAAAGTATTTCTAAACTTACGTTCTGGTAATCTTTATTTGGAAACAATTCTTCAAGTCTTAGATTTCTCAGTCCTCTAGGTTTAGCATCAGTTCCTTTGCCAAACGGCCAGTAGCGTTCTAACATTTCTTTCATCTAAAAAGGATACCACTAAAGTATTATTTATGTATTAACGTTGTTGAGGTACACAATAAAACATTCGGAGTAAAATTAGCTTAATAGAAGTATTTTATCAGTTTTTTTCTTAAACTGTGAAATATTTTTTTTAGAAATATTTAATCAACAGTAAAAGTTATGGTACGAACAGGGATCGATCCCGCACCTCTGCATCTCTAGTCCATCATTGCTCTAACCAATTCCACTATCGTACCACTGATAAGTAATTTGGTAGAACTTGTACATATTCAAACCCACCAGTATCATAACCATTCTTGATCCTGCCTGCCAAATATTCTAACCTTATGACGCTGCGTTCTTGACTGGACGTCAGATTTCTAATTTTTATGTTCGGCCTGTATAAACTAAATTTTTAGTAGAAGTATTTTATCATTTTTTTTAACTTAAGAAATATTTTTTTTGAAATATTTGATCAACATTAAAAGTTATGGTACCAGCGGGTATTGAAAAAATTATAAATTATTATGGACGGAACCTAATTGCGATGTCAGATTTGACGTCCAGTCAGGCAGGCCGAGCCATAAGGTTAGAATATTTGGCAGGATCAACAGTAGTTATGATACTAATAGGTTTGAATACGTACAAGCTCTAACGAATTGCTTATGAGTGGTACCATAGCGCAATTGCTTAAAGCAATGGGCTAGAGATCCAGAGGTGTGGGTTCAATCACGGCTCGTACCATGACTTTTGCTGTTGATCATATATTTCTAAACGTACTAGCTTTCATTGGCTTAATTTTGTATTAATCGCAGCGTTTCGATTACGGTTGTTTGATCGCTATCAGGTGAAAACTAAAACTACGTGCTGTGAAGTTCTAAATTTAAGCATTAAAGCGTGAAATTTTTATACGAAAAAATAAGTATATCGAAACTCCTAAAATATTGATATTAGGTTTTGCCGATATTGTTACCTTAAATAAATTGTTAATTTATAGAGAGAGAGAAATCATACTACTCAGTTTATTTATTATATTTTTTTAATTATTACTTGTAGCACAGTAAACTTTACTATTTATTTCACATCTTATATGAACTAGCTACCCATAACAATAAATATATTTTCCGCTTCGTTTCCTCATTAATAAATCAAGCTTGCAGCTTTTCCGCCACTTTATATGTAATTTAAAGTAAATTACAAATTACAAAGCATTGTATATTAACAAATTCTTTTATCCCATAAACAAAGTTAACTTCCTAGACAATGCAGAAATTATAATTTTGAAATTAGCCGGGAAGACCATTGTAGCGGTAGATAATAGATAATGTTAAAAAACGTTAATTGAAATAGTGGAGGTAAATTATATTATAAAAAAAGTATCATTATGCAATAAGGGGCGAACTTTTGCTTGTAACAGAAAATAATCATGATTTTTTTGGGAATAAAGGAGCTCAGTAGTTTGTGTTCAGTAGACATGGAATAAATTCGACACGAAAACGGACAAACCATTTCAATTCAAATTTGCACCAAAACTAGTCTAGTTCTGTGTTTCGCAGGGATTAGATTTTTGCGAAGCCAAAAAAGATGAAGCAGCCCCCTGAAAACTAAAATAAAAATATATTTCAATAACTTTTAGTATTTTTTAACAAGGAGAAGCAGTTCTTCTGTTTTTTGTATATACATACAAGTTTTACCATTCTATAGAGTAGCACTAAAAATATGAAGCAGTTCCCAAAAAACGAAAATATATATTATGTTTTAAAGCGGTTAGTTAAAAAAGCAAACGATGAAATATGCCAAATTTATTTTATCTCTTTTTACCGGGTGTCAAGTTTACACCCCTCTTGATTTTTTATTTTTTATAGTACAAAAAAAAAGGGCTTTATTGTAGAATTAATTATGTAGTGTCTGAATCTGAAATGATACTTCCATTATAACCGAAGAATGATACTTCTAATTCATCCGAAGAAGTATGTGGAGCAACAAAAAGTAAGATTTTTTGAATTGCAAACCCCATGCATTTTATCTCGATTAAAAAATATTCCAAAGAGCAATTCATAAATATCCCACTTGATGTATTTATACTAAATAGTTTCTGAAATATAGCCATTCAAAACTGAAAACAATTCCAATAATTAATATATTTTATTACACATATTGCAAAACAAAAACATAAAATAGTTGGCAAATGACAAATGATTGCATTTTCTCTGAACTGTTTGTGTCTTTCATTTAGCCTATCCACTCCCTGCCTTATAAAATGCTGGTGTATTTAATTTTTCATGCATACCCATAAAAATTGTCCATTGGTGTCAGTTAGAGACTATTTGCTGACCACGCAATTGTGCCGTTCCTCCTAATCCATTCATCATAATTGATGTTTAAAAAATGTCTGACTCGTGTTGTGTAGGGGGATGCGCCATCATGTTTATAAATTATTCTTTTGAAGACCCTTAGTGGTACATCTAATAAGTCTGCTAATTGGTTTTCTAAAAATTCATGATACTTGCCAAGTCAAGTTCCGTTGAAAAAAAAATATAGTCCCAATTTTTTATTTCCTAGTATTTCACACCATTAACTGTTTGCCATCCTTGAATTCGGACAACAAATGAAGGATTTTTTGAAACCCATTGCCTAACATTTTGCCTATTTGGTAGACCTCTGGTTGTAAAACTCGATTCATCAATATTTTTAAAAAAATCTCTGTCATTTAATCTATTGGACATAAAATTGCAAAACTGGAACCTTTGATTTCTCTGATTTGAAGTAAGTTTTTGAACTGTATGAAATTTGTAAAGATAAAATTTATATTTTTTTAAAACCTTACGAATACTTTCTTGAGAATTTCCTCTTCTCTGAGGAAAACGTTCTTAATAATGAACTGGGATTATTTTCGTATAACAAAAGAATATCTAGTTCTTTCTCTTCAATATTCCCATTTCTCCTTTTCTTCCTTTGCAAAGTCCAAAAGAATATCTAGTTCTTCCTCTTCAATATTACCAATTATCTTTCTCTTCCTTTGCAAACTCGAATCTCTTATGAGCTTTAAATAAATGTTTTTAATTGTATGTCTTGTGGGAATAGTAAAACGGGGGGTCTCTTGATAAACAGGTCTGGTGCTACAAATATTGCGATTATTTTCGAAAAATAACAAAAGTATTTCTTATTTTTCTTTTCATTTTAGCAAGAAAAAACAATTTAACGAAAAGAAGAATACTTGAAAGCATCAAAATTTGATGTTCATGGCATTTATTATCATGATTAGTTCAAATAGGTGTAATGCAAATATAATAAATTTAATCATTTTATGTCAGGGTGAGTCAACGACTGGAAAAAGTAAATTTACGTCGAACAGGTAAAATCTGGAAACAAACTGTTATTGCTGTGGGATATATATGTAAGTCGTGCTCATTTTAAAAATATTTTAAATTATACGGAATGCGTCAAAAAAGTAGGGCAACTAAGTGTTTTTTTAAATGGGACACCCTATATTTGACTTGATTTTTAAACTCTACATAAAATTCTAACACTTTTTTGTATAACGTGTTATATGGCTAAAATTGATACTTTTTTAAATATTTAGCTTTAAACAAAAAAAATTTAATTTGACGCACATCTATGATTAGCAATATAACGTCTAGTTGTGCCACTAGAAATAAAATATTTTGCTTCTGCACAAAATAAGCACGGGATAAAAGAATGCTTCAAATACAGGGTGTCCAAATTTAAATGCCCAGCTTGAACATTTTCAAACCAATTTATTTCAGTTTTTTTAAATGGAACCCACTGTATATTTTTTAGTTTTCGAAATATTTTCAAATTTCCTTTTTTTCGCGTAATTTAGAAAATCAACAACTCGATCAATCAAAGTAGCTATGGAAAAACAGTCTATAGCAACTGGCGACTAAATGTATGAAATGTTAGTGCATTGTATTTCGTCTTTCGTTTTCTCGTCTAATTTGAAATGAATTTTTCACAAAATGAAATGATAGATATGGTCTATATATTAGGTGAAGCTCAAAAAAATTGCTTTTTGGCCAAAAGGCTATATGAAGCAAAATATCCGCATTGACACGCGCCTTCTAAAGTGGCCTTTCAAAATGTTATGGAGAAATTTGATACTAGCGTATTAATAATACTTGTACAAATCAAGATAAAGAGTTGGAAATTCTACTTCATATAGAAGAAAATCTCAGTCTAAGTAGTCGACAACTTGCTAGTTTAACTGAGACATCATAATCTACAGTAAGCAGGACCACACGAAGATATAAATATCATCCATATCATATGAAATTACACCAAGAGTTGCACGATGAAGATTTTGTTAACTTTTGCAATTTAATGATAAGGCGAATAGAAGCATATCCGGACTTTGTAGCGAATATCATGTTTTCCGATGAAGCTACATTTAGAAGCAATGGAGCTGAAAACAGGCATAATATGCATTATTATGCAATAACAAATCCCCATTGGGTACGAGAGGTACAACATCAAAATCACTAGTCATTAAATGTTTGGTGTGGAATCATTGGAAACCATATTATAGGTCCGTATTTTTTTAATGAACCACTTAATGGACAAATATATTTAGATTTTTTGAACGTTGAGCTGCCTATTCTTCTCAGACCACTCAGCATAGAAGAAAGAAGAGACATATGGCTGCAGGAAGATGGTGCACCTGCTCATTACCATCGGGACGTTCGTGCATTTTTGGACGCTAATTTTAATCAAAAATGGATTGGTCGTTGCGGTTTTATCGAATGGCCACCCAGATCTTGCGATATAACTCCATTAGATTTTTTCTTGTGGGGTTATATTAAAGATCGTGTTTACACCCAACCACCTACAGCAAGAGAGAACATGCAGGAACAAATCAGGGATGTATGCGCCGCTATATCACCAGGCATGCTAGTTAAACTAGGCAAAATATTATTAAAAAGTTCAACATGTGTATTCGTGAAGCCGGACGCTTATTTGAGCATCTTTTAAAATATAACTATGAAAACATTTGATTAACTTTTAAAAGCGATTTTTTTTAGTCTGATAAGTGTTTTTTTCTGTATAACTTTAAAAATTAGTACCTATTAGTATAAGTTTTCGACTATCTAAATTGAAATGTATTCCTTCATTGAAGTGTATTTACTTATTTGCACACTAGACGAGTAGACCCCTTTTTCAACACAATTTTTAAATATTTATAATATTATGCCAGTTCACGGATCCTTTGCTTTGAAAAGTAAGATTCATTCCAAAAACATAATATTGTCTAAAAAGTTCGGAACTGGCCCTACTCGCCTCATCATTGGGTTACAAAATTTAACACGGATTTTAAAATCTTCAGCGTGTAACTCTTGGTTTAATGTAATATGAAATGGATGATATTTATATTTTCTTGTAGTCTTGCTTACTGTAGATTCTGATGTTAAAATCTTAAGGTTATTAGATCATTTTTTTTGTAGCAATTTTATTAACAAATTATTATATTATCTAAATTTTCATTGGATTAATTTTAGATAATAAACTATTGTATTCATATTAAATACTTTTGTTTTACTGACAGCTACTATGGCTACTTTGATCGAGTTAGTAATTTTCTAAATTACGCAAAAAAGGAAATTTTAAAATATTTCGAAAACTATTGAAGATAGATATAAAACACACGTAATAAAAGTTGTAGATTTTTTTATGCTTAAAAAGAATAAATAAAAATATACAGGGGGTTCCATTAAAAAAAACTGAAATCAGTTGGTTTAAATATTTTAAAGTTGGGCATTTAAATTTGGACACCCTGTATGTAATATCTTCAATATTACGAAAGCAGTCCTTTATTCCAGGCCTATTTTGTGCAGAAGCAAAATATTTTATTTTTAGTGGCACAACTAGGCGTTATATTGCTAATCATAGATGTGCATCAAATTTATATTTTTTTTTTCGTTTAAAGGCAAATATTTAGGAAAGTATCAATTTTAGCTATATAACATGTTATACAAAAAAGTGGATACATCAAGTGGACTATTTCTAAAAAGCTCAATGAAAAATCTTTTTAATCGTGTTAAAATATACAGGGCATACCATTTAAAAAAATCTTACTTTGTGTTGCACCTCGCACATGTTTGTATGTATTGAAAGTTTGATTGCAGTTTCGGATATTAGATAATTAACACTACAAAACTTTTTTAACTTTTTTGTACGACAAAAAAATTAAAAGTTAAAAGGGGTTTAAATTTATAACTTGACACCTATTAAATATAAATCCTTTTCCGCTATACCGGGTAGCCCTAGAGAATACAAGAACCCCTTAAAAATGGACATATATTTTTATTTCTATATTGCTCAGCTTTTTAAAAAACTGTAAACGAATACAAATTTATTTTCTGTTTTTTCATACATAAGCAAACGTTTATAGGTTTAACCTAAGGGTAAAACTAACAATATTTTAAAACAGCAGCAAAATACAAATTTTTTATATTTTTCGTATATAAACCTCAATTTGAGAAAATCATTGAAGAACATAAATATATGGCAAAATGTTATCTTTGTCAAAATCATTTTTTTAGTTTATTTTTCTTTAAATTAATAATTATAACGTTTATTGCTGAAAACGAGCTTATACTAATATATTACTTATAGACAAGGCCGTGGAAGGAGGAGGGGATGGGGCTAAATTTTAATTTATGTCATGCACAATGTTCAGCTTGTAAACCTATTAAGAATCATATTAATCCGTATATAATATATTATACAATAATTAAAAATTTGATATCAATAGCATGTTATAAAAATGCGTGTATATAAAACTGGTAAGATATTCCAGTTATTTAATGGTCGAAAAAAGGCCATCTCAGCATTTTGGGTAAACAGAGATTTTATTTTTTCGATAAATGGGGATAGGTCAACATTTAGTAAAAGACAGTATTTTCTGGGTCGCACCCCCAAGTGTCCACCATACGAAAACCAAGGTGAACTCTATTTTTTTTATTCTTTTCGTCAGTTCTATAAAAAAATTGTAAAAAGTCTTTTTGAAGTACTTTAAATAATCTATAATTTTTAATAAAAACAATTATTTTATGGGCTAGAAAAGTTTATCGATTTTTTATTATTTTATTATTTACTTGCTTTTGCCCGCGACTTCGTACGCGTAGATGATAAGCTAATATAAATATTGTGTTTTTGAAAACCAGGTTTGTCAATAAAGCCATCATTAAAGCGTATACAAATAAATACTAATCAATAAAAACTTAAAAAATGCTAATTAACGGGCGGACTGAAAACTGAAAGGCTCGCAGAATATAATACGTTATAACTGGCCAACTGAGGGCCACTAATTTGCAATTAAACGCTGGATGTCTGCTTTTGCAAGCTAGAAGCAAATCGAACAAATGTCCAGAATTAAAAAAGAAATAAAGAAAGAAAAAAAGAAAGAAAAAAACTACAAAAAATACTTTTGACATGATCAGATCAGCCCGGTGGTTTCAAGTTATTGTGCTGTCATCCGAATTACACACGCTTGAAAAATTTCAGATCGATACTGTAAGATTAATGTCTCTCCAGGTTTTTGCAACCCTCGTTCATCCCCTTAGAAAATGAAATTCAAAGTGTCATCATCGTAACTTAAACTATTTTTTCTTCATACATCCTTTGTCACCTCTTTAGGGACATAATTTTGTAAAATCCCTCGTTAATGGTTAGTGCTCAGTACCCCTTAGGGTACTGAGGAAGAGATCAGTGAGTCAGTCAGTCACGGTACTGTTTTATAGGTGTAATATACGGATTTTACTACATAGTAAAGTGTGTGACAGTTATCTAAGGGTACCATAAACTATTTTGCTGTAATATAAATTAACAGAAATATTACACCGGAAAGAAATCTCGATCTTAGATCTGTCTATTCACGATACTTAAAAACAGTGTTAAACATTGTAAATAAATAGACCTAGTTTTCTATCTTATCAGACAGAATGAAACTATTGGAATGTGACCCCATATCCTCTGAAATCCATTCGAAAAATAATTTTTATATTATATTCGAGCTTACCTCTTGTTGTTCTTTAACTTTCCTTCTTCTTGCTTCCTCTTTTTGCTTTTTAAGTAACTCCATACCCTCCTTAACAATCCTCTCCTCCAAATACTTTTTCTCTATGTCTTTACTGGTCTGGATTCCTTCACTTACTAACATTTCTAATAATTTAGTGTTACTTTTTCGACCTATAAAGACATCATCTAAATATATGGGCTCTGGAAGGTTTGAATTTAAAAGGAGTAAGTAAAATCTTACAACGGATTGCATAAAAACAGCCAAGCAATAAATATAATAAAACGACTAAAAAAAGAATGACCACTTAAGAAACAAACAAGTTGTCTTTGTTCGACAAATTTCGATGAAATTTGTCAGAAAATAATGTCTGTAAGATTATTTACACAAACTATTAGCCGATCAAGGGGTTGCCCCAGATAAAAATGCAATTCAACATTTCATGGAGGGGAGGGGCCAATGCCCTACCTTGTTCCCCCTTTCGAGAGCCCATATAGGTGTCTAATTAGCCTTTAAAAACAGCATTAGGCTTGGCAAAACGTGCCCAAACACTTTGATGTAATATGAATTTTGCTTAGAAGTTTGATTTGACGGAGAAAATTTAATGAAATGTAATTGTTTTTAAGTAGAGTCTTACCAACCAATTGTTTGTTTTCGGCTTCGGCTATTATCTGAATGTCCGTCAAAAATGTTGCGCCTTCCAAATAGTTAATATTATATTTTGATGAATACTTGACATTATTTAAAGCAATTTCAGCCTTGAGAAATGCAGATTTATTTATTTATTTCATTACTGGGAAATATATATATATATATATATATATATATATATATATATATATATATATATATATATATATATATATATATATATATATATATATATATATATATATATATATATATATATATATATATATATATATATATATATATATATATATATATATATATATATATATATATATATATATATATATATATATATATATATATATATATTGAGAAAACATGTTTTTGGGCATCTTGAAGCTATGTAAAGCCTTGCAGGGGATTTTTTTTTCACGATAACAAACATTTTATTTGACCGCCATCTTGAATTCGTACAACAATTTTACCATTTCTTTTCTATATTACATTTAATTCTTGAAAAAATTTTAAAATCCATCTAATAAATAGTTTTTCATGCTGATTTTTTTAAATTTGGTATTAAGCCGCCATTTTGTTTCGCCATTTTCGATTCATTAAAATTTTACCAGTTGATTTCTACGTAATACTTGATTTTTAGGTAAAATTTCAGGTAAACTGGGTAAATTGTTTTTTAATAATAATTTTTTAACATTTTACCAGGCCCCCATTTTGTATCGCCATCTTGGATTCGTACAAAAATTTTACCAGATGATTTCTATAAAATATTTGATTTTTTTTCCAAAATTTCAGGTAGATGGGATAATTAATTTTTAGTAATAATTTTCCCGCCATTTTGTTCTGTCATATTAGATTTTTACCAAAATGTAACCATTTCATCCCATTATGACCTGACAATCGAAGTAGTTTTTTAGATATGCCGCGTACAGACAGGCAGGCGGAATTGTGAAAACATGTTTTTTGGCGTCTAGAGACCCTAAAACGTGAAGATCTGTAAAAACCTAGGACAGTGATTTTTTTCACGATTACAATATTTTCCTTTTGTAAAAATATACAATTTAAAGAAACTTTTGTAGTTAACTTTTTTTATATCTATAAAAATACGAATGAGAATGGGGAGGGGGCTGTACTATGGGCCAATGTGACCTAGATCCCCTCATTACAAAATAGAGATAGAAATAAATCATATACTTCACTTGATTCACGGAGGTAAGTAATTGCATTTTTCTAATTTAATTGTTTTAATTACAGTAACAGGATTGTGTATATCCAAAAGGGGAGGAAAAATACGTATGATAAATTATTCAGTCCAATTCTTAGATCCCAAAACCTTAGTTTTTAAAAAAATCGTTCCTGTTTATTCTATTTTAATAGTTTTTGGGACAATTTTAAATATTTAAAATCCGTGTATATAACTGCTGCTTTCGAGATGTTTGCCCCTTTTCTGCTTCTATATCTGGCTGTATCTAGAAATGCTTGCCAGAACACACATTTATAACACCTTAAAGTTTTTAAATCAGTTAACCAAAAAATATTATCTCTAACAACAACAAGTAATGTTTATCTTGTAATAATTAATGATTTTTATAAAATAATAAACTTTTACTACAGGTTTTCAAATTGTATACCTATTTTATCCAAATTCTTCTCGCAGATTTTATAAAATGACGGACATGCAACGGGCAAAGAAAAACTTTTTAAGAGCTACATGATATAGATTAAAAAATTTTACGTAGGCCAGTTTTGACGCATTCCAGTTCATTTAAAGGATTTCCAAACCCTTTAGAACTTTTTCCCATATTATCCCCAATACGTTTTATGTTGTTCTGGCCGTTTTAATTTTCACTTCTTTCAAATAACCCCGAACATCTGCAACAAATTGCGGCCGCGTATTTTTCTGCATATACAGAAAAATAGGTTTAATAATATGAATATGGTGTGAGGTTCCAAAACTAACTCAAAATATATTTGAGCAACTCGAATAGAACCCAAGTTCGTCCATTCTTATAAAGATCACGCTATACCTGACCATATATTGTAAAGTATATTGCTTTAAGCATATCAATCTTTCAGGTCTGAAATACCTTATACATTAATCATAGAGATCATAGAGTACTCAGAAATCTTCCACCCAGTTATATAATTTCTCCCCGTGTCCTTTAGTTAATATCGATCGAACTGCGGTTGGGAATTAATTAAGAAGGTCTCACCCTTCTTACAGAATCGCCACCTAAATTAACTGGATGGACATACCAAAGAAAGCGGTCCTCTGTGTTAACTCTTGGACACTGTCTGTAGACAATAGAGTCTTGAGGTAACCATGAGAAAAAAGTTAAATGAAGAATTGATTTTGATATGTTAATAACTCATTCCCAATGCAAACAAAACTGGCATTAGTAATCAGAAAGAACATATGAAAGTATGATATAGTTGTGACCACCAGTACCCCAACAAAGATAAAATGTTTTTTTATTTTTGTGCAAAAACGACAAACTATATTTAGACTTTTTAAAATTGTGTGTGTTTGGAATGAAAAAGTCGACAATATGCGTTATTAACTTACACATTATCTATATTTTTTAAGGGTTCAAAAGACTTGTTTTATAAGGTTTGTAAATTTACACCTCAGAGTTCCTATATATTGTGCTCAAGTTATTTGCGTAGAATCTTTTATTTCATAGTACAGTGCTTTTGGCACGTATTTAAATGTGGGGCTCATCACTTAAAATTTGATGATGTCTATGAAAACAAGAAAGTACAAAAATTATCGTTCTAAAAATACTCTGTTGTATGAAGTACATATCATTTTATAAGGTACTACTAAAATATTTTAATCAAAGAAATTGTAGAAAGTTGTAAAAACAATTAACTTGCATTGCTCCACATTTATGGAAATTCAAATATTGATAACTTAATAAAAACAAATTATTGATACAGAAGAATGGGCTAATGAAAATTTTCTTCGAACTATATTATATTTTTACATGTACAATAGTTTTTTATTAATTAACAAAATGTAATTGGGCATTTAAACATGAAACTCATTTAATTGCTTTCCTTAACAAAAGTTGAGGTTTTTTAAATTTCTTTTATAACTAAATCGCAGCTTTTACCTATTATTGAAAAGCGGCATAATCGCTGGGGCGGGCCCTGATCTCGTGTTCATCATTTTTATCCGGATACGGTTATAAGTTCAGACCGTTCTAGACCAGTATACAAGCATAATTAATAATTAGATTTCAAAAATGTTAAAAAAAATAAAGCCCTATTTTTAAAATTTAGAAAGTGTTAAATTAACTGAATTGAAAAACATATTATAGTTTATTGCACTGCAAGTGGAATACGAATTTAAGCAGACTAAGTAATGCACTCAAAAACAAAATGAGATTTTTTTTAAGAAAAAGAATTTATATTCAAGTTTTTTGCGATAAAGCCGAATAAGTGTCGAAAAATGCCAATATCTCTAAAATGGCTTCATCCAATTTTAAACCATTATCTATATGAACTTTAGAAAGGGTATATGCTGATGCAACATTTTTATAAATATCCAGTAATTAAGAAAAACTGTTATTTTCTATGTATATTATAAATCAAAATAAAATAAAATTAATAGTAATTTTTCCTACTAGCCTAGCTGTCAAAGTTGGAGTAAAGAAAAACTAAAAAGAATTAATTTTTTATTTTTTTCGGCTACGTCGATTTAGATTGCAGCATCCTGATAATAAAATATGTCCCATTTCGCCCGTAATATGTGGAACATATTTTGGCCCATAGAACAAGAAAATGTCAAAATCTCAATTTGAGAAAAACTGGATATATAAGCAATTAGAGATTTAAATATAAAAAAAAAACAAGATGTTAGTGTCTTTTAAGAACATTGCGTGAAAGGACTAAATTTCCACAAAATAGCTGTCGAAACAAATATGTCCTTATTTCGCCGATTTTTCAAATCTCGCGTGGCTTAATAATACGAAGGGTGACACTGTCAAATAAATATTTTACATGAAACTTCATTCTGATCCTGATCTCTTTTTTTTTATTTTCATTTAGTTTCAAAATGGAGGAATCTTATTATTTGCACTTGTTAATACACTTAACTAATTTTATGTATTATACGTTCTTCGTTCCAAAATATATCTGCCAAACTAAAAGATTAATTAATTGTAATTTAAATTCCCTAACAGGCGCGGCGCCATCACATTTAATGCAGATTTCTCTCTTCTCTTACCTGATCGGGGTTTTTTGATTTTTACTAAATTAAAACATTCACTTATATACAAAAATATTGGCGTTTAAATACTACCGTATATACTAAACTCTAAATAACCTAGTGTAAACTACAAGACGCGATCTAATAAAGCAATATCGGCAGATGGCACGGATTTTGGCTGCAATAATTTGATCACTGATGGCGAAACTGTGACAGGCACGGCCCGAGCTCGCGAAAATCTGATTGCCAGGGAAAATCTTTAGCGCAACAAGGCATCCAGAGTTATGGGCAAGGCCTGGAATGAATTATCCGCCGGCGAATAATCTTAATGAATGAACGGATTTTTGTGCAATTTTTTAAATTTTATTTTCAAAACAACTATACTTTACAGTCACTTTACAAAATTAATAGTATCCACAGTGTGATGAAAAGCACCTAGGCGTTGGATATTTGTATAAGCTTATAGTTTTTAACAAACATATTTTACATATTATATAGTTCTTAATAAATAGATTTTACATGTTATAAAGACAATTATTGCTTCGAATTAAAAGACATTAAAATCTAGGAAAGGTATATTTCTTAATAACAGAAAACTAAAATATTGTAATATCAATTTTTGAAATTATGTGGTTTTATGTTAGATAGCTTTAAAGAAAAAATATTTATTCACCTGGTTATTAAAAAACGCAGCAGAGAAACAACTATTAGACCTTCAAATCATATCCTTCATATCACAATTATAGTTATAGAATATACACATTAGGGCTGTCAGTCCCGGGATAACGAGATAAGAGAAATAATACAGATTTTGCTGGCATTTTATGCGTTAATGATTCCTCTGTTTTTCTTCTATTGTGCCTGCAGCTTTCACTAAATTTAAATTTCATGAATGAATTTTCCAAAATGAAAATGAAAACATCACTTTGCACTGATTTCCAAGATACTTAAGAACGAGAACTAAGCAACGCATAACTATTCTGAAATTCTTTGCTATCTCACAAATCCGGGCTCTATAAACTCTAATTAAATTAATTCCCCTTGTAGAAATTCTTGAAACGGCAAATGAATCTTTATGCATTAAATTGCAAAAGGAATTATAAAAAAAATTGAAAATGTCGACTAATACAAAAGCAGACTGAAAAAATTGGTAAATTCCTTAACCCGGAACTTCCTTCGTTATGAATAATTCGTTTTACCAACAAACAAAAGTATACTTTATTGTCGCAGGAAAATTGTTACAATTTTATGGACAAAGCAAAATTTACCTTAAAACAAAACAATGAAAAAACGAAATATTAATCGAAAAAAAATCATATTTTTCGATAGGTCAATGCAAATACATAAATTGTAAATATAACATTCGTTATATTCGTAACATTGCCGTAAAGCGGTTAATAAATCCAGGTGACCTAACAAAAGGAAATAAACAATACAATAAATACAACAAAATAATATTGGAATTAAAATTACGCGACCTTAAACTCTATTTTGTTATCGTTATACAAGCAAAATAAGTGAAGTTAAACAAAAAGTCTCCTGAACTGATATAGTAATTAAAGTGTGTTATTCATTATTAAAATCATTAACGAAGTAAAAAGGTCTTTCAATAAGGTACGCTTTGGTTTTTTTTTCGGAAGAGTGCAAACATATTTATAATGTTCTGAAAGATGATTGACAAGTTTTATGACGTTGTAAATAATTGATTTTTTTATTAATCCTGTGGAAGGAATGGGAAGGTATATGTCATGCCTAAAGTTTCTGGTAGGATATACGTGTTGTGGCCTTTCAGGAAATGTGCTTATAT
Organism: Kuschelorhynchus macadamiae; assembly: GCA_030620095.1. Classification (NCBI taxonomy): domain Eukaryota; kingdom Metazoa; phylum Arthropoda; class Insecta; order Coleoptera; family Curculionidae; genus Kuschelorhynchus; species Kuschelorhynchus macadamiae. The sequence goes on along the minus strand of JAUTXW010000253.1, from coordinate 1,302,455 downwards.
TTTTTCTTATCAAACAGACGGTTTCTAAAATAAATTATGCAGAAAATGTTAATATTTGATGTTTTTTGAAACATTATTGGCAGAGCGCTCTATTATTAAGACCAAACAAATTGCTCTCTTTTGAAGCCTAAAAATACTAAGAAATTACTCGGTGATACAGCAACCCCAAAACGGAAGGCCATAGCGCAAATGGGATTCGAACAGAGAGAAATAAGTAAGTCTGTCAGAAGACACGTCCAGTTCTTTTGAAACTGATCGAATGGCAAAGCAGGTGATAGAAAGTTTTTTAGTTAAGGTGTCCATATACTTAAACCATTTTAGGTTGTTATTTATATTCAGAGCCAGGAATTTAACCGACTCAACGTATTTAATATTGCTGTTAAGTAGCTGAAGTGGTTGTGAAGTCCCCTTATAAAGATAAGGCAAGTGTTTTATCCACATTGAAGCAAAGCAGATTAGAATCGGACCAAGCCTTAATCATAACAAGGTTGTTGAAAATATTAGAATGTAAAGACGTTGTATCAAAATCACTCCATGTTATGCTTGTGTCGTTAGCAAAGACGTTGGTGATATCATTAATGTATAACAAGAGACTCCACTCGTAATCAATTTACAATCAGAATCACAGCCATTTGCCCTTACAAATTGTTTCCTATTCCCGAAATAAGATTTAAACCAACTTAAATAAACACCACGGATTCTATAAAAATTGAGGTTGCTTATCAAAATTTGACGATTAACACAGTCAAAGGCTTTTGCATAGTCACAAAAAACTGAGGCGGTGGGGTGGTTGTTATTGAGGGATAAGTAGACGTCGCTAAGCAACGAGAATATGGCCTCACTGATGCACTTGTTGGGAAAAAATCCAAACTGATCCGGGGATATTATCTGATGTTTGAGGAGAAATGGCATAAGACAATTCTTCAGTAACCTTTCAATTATTTTTTATAGCATTGGTAGTAGAGCAATTGGGCGATAATTGCAAGAGTTAGTTTTTTCGCTCCCTTTATGAAGAGGAATAATTATAGCTGTTTTAAGGCACTCAGGGAATATACCTTTTATAAAGGATTCATTTATTAGTGTTGTAAGGGCCCTTATGACTGGGAGCGGCAGGTTTTAATTGATAGAGCATCAGTGCTACAAGAAGACTTGCTTGGGATGTTATCCATTTCTTTCAATAGTTCCATGCTGCTAACAAGGCTTAAGAAAAGGCTATCAGCGACATTTTTCGATGGAGGGAGAAACGATTATTAGGAATAGTAAATTTAGTTCAGTACATAGTCATTTAGGAACATATGTACACTGTCTTTTCAAACATTTTTATTGGGCACCATTTTGTTCCATCAATTTGAAATTGAATAATATTTTACCAGTTTCTACCTGTGCACAACTTGATTTTTGGGCATAATTGAGAATAAATGCAATAAGTAGTTTTTACATTGACTCACAGCGTCATTTTGATCTGCCATCTTGAATTTGTACCAGTTTATCTCTATATTACACTTAATGCCTGCGCACAATTTAAAATCAATCTAATAAGTAATTTTTTAAATATTTTATTAGACCACCATCGTTTTGATTTCTTTCATTCATACCAAAATGTTACCAGTTCATTAATGTGTAACACTTTTCACTAGGCCGCCCTCTTGTTTCGGCATATTGGATTTTTAGAAAAATATTACCAGGTCATCCACAAATGACCCCTTAGTTTTTGAATGAAATTTGAAGTCAATCTAATAAATAGTTTTTAAGCTATGCCGCGAACTGACAGGCAGACAGGCAAATCGGAAAAATGGACTGACGGAATTGATAAAACATATTTTTTGGGATCTAGGGTCGCTAAAACGTGAAGATTATAAGCATTTATTTTATGGTGATTTTGTTCCGCCATCTTGAATTAGTATTGATTAGATTAGTTCGATGGTATCAAATTATCTATTGGACTCGCCAGAACAAACCAAATGAGCCCAAACTCGAGGGGTTTACAAGCTAGTATCAGCAGTACTATTTAGTAGCATCAAGCTAATCAGAATAAGTCAATGGTGTCCAAATTATTGCATTTTCGTTCAAATTACTTTGGATTAAAATCGAGCGGTACCAAATTAATGTATTGTCATCCGAATTACATACAAATTAAGCTAATAAAAGCGTGTTAAAAGTATGACACGATGGAGGCAGTCCTTAAGGTATAATTATATTTTCCTAAAAGCAACATCAACTAGGTCAACGATTTTTGATTGTTTTTTATCAAATAACATGAAAGGCTACTCACTTTTTTTACATTAAGCGAGTTAAGATCATTAAATGTCGCATTTGCAAAAAATATTAAATGAACTGTATAACAAGGGGTGGATAGTTTTTGACAAATTTGTTCGCCCAGCATGTGTTGATCCGATAATGGTTTCTCAAGTAACTGTACATAAAGGTTCGTCAAGAAGAGGAGGAATGTGCTTGAACTCAAATCAAAACGTTTCACAGAACTACGGTCAAAAATTATATCAAAAAATGTATTTCATTGACACATTATAAAAAAGAACTTACACTTAAGATGCCATTAGGATTAGGTCGAATATTTTCGACTTATTCCTGATATACCTATTTCTGTTTATATACAACTTGTAATAACAATGTATTCTTCACTTATTTGGTCAAAATTATCTCCCCTGATCATCATATTTAAGATCAGCCACCCAGTATTATATTTTTTCCAAAACAATCCCCCATTATTACATTATTTTGTTTCAAAAAGGTAAAACTTAACTCTCAAACTTTATGCATAAATAAATGAGTCTTAGCAGATAGCCTGAAAATGCTATCGGTCTTGGCTCTCTGAACTGAGTGGGTCATCTAACCCGAGTCGTAAATAAGAACTATCTGATGAAAAATTGTCGCAGGCAGATATCATATTGTTTCGTGACATTACATCGCCTGACTTAAAAAAATTGCGGCTGCTTACGTTCGGTATTAGTTTGAGATATCTTTTTCAGATATGCCTACCTTTATTTAATTTTCTAAAATGTTAATTTAAGGAACTGATCTTATTTTTATAGCTAAAGATTTCCTGAATGTCAACATATATATATATATATATATATATATATATATATATATATATATATATATATATATATATATATATATATGTATATATATATATACATATATATATATATATATATATATATATATATATATATATATATATGTTGTTTTTTAGTCCTTCAGGGATGGAATGGAAAAATACAACGTGTTTTTAGTCCGGGTGTACATCCGTTCACTACTGTCGTTCTGAAAACTACAGTTTTTCTGACGTTTCGCCAAAATTACACTTGGCCTTTTCGAAGTTTTCGCTCTCGCGTCCGAATGAGTCTCTCTCTCTCTCTGATTAGTCACGACAAAAAACATTAAGTATTTGCCTAGGGGCTCTGAAGATAAAAGGTCAAAATCGTCAAACGTATTTAATAAAATGTCAGAGCTGTACAAAGTATTCTAATTAGTTGCTAACAAAAAGAGAAGTCCAAAGGAGGTCAAAGGAAGACAATGGCAGAGTGTTTGTTCTACATAGAAAACATCAAACACAACTTTTTGCAAAAATTTTTCCAATGTCATAAACATTATATCAATTTTCACATAAGTAAAAAAAAAACATAACATAGAGTAAACCATTTTTATACAAATGAAAACAATGTTAATATAAATTTAAAATCAACATAAAGTAAAATACAGTTGTCTTTGTTCAAGTTAAAAAAAAACAGGCTCTGAAAATCGAAAAAAGTAAATAACCATTTTTATTAGTATTTGATGACTTCGAAGCTTCTGTTATCCAAGAGGAAAGTCATATAAGTATTAAAAGAAATTTATAATGCAAGTCTGATTTGTTGGTATAAAACCAAACATCAGATCTAGGAAAATTTGTTGCCATAACGCCTATAGAAGGAGGTAGTTTGTAAATGGCTTTTTATGGAAGTAGTTGCTGGCAGCATTCTTCCCAAGTTTGTATTCTATCGGCCCTAAACACAACTGATGAGAGCGTTCAAAAAACAACAAATGAGGTAGCCTAAAGTGCAAGTTATCACACAAAAAATCTTAATACAAAAACTATGGATATTCCATTAGTACTCGTAAATATGTTTTTGATGAGAATTTTTTAACTAAGTTTAGGAATTAGGTGAAGTTTCTAAACTTAAAATGAGAAAGAATTAATTACAATATTTAAAAGTATCAAACTGTGACATTTACTTATTCGTCAAGATTAGCACATATACGCACGTCGCATACATAGACGAAACAAATTTATTGTAACCTGTGCTAATCTTGACTAGTAAGTAAATGACACAATTTCATACTTTTAAATATTGTAATGGATCCTTTCTCATTTTTAGTTTAGAAACTTCATCGAATTCTTAAATTTAGTCAAAATCTCCTTATCAAAAACATATTCAGTAATATAATACCCATGGCTTTTATATTAAGGTTTTTTTACAATGAAATTTTTTATATTGACAGATACAGAGATAGAAAAAGATTGAAATGCTCTTTGATTCGTATAAATGTTATGCTAAAGCTTAACACATTTTATATGTGTTATGAATTAACTCATTCAATTCTTTCTTCACTTTCCATTTTATCTCTACGTGCACACAGCCACTATCCCTTAACTTATATGGTAAAGTCAAAAAAAAAATTGCGAATTGTAACAAAAATTCTGACTGGACATTATCAGCTAATAAAATACCTTCACAATATAATAAAGCTGAGAGAAACCCTTCTTTGTTGGAGGTTAACAGCTGTATTTTTCAAGATGTTCAGTGGATTCACTGGGGCCGAGGAGATGTGCCTCTTATAGTAATACATACAGAAAAGGTTTGTTATTTTCATTAGCAGCCGATCAAAATCTCCAAACAAGATCCAGAGGTCAGTTGAAACAGTACGATGTTTGGTTGGTTTTTGATTAGTCTGCTATTTAGGCCAGTTCTCAGAGACATGAAATATTACACAATTACATATTCTTCTTCTTTTCAGCCTTCTACCGTCCATTGCTAGACATAGTCCTTCTCTAAACTATGCCATATTTCTCTATCTTGCGCGACCTGCAGCTAGTTTTTACCAGCTCTTTCTCTGCTGCCATCTGACCACCTTCTGGGTCACCATCTTATGATTCGGTTTGCCCCATGCTTTAGGGACTTTCTCGTTATGTGTCTTGCCCAGCTCCATCTTAGCTTTGCGACTCTCTCAATAATATTGGTAATCCTCGTACGTCATTTGGGACGTTTTCGGTTTGGTTGCAATTTTTACGTGTTATTGTCTACGATAATACAGAAAAAATGCAGATGTCTATATTTGACATTACTCTCGCTTTGCTGTAGCTCATTTAAAGTCCGATGTTCTTTGAGGTCGTGGCTAGATCTGCTGGCATTTGTTCCAGCTCTTCTTCATTTCTTATTCTTATATTAAGACTATGTCATCTGTATATGGTATGTAACTGAGACATACATCGTATATGTTGAATCCCTTTTCCTCCCAATCTAGTCTTTAAATACGTTTCTAGGGCCAATGTAAAGAGATGGTATTTCCTTGTCTGAAGCCTCTGTGTAGAGGTATTTTTCCTGTACTTGTTTGATTTTAACGTGAATAGTGATTTTCTTGTAAATATCTCTTAATAACGTGCTACAGAGACAATCGATTCTTGCGTAGTTTAGTCCGTCAAATATTGACTAAAATTCTACAGTCGAAGGCTTTTTGGAGTCTGCAGAGTTTGCAGGTGGTCGATGGTCGTTGGTGCTGAAACCTTTCTATAGACTGCTTGCTCAGCAGGTTTCTAGAACTCCAGTTTTCCTCTCCGTGGTTTTATCAGAATCCTTGTTAACAGCCTATATAAATGAGGTAATAAACTAATTTAGAATAGTTTCTAATATCCGGTGTCGGCGATTAGGTATAGAAAGGGTTATCGACTATTTGATTCATTTAGGTGTAAATTAAGAGAATCTCTTAATTTTTTACTTTCTGTACTATATCTCCAAAGATGTGCCAAAATTCGCCAAAGTGTTTAATACTTTAGTTTTTTTATTTTACAACAAAAAAATGGCTATCCCAGAATTACGTGCGATAAATAGTTTCGGACGGCTTAGAAAATATGAAAAAAATCTCTGTGCCTCGGGCGAGAAGAACATTATTGAAAATATACTTTACAACAAAACAAATGCGACCTTATTGAATTCATATTCATGTCATTTTAGTTTTTCTTCAGAATTCGTCGTGTATTTCAGAGAATGTAGAAGTGAAGTACTAACATTACAGTTTTAAAAATAGTTTCGTAATAGCTCCCATTACAGCATTAAAGCTGTAATGAATTCGTTACAACAATTGAATTTACTGAAACACCTGTCCTGTACCGTCTTGCCGATACCTACAGCAATAGACAAATTAAAAATACCTATAACTGGACAATAAATATCAAAAACTATCGGTATATCGATAGTTATCTGTATATAGATACCTATCGATAATTATCAATATATCAAAAAAACTATCGACATATCGATAGGAGATATGCTATCGTTTATCGACTGGTAAAATCTAATATCGCCTATCCTTACTGCTGACAAAAAGCTATTGCACAACTGTAGCCCGTACGTGAGGTAGAATTTTTCTATTCGAAATCCGTTTTCATTTATTAAATACGAATTTTACTACTACCCTCGAAACACTTAAATATTCATTTGTCTTTTACCTACTTCAAAGGCAAATGAAATAACCCTTAAGATGGTAACGTTGTGATATGCCTACCATGGTAAGTTACATGCTGCCTAGCTACATCACTGGAATAACTTTTTAACAACACATTTTCTGATGTCTTATTTATGATAATTAACATAAAAATGATAAGTAAGATTAATGTCAAACTATGTTTTAATATTTTTGATGATCGCCATTTCTGCCATAGCTTATCATATTTAATTATGTTTATTAGATTTAATATCGTTTATTATCTTTTATACCGAAAATTATCAGTAATAGATAGTGTATTACAAGATATCGCGTAATGTTAGTTGCAATATCTGTCTCACTGTTGTTTTTTTAACGTAGTTTTGCTTGAAGAAATATTGTGTATTTCATTGCCAAATCATTATCAAGCAAGAGTTTCTACGAATTGAAAGTCTACTAGAAGCTCAACGTTCTTTGGATTTGGGCTCACTAGCTTGTATTGATTTTGGTTTGGGTCTACCTAATCAACTACTAAATCAAGATCCACCAGCAGAAAAGAGTTGATGCTACAGTAGTTATGAACATTTCAACGTATGACGAGTAAATTGCAGGCAGTCTTAGAAAAGGAAACTATTGGCCCCTTCTCAAGGATCTTACACCAGCTATAGAAAGAAAAAATTATCGGACGTTGAAGCGCTACAAGAAACATATAACTGAAAAAACCAAGACAACACTCACATCGCACCATAGCAAGTCTCTACACCTGTACGGCCTCCCCAAAGATCCACAAAGCGATTACGACTAATCACAAGCACCAGGAACTCACCGACCAGCGAACTCTCCAAACATCTGCCCAGCAACTGGAGTACATTTTGTAACTATTGTTAAAGATATCTCTTTAGAACCAGAAGACCAATTTGTAAGCTTTGATGCGGAAAGTCTGTAAGGAAATATTTCACTGAGAGTCGTTGTCGATCATCACGTCCAAGCTTGATGAAAAACAAAACTGAAAGAACTTCGTTAACACTGGGTGGCGTTATGGACCTGTTAAAGTCTTGTCTACGTAATTCATACTTTCAGGTTAAAGATAAGTTTTAAGCTCAAGATGACGGTCTTCCTATGGTAATCCCTCTCTCCAGTGGTGGCTAAAATTTACATGGAGTGGTTTGAAAATCTTGCCATAGAAATAGCACGATTTAAACGTAAAGTTTGGTTAAGATATGTTGACGATACTTTCATTATATGGAATAAGGTTAACAAACATCTGGAAGCATTTTTAGAGCATTTAAATAATATCCGCTCTTCTATAAAGTTTACACCGAAGAAATAATAAAATTTCAGCTTACCTTTTCTTGGTGGCTCGCCGGAAGCGAAATCGGGAAATACTTTTAAATAAAACCAAGCTCGATAACACAAATCACAAATTGTATCTAGCAAATACCTTTGAAAACATCAAAAGCATAGGGAGAAGGAGGAATCAAGATCGGATATCGCTAAACATTCCTGGAACAACGACCATAGAATCCAATGGTCAGAAGCTAAAATCCTTCATAATGAACAACATTGGAAGATAGGGAAATTTAAAGAGGTATTCATAAAACATAACAAAAAAGTCTCTAGAAAGCCTAGTATCGGTATTACAGATGTTTGGAGACCTTTACTCTCGCTCACGGACATTTCACGCTGTGGCGCTTCAGTTCAGTTTGATCGGTTGAACTAAAATTACAGACGATTCAATTTTGAAATTGAATTGCGTGTCTAGCCGTTCTATCAGATAAAAGACTTCAAATTTGGTATGCCTATTAACAACCATTAGAAGTACCATTGCAAAAGTTTTTCTCAAAAATAGTTAAACCTGAGTAAAACTATGAAAAAATTCGTAGATTCTTTTTATTATTCTATTATGCGGTTTTCGTTGTTTTGTAGATTAAGTATTGTACATAGACATCTGAAAACAAGTTTCATAGGAAATTTGAAAACAAAGAAATCACTGTTTTTGTTCGAATATAATCAATAGAATCCGCTATACTATACGCAGGATTCTCTTCCGCTAGAATGCCACCAGTGTTAATCCAAAAAAAAAAGGAATAGCACTCCTTTTTTCGTGAAAATTTTTAGACAGATCGACTCCACAATTGACTGATATCTTGCAGCTTTAGATTTTCTGTACATCTACGGACACATTATTTACATGTGACGTGTTAGCTGGTTTTATTTATTTATATGCCCAAAAGAAATCCATTTACAGAGTAATATAGTAGGTAATCTTATAATAGTTAGAGGTACACCTGAATATAAACAACGGCTAAATGTATACTAGGTATATTTAATTAGTACAAAAAAGAAAATTGATATGAAACTTAATAACTAAATAATATACAAGCACTGATATATTGAATAACTAATCTGTAGGAGAAAATATACGTAAACTAAAGCCGTGGAACAATGTGTAGAGAACAATAAGGCAATTTAATATTCTACAATTTAATGATTGAAAGATAAGAGATGATTGTCAAAACCCCGTTGCAGAAAACCCTTTTATTCCAAATTCTTCAAAAGAACTTCAAAAATTTCCTTTGAACATTATCGAGAGCTGTAACATGAATTTGATAAATTGAATACCAAATTAAACAGCAGTATATAAGTTTAGAGCGTATTAAACAGCAAAAACTGTATTAAAGCGTCAATATTACTAAATTTTTTACAATTTCGAATAACAGAACTTTTATCGCGGTTGACATACATAAGCCTTCAGTATTATAATATCCTAAGAGTCTATGATTACTTATGGAATAGTTAAAACACATTGGATTACGCACCACTTATGTAATATAGTAGGCTGTTGTTGCAACAGAGCGTAGTACCCAACCCTTCCAAACAGTTTCAGGTCATTCACGAAAAATATTTTATTACATGTGATAGGCTCAAACAAATCGATAGTAAATGACAAAAATCTCAGTGGTCATAAGTTGAACCTCTAAGGGATCTCATACCGAAAACTGTTAAGAAACAAAAGCCTTGAAATAAGATTTAAAAAATAAAACCTGTGATTTATTAAAATCAATGGACCATAGTTTTTTGAGGATAACTAAATGCTGTATTTGATGAAATTCCTTCGAAAACTCTGTGTAAATTAGTTACAGTTGATCTTTGTGTAGTAGAGCGGAGTAGGGAAGATGTGGTTGTGCCAAAGACATAAAAAGAACTAGAATAATGATGGACGCCAAAAAATGGCACCACCATGCAGAGTTGTATATGATAGGTATTTTTTTTCTAGAATTTTTCTGTCGTTTTGTTGTCAGTGTTTTATAACCATAACTAACTTCTCATTATTCGCCCTTGCAAGCAGAAGAAATGTCTGTTAAAATGTATTAAATTTTGGAAAACAATATTTTCACCTACTATTCAAAAACTATTAATACAAAATATAATGAAGACTTTCTTGATAAAATAGAAAGATAAATGATTCAAAAAGCAATATACAGTGGTCCCTAACTAATTTCATGTAGTGATACAAAGAACAGAGAGAAGTTATACAGCCGCTTTAAAGTTGGGGTCACGATGGCGCTTCCAATGTTACCGTGGGTGCCATTTTATTTATTCTAATCTATTATTCTAAAGCTTTTTCCATATCTAAGGGTCGTAAAGAGCTCTCTCGAAGACTTTTGCAAAGTTTCTACAAATATTTATAGCGTTATTTTAAATAGAACACACTTTAACATGTGTTAGCGGGTATCATCAATATCTGACGGTCCCAGATTTTCGTCAACATATTTTGACGCCAACACATGTATAGGGGGTGTCCCGAAAATAAGGGCCAATATTTTCACAGAGTAATCTAGCCCATATCAAGAAGACTAAAATGTCTGACTGAGCCCCTCTAAAGGTCGTTTTTCCTAAATATTTTCGGAATGTTTAAAGATTAGATTATAAAATTTGGATAATTTGGTAATTTTTATACGCTGAGCCGAATTCTGAAGCCAAACATATCAATACTAATTTAGGGGCACGAGTGGAAGGGGGAGTAGGAAAAGTCGCCCTAACTTTTTTCTGCTATAAAGTTTAAGGTTTTCTAAAAACGAAACGCACTCTTCGTTTAATTCGTTAGGATAGACAGGAAGATTTGGGTTCAGAAAATAATTAAATCACTCAACTTTCACTTTTTAACTGAAAATTGTGTGTTTAATGTCATGTAATACAATTTTCAAATCTATTTTTCTCGAAAACCTTTCTTTTCTAGAAAACCCTAAATTTTGATAAAATGGAATTGTAAATTTAAAAAATTTAAGCAGGAAACTCTTCCCCCCCCCCCATACGTGACGTTCCTGATTTAGTATTGATATTTTTGACTTCAGGATTCTAGTCAGTGTATAAAGAATATCCAAAATACCCAAATTTCATATTCTAATATTTAAACGTTTCAAAACTATTTAGCAAAAACCATCTTCAGAGTGGCTCATTATCGGGGGTGTAGCCCCCTGACGGATCAATTTTCGATATAACATTACATGATATTTTAATCGTTTTTATGATATAGCTTACTGTGTAAAAATATTGACAGTTAATGTTAGGACACCCTGTATATTCACGGTAATTCTAATGCAAGAAAGTATAGTCAAAAGTAAAACGCTATTTTTAGCCGATCTCTTATTAAATAATTTTATTGGTCAGAACAAAATATACAATTATCAGATTACCATATAATATATTAAACAAAAATAATACATTACAAAATAACAATAATTATTCTACCATCTACATTAAATAGCTACAATATTATATACAACTCTGTAATATTTATATTTCTCATTATTGAAAAATTACATTAACATTTCATATTTACAAAGTACTATGTACTTGCGCAAAACTATAAAAAATCTGTACCTGAAGTTGTGTTTCCTTAGTACGATACGAACCTTAGAATTATAATGCTATTTAGAAAAATCGAATTAGAACATATATTTCAAATTAAGTTGTCAGCTCCGAGTTCAACATTACGTTTTTTTCGAAAATATATGGATTGTATTATTTAGCATCTTCTTTAACTTTAATCGGCATTACATATATGATTATACATGTGTTAATATGTTTTATTACTTAACCCCTGAGTCTTGGAAGCTACTGTTTCTGGACATGTATTTACTGAAATATCTTCTTGATATTTCATAAGAATCTCGATTTGAACAGAACTAAAAAAATATCCTCTAAAGTAAAAAAAGGAACTACGGTATAGAAAATATATGTTTATACGATTATCGCAATTTCTTTTAAATTTTGAATCCTGAATGTATAGCTACCTGTCGATCAAAAAAATTTAACTAATTAAATTTTGAGCAGATAGTGGTACAGCTCACATGTTTATTTTAAAATGTTTAATTCAGATACAATTTTAAAATTAAATTGCTTTGAAAGCGCAACAAATTTTTTAAAGCAGTGGACAACTTTTAGCTAAGCTTGGCCTTATTAATATTTAAAAACTTAATATATTGTATTTACTTATAACATATAAACGGTTTAAATGACCTTCAGACACTAACACTGTTATACTTTTTTAGTTAGGGAAGTTTGGCAGGATAATAATCTGAGAATAATTTTAACTTTCCATAAATATGATATTTACCCCCGTATTAACTTAAAACGTTTAAGAGTTAGACCAGCTGCCATGAAAACTACTTACTTACTAACTGTTAGTTCACCAGTTATGTTTTGACTATTTCACTGTCATTTTGTAATGGCGACATTTACAAAAATTAGTTGTTTTATTGTTGCACATGTCATCTTAAACCTATAACTGGCAAGTTAGACCTGGTCTTAATTTAAACCTCTTTAGTGAATACGGGTGTTAATGTTTTTAATAGACTGTCCTGACAATAACAAAAACAAAAATAAAGAAATTCAGAATGCAACAAAGGTAAAATGTATTTTTTAAATAATATATTTTTCCTGTCGTACAGTATGTTTTTAAATTTGAGTTACATGGTTGGGAAAACCTAAAGTTGGCATAATTTGCCAAAAAATGGCATTCCGTTGTAATAATTTAGATGATATTGTATCTCTTTATTTAATGAAAACCTGTGGATTTTGTATTTGAATGGACATCCAGCTCGTTAGCTAGACTGATGGGATTTCGATCGGTGATATAAAATTGCTGAAAATTAAAAAATAAAAATATTTATAAATTCTGCATATTTAGTAAAAACCGTGCCATAAGAGATAATGTGCAATAGAGAGAGAGACGGAGAACGCTCCACTACGTACTGAAGTTAATAGAAACACATTGCCTCTTATGGCAGGGTTATTTTTCAAATTTACCTTTAGAGATAAAGGTATCAAACCTAGTATATTTATAATCATCAAGACCTATTGAAGGGCATATATTATACGGGGTGTTTCATTTAAAATGAAGTTGATGCTCATTTGTTAACTTTCCGATAATCTTTTGTGTATTGTAAATTTTACCAATTCCGTTAAAATCCAAAAATGTTTGTATTTAAAGTTTTTTGATAACTCATATAATAAAGTCTCTAGAATACCGTTTAAAATATAACTAGACATTCTATGTAATTTTAATATTATTATATATACATACAGAGTTATTCATGCTCAGTGACCTATTAGAAGTGTCTAGAGAACCAATGAATAGATTACTTTGAAAACTTGGCTCTGTCCAAAGATGAACATAAACTCTCTTTTTAAAATATTTTAAATTGTGCGGTGTTGCCGCTTCTACCTTAAACAAGTGGCAACATCCGTTTTCTAAATAGAACGTTCTGTATATTATCGCATTTTTAAATTACCCTGAAAATTCTGTACACGTTTTGTGTTACATTTCTTATACCTAAATTCAACTGTTTTCGAGAAACTAGCGATTTAAATTGCAGTGGATTGTAGTTAAGAGTATTAGTTTTTAGTTATTTATCTCCTGACACAAAAATCTACTTTGGCAGGAAATATCAAATTTTGACACCTCCGGTCAAACCAGAAATTAGTGTGGGGAAATAGATAATTAAAAACTAGGATAGGAAAATGAAAACCATTTCGTTGCAAGTTAAGTCGTTTGGGAGGTATATAGCTTCCAAGGGTCAAAAATGTCAATTTCCAAGCGTCATTCTCTCGAAGAGTTGAATTTAGGTATAGGAAATATAACAACAAAAATTCAATAATACATAGGTTATTCCATTTAGAAAACGGATGTTATCACTGGTTTAAGTTAGAAGCGGCAACACCGCATAATTAAAAACATTTTAGAAAGAGAGCTTATGTTGACCTATGACCAGAGCCAAATGTTCAAAGTACTGTGTTCATCGTTTGTCCAAATACTTCTAATAATATAATACCCCTGGTTCTTTCAGTGTTTAATGTCCGAGTACGAAAAATTATTTTTTGAGAAAAATCTAGTTTAAATAGTAATAAACCAAATTATTATTTTTAATGCCCTAGGGTGTTATTTTTCTATAATAATAGTGATGGGAAATCTGGATCTTTTCAAAGATACGGGTCAACGGATCTGGTCAGTTTAAAGACCCGGATCAGCGATCCGGATCTCAGAACTCTTTAAATTCATTAAAATAGGCGGGCCATATTCGTCATATTATGTATGCGTAGCTTTATCCATCTAAAAACTTTGTAAGCATGCAACATCGGTTTTATAGACAGTACCGTCCGAACATTTTTTTAGTTTTTCGCGACGAGTAAAATGAGTGGCGACCTCACCAGTCTAGTTTTTGTTTACACATTTGTATACGATTTACAGGGATGCGTTTTAAGTGAAATAATAATTTTTAAAGATATTATACTTTTAACTTACAAGGCTTAAGAGTCTTGCTATAGTGGTTTTGAAGTTGTTTTTTTTTTATTATGAAATATAGATTTTTATATTTCTTTTTATTAACTATCATTCTATTATCATCACTAATTATAAGGCCATCTGAACTTTAATATACACATTACACAAAAAAGTAGAGATTTAAATCTGTTATCTAATCCACACAACATAAATCTAAATTTTAAAAGACTGGTGTAATATGATGTTTTTACGATGATTTACGAAGTCAACAAGCTAATCAACCCCAAATTAAATTTTTACACGAGATTCTGGCTATATAGAAATTCATATTTCATGGGAATCAACATTCAATAAGCTAATGACCGTCGTCGACGGCTCCGCGGTTCAGCTCACGACACGAGACCTACAAACAAGGATGATGCATTGAACGAACCGACGAACCGACTGAAGTATTGACAAACGCATCTCAATGCTTCATTTTGCTTTGTCTCGATTTCAAAGATCCGTGATCCGGCTCTCAATATTTTCAAGACCCGGTTCCCGTGGGTCAGTATAAAGATCCGGATCAGTCGTGAACGACACATCTGAATAATAATACCCTAGGGCGATATTAATTCTTACTTAACAGACTTTGATATAATGTCATTATTTGTCAATAATAAACTAGATGCACATTAAGTAAATTATTATGTTAAATTTTAAATTAGTATAGAAACTTTACTTAGTAAGTAAACAAAATTGGTCTCTTTAAGAGGATTTGTCAGCCTGAGTTACACCATTTTATTTTTTTTACATATATCTGTTCATTTTTTGTTGACTAAAACATTATAAATTTAAATTAGGTATCCAATAAATTTGTAGGTATAATAAAAAACGCTAAAATTATATACTTTATATTTTCGTGGTGATGACAAATAAATATCATAAGTATTTGTATAAGACCTTAAAGAGTTCTTTATTACTAAAATAAGTAAAGGGCTTAAAGTCCAATGAAAATTAAATATGCATCTAAATTTGTACAAATAAATCATTGAAAAATATCGGCTAGCGATTTGTTGTTATATTATACGATATTGTATTTTATTTTTAAACATCTTTTAATATGTCTACAATATCAAACTCAAAAGGTAGAAATAGGAACTACATACGAAAACAACCTCTTTACTAAACAGCGTTCTGGAATATGCAGTTACATTGTATCGCCCGTTTTGTCAATTACTCTGTTTTCTTACAAACATTTGTTAATCCCAAACATATCCAAAATTTAGAAAAACCTCGCCCTTTGTTTAGTAAATAAGAAGAATTTTTATATTTTTTGATTTTTAATAAATTTAAAACTGTGGCATGTATCTCAAAATCTGGTCATAGGATCAAGTTGTGAAATTCGAGAACAGCACTGTATCAAAAAATGAAATAAATTGTTCGAAAGGCATTTTTTTATAAGATACGTGAGAAGTCCTTTGAACTGGTCTTTGAAGTAATAAATAACAGTTTGATCGACCTTGCATTTTCTTTTAAACTTAACTTTGGTATTTTTAACCGACATGAATGCACATTACTGAATAACAACAATTTTTAGTTATCATTTGTTTTAAAGTTAAACGGGCCAACGCACTATGATTCTTTTGTATAGGGTTATTCAGGCCACTCCAATCCCACTGCTCGAGGTCAGATTTTAAAGGCCTAACCCACAAACAACTGACAATAGACATTTTTTGTTACAGTCATATCAAGTGCCTAAAATAGGATTTACAGAAGAAGTATGATCCATTAAACATACATTTCATATTTTATATTTATTTATTTCGATTTATTCATTAAAAAAACTAGCATTTCCGTGCTACCACTTAGTTAAATTGATTTTTGGTACAGATATTTTATTTATCGAGCAGGGTTTGTTTAAAATATGGTAACTTATTCATATCATAATATTCCTCGTATGTATTAACAAAAAAGTAGTTTATTGCAATTTTATAATACACTGAAATAACATATTAAATAAAATTACAGACTAAAATCAAATGACTGGGGATATTTCAATTAAAGTTAGTATATTACACTAAAAGTATCTATCTTTCGAAATAAAATATATAGTTCTAAAAATTAACTTGATTTCGTTGGCAAAATATATATCATTTATATAAAGAAAATAAAAATTGTATTTAAAACTATATAATAAGTATGAGCAACTAGAATTATACAGTGTAGGATGTAAGTTGATATTTAAATAGACTGTTTTGCTGCACGTCCTGTAGAAACCAAAAGGCATTTTCCCTGTTTTCATGGAAACAAGACATGGGGAAATGTACAATTTAAAGTGAATTCTGACAATGCAGTATTTTATAGTTATAAGATGTCTCTTGTAAAAAGACTGTTGTAAGTCAAAGTTAATAATTGTATGCAATTATTATCTTTATTAATAATTATTCATTGACATTTTGTCAGAGATTAGCCATTCTGGTTATATTTCTGATACTTAACATAAAAAATATTCTGCTTTTAGTTTTTTATTTGTAGATTTGCTGAAGTCGGGGGTAGACTTTCCCCCTAAACGTCCGCGAAAAAAATGAATCCGCCACTACAATTTCGTAACTATTTATAATTTCGCAGGTTGTGTTAAGAATTATTTTTAAAACTTCCACTTTTGAAATTTTAAAAAATTACTACCTTTCCCTAGTGATTATGATCCAAAAAAAAATGTTTTTTCATGAGAATTTAAATTTTATAGGTACGTGACAGACAAATAGAAATCAAAATCGTCTTTAAAAATAAAACAGAAATCAAAAGTTTTGATCGATAAATTTTGAAAGTGGCTTTGACATAATTTCTTATTTTTAAAATAGTCTTTAATCAAAAAGTAAAGTAGCAGAAAAAATAAACAATGCTGTTTTTTATTGAAAAAAGGTATGTTAGACGTCTTTCAACTGCAAATCATTCCTATTTCAATTTTTTTCATTTATGCGTGTTCTTAATGGAAAAAAACTGATCTCGTTTAATGATGCATCAGGTGAAAACTGACTCTTGGTTTTCACAGCATACAGTCTTTATAAAAATAAATTGCCAATAGATTAATGAAATATATTTCGAGTTGACAACTACACCGTACTTCTGACTTGTTTTCTTTTAAAATAACCATTCACACCCAGACTTCGTTCTTGCTCCTTCACAGACACGCAACCATTATTAATACTATTCTTACTTTTCTCCTATTATGCAATGAATAAATTGAAAAACTATAAATTCATCCATCCAAAATTATATTATGTGAATTTATTATCAAGATTTAGCATCTTATAATTTGTTTATTTTTTTGCACCATTAACATTGTAGAATTTATTTGAAGTAAATTTTCAAAAAGAGTCCATGTCCAAGAAAATAACCTATTTCAAAGTACTAACCATATCTTGTAAAACAGATCTTAAGCAAATTTGTTCAGTACATTTGAGCTAAGGCTTAGCGAAGCGCTCAGAACAATTTTCGAAATTTAAAGTGTCAGGTTTCGGTATTCATAACAACTCTGAGTTTCTGAATTAAGCTACTGCTGCCCGATTTGAGTACATCGAGCGCAGACCCAAACATGCCCCTTGTTTATTCCAAATAAAACAACACATTGCATATATCTTCTTTGTATGCAGTATCGTATGTCATCAACACTACGGACAAAAATATTTGGTATTTGACAGGCAGTTAACAAAATCTATGCTTACTGCCATAGTATGACACTACTCAACCTTATGGTGTTATTTATATATAATATCCAAAATCATGTCTACAAGATTTGTACTGAATTGAACAAAAAAATGGCTATCTAGCTATTATTCTAAATTTTGACCTGATGGAGCGCATTGGGAAACTTGACTAGCTTATATTCATAAAGTGTTTTTGCAAAATTGGGCATTCGGTCCGTCTAGACCCGAGAATACTCCAATTATCACACCATCCATTCATTCACTCTCTAGCTATATACACGGATCAAAATTCAATATAACAATAACACGTAAAACCGTCGCTATTTCATCCTATTTAAGACGAAATCTGCCGTCACTAGAAGTCCCTTTTGGAACGGACTTTCCTTAAGCATGTTAGCTATCCTGACCGCTTCCATGCAGTGTTGTTTGGCTAAAAACTGAGTTTGCTCGAGTCCCTTGCTCTTATGAACTAGCTCGAAGGCTTTTTCTACGTCGCCGGGTTCTTGAAAACGACGCATGATCATGGGATTGAGTTCTGGATACTAAAAATAAAAGAGCCTTATTTTCAAATAAATTTCACCATTGTTATATACAGGGTGTTCCAAAATGTCCTACCAATAATTTAGAGAAATGTAGACTCTATAAAAAAATTCATACTGAACCTTTTTATAAGATCAGAAGTTTTTGAGATATGGATACGAAATCTCATGTTAAAATATTATGAAATGAGAATTTGAGTTTAGTAGTTGTTACATGTAATATCCTACAAGTTTTAAATTCTAACGTTTTTATATGCCAAATTGTGCCCAGTTTTTTTTACATAATGCATACTTCGTAAACCTCGCTAAAGTTAGCCGTTTACAAAATATTTTAAATTTTGATGCAGTACCTTTTCCAGAAGATTTTCGTCATTTAGACTTTCTAAAGCTTTATCATTTTTATGAAGTAAACATCCAAGAAAAAAAAACAGATTTTAAAATGTCGGTTAGCAGAGTGGTAAGGTATTACCATATTTTATATAAATATAATAATATATAATATAATCAAAATATTAATTCTAATTCTTACATATTCATACCCATCGTAACGCAATATATTTTGGATTAACATCACTATGGCTGAATTACAATATTTCGACCCAAACTAGATTACCAACAATCGTTGGAGGAACACCCTGTATTAACTGAAAGAAGTTTTACAGCTTTTTTGGACAATTTATTAAAACATTCAAGGCTAGATTAGCAGGACTTGAAAGTTCTTATTCCCGGCATACACGAATATTATTGTACTAAGTGGACAAACAACATCACTTGTGCAGATTCAAATTAATACAGAATTAATTTGCAATTAATTCAATAATATTCTCATATTCCGGGAATAAGAACTTTCCAGCCCTAATAATCTAGTCCCGAAGATGACACTAATATGTGTCGAAACGTAGGCATTTGATTTGAATGTTTTAACAAATTGTCCAAAAAAGCTGTAAAACTTTTTTCAACTAAATTACATTGTGGGCGTGAAGTAAGAAAATACTCTATATTAATGTAGTTTAGCAATTCAATTGCGATCTTTAAAATATTAAGTTTTAACACCTGCCTACGGTGATAATCTACAGTATCCAATAATGCTACCTTACCCTATCTTTATATAAGCCAAACAATCCCCCTTATTTCCTATCCTATCCTGTCAAAATTATCTTATGCACCAGGGCTAAAATTGTGTAAATGGTTAATTCACTGAGAGAAAAACCTTAACCGAGAAAAACAAATTACCTGAAAATTGTGTTCCATATTTAGAATTTGTGTTGAGCATGACGACGAGCCAGTCCCCAATGGTAGGAGGCAGATTTTTTTTGGAAACACAAGCTGATAGTGTCAGTTCGTCCGTTCCATATTTTATATTCACTTCCAGAATTGAAACACCTTGCAGAAGACATCTAGGCCGACAACCGAGGGATATCATCACCGTGTGGAACTAGAGGCCACTAGACGAAAATACTGAAAGGTCCTTAATCAATAATACATTATGCAAATACAAGAGCAAGTGGAACACGTGCAAACCAAACTTTAACAAATCACTATCTCACAAATTAGCCCCCAATACCCATACCATTCCAATGAATAATCAAACACTTAAATCCAAAGATTCCTTTAACCTAGTTTGTATCGCTTTTCAATAAGATCTTCGCTAGCATAGCAGCGAAGCCGCTCAGAAACTGGGTCTCGAACAGAAGATAGTTTTCTTCTGTTAACTTGTATACCTGTTAAAGATTACAAATGCGCCCAGCCTTGAGTCTTGTTCTCATATATAGAGAGCAACCTCTCCTTTAACCTTTATTTTTCCAAAGATTGCCTGATTAATAATCCAAACATCATAAGGAATCTTGCCTCACTGGAGTATCGAATTGGATGCGAGCTGTTTTACAAAAACCAACACCGAACCAGTAGAATATTAAAGATAATACCTACAATTCTATGTTGATTTGCAGTGAAAACAATCTTATATCATAGTCAAATATATTATGCAAAATAGATTTGGAGATCTCACAATGTCAAACAACTTGCCAAACAGAAAAAAACCGTTTCGGGTAAGCCAAAAATTATACAAATATTTAAACAAGAAAAAGTTGGGAGGAGAATTGGATGAAAATACTTCGGGAATTTGAAAACACTAACTGAAAATCAAAAGACCTCACAGACTATAGTCTAAACTGACGAAATCAAGCAAGATAAGCAAACTTCATCACGGACATGAAGTGCCCAGAACTATATCGACTAAACTATTTCTGCTTTTTCTTGCTGTTTTACTAAAGCCAACCTTCACATACTAGCTTTTCTGAAATGGTAAACTACATATTATACAAATAATTTACTTGTCAGACTTGTATTATTTCTATGATTAATTTCTTCTCAACGTTTCGACTTTTCGCAAACAATTTGTACTTCTTCTCTGGTTGTTCCCACTAGGGATACTACACCAATCGAAAAATTGTAGAAAAGTTATCAGTAAAGACAATAGGTCCCACAAGTAAGTTAAATTATCATTCCCATAGTAAAAATAATATTACGTATATAGCTAAAATAATGTTGTACTCACTTTTTCACAAGCAAATAAAACTGGCGCTGTTGCAAGACCTAGCTTCAGGTCGGCCGCCGTAGGCTTACCCATCATCGCTGAACTGGATAC
Source organism: Kuschelorhynchus macadamiae (assembly GCA_030620095.1). NCBI lineage: Eukaryota > Metazoa > Arthropoda > Insecta > Coleoptera > Curculionidae > Kuschelorhynchus > Kuschelorhynchus macadamiae. Next base: position 1,281,089 of record JAUTXW010000253.1, on the reverse strand, counting down.
GAAGTCGAGCAGGTCATCGACCAGCTGGAAACCAAGACCTATGTTTCGGCCATACTGGAATGACAGTTCTGTTAGCTGCTCGTCTGCACCAGCTAGTAAGCTTACCTAATAAATAAAGTGCACACCTTATGTAGAGACAATAGTAAATATATGGTTACAAACAGCTGTAAAGCGTATTCCGCAATCTCAAAATAATTTATTGGCATAAAATGTTCAAAGCAATTACACTTATTATTCCAGGGTTTGTTGGACAAAATACAGAAGTCAAACTCATACTTATGTACGATAAAGCAGAATGAAACTCCTGTTTCAATAGTGAATAGAAGAACTTGTTTATATAGTGATGAGTCCGTAAATGCACTTGTTAAAACAACAAATAAAAAATTTAAACTTCCATTTAATTTATATTGATAATTTATTCCAGTGCGACATCTGGCTCAATAATGTCTGATGTAAACACGTAAAATATCATCATTCATTGTCTAAAATAATGCCTCACGTAATGGTTATATCCTATTTAGGACGCAGGCACAGATTACCGATAAGAGGGGACTGCTGGTACAGATTCGGTCGCCAGAAACACGGCCATTTTCAAAAAAGAGCCACGTCTAGGTCATAACTGTTAGTTGACCGTTCAAAGTCGATTATTTGTTTGGTTTGAAATTAACCTATAAATTTGAACTTTCACATACGAAATACATAGTCGTCATTAAATGTCAAATGTTACAAGTGACAGCAATGTGGTTTTTATAAGAGTTAAATACTACGTTTGTACAATGAGACCTTAGACTTTACGCGTTTGATTTCAATCAAAAAGAATCCCTCTGGAACAAAATAACACTATTTTGACCAAAAAGACTTTTTGTTTGAATTGGATTTTTCACTTCTCTCGTAAAAGGGAAATCACCCTCCCTGGTTTTTACAGATCTTCACAGTTTATGGTCCCTGGAACAGATGGCAAAAAACATGTTTTGTCTATTCCGTCGGTTCGAATGGTCTCGTTGCGTTCCTTAGGCATAATAAAATACGCTATACTAAGCTAGGCTGGTCAGTCCGAATTGCCTTGATTACCTTAAAGCTTGACGAAAGCACCCGAAGATTTCACAGCTACCGAGCGCCAGCCGAACGTGATAGAAAATGGAATATGAAATCGCGATTTGAGTCATCAGCCGGTCTCTTCTCATAATTCGATCGATCGGTCGCGGCATCACGTCGGCATGCGGAAATTCAATTGTTCAGAGCTCGCGCGGTCGATATTCTACCTCGATATTGTTTCGGACGTTTTTAATCGATGAAAAATGATTTATATACTGTTTTTTGTAATATATATCTTTTATTTTTATGATTCATGTGTGGGTTGGAAACATACAGGAAATAAAATGTTGGTAGTGACTAGTGCAAAAAAATAAACAACTAAAAAGTGCTTACGAACTTAATTTTGCAAAAATAACCAATTTCAAGGTGGTCTATGTTTGAGTTGTGAATGTAGATGAAATAAAATGTCGGTAGTGCAAAAAATTAAACAACTAAAGAGTGCTAACGAACTTAACTTTGAGAAAATAACCGAATTCAAGGTAAGTTGTCACAATTTGCCAGAACTTAGTATACGACAAACTAGTAAAGACAAAAATAAAGAGCTTATAGACAATCCCTTGGAGATTTTAATGAAAATGAATCTAAAAATCGTTATATTTTAAACAAAATTATAAATTGTGTAAACTTTTATGGTGCATTCGAGCTGGAACTATGTGGCCTTGATGAAACGGCTTTGTCTGAAAATCCAGGGGTTTTTCGAGGGCTTATAAATTTTGTTGAAGAGTTGGGTCAAGATAGACTAAACGCTTTAGCAATGTCGAGGAATCGTTTATAAAAGGAATGTGCGTGCAATTTTAACGAACGTGTCATTCAGCATTTTTCCAATTCTAAATAACGAAGAGTAGACCCGAACTTCAAGAGAATTGAGAATTTAAAGATAAGGTATTTATTTTTATTTTAAGTATGCCTGTTTTTAAATTTGTTATTGACCTCCCAATATAATTTACAGCGAGCCGCCACTGGTATCCGATTGACTTCAGACTCCAACTTTTGCTTAAAAATCAAGGGCTATAGGGGAATAAAACGGCCACATTTTGGTATAAACCCAATACGGTGGAACAAAATGGCGGTATTACGCAGAAATCACGTAGTAAAATTTTGGTACGAATTTAAGATGGCGGCCAGGTTAAATGTTAAAAAAAATGATTGCTAAAAAATTACTTATCCAATTAAACTGAAATTTTGAACAATAATCAAGTATTACTTAGGAATCAACTGGAAAAATTTTGGTACGAATATAAGATGGCGAAACAAAATGGCGGCCTAGTGAAATGTTAAAAAAAATTACTAGAAAACTACTTATACAATTTACACAAAATTTGCGCAAGAATCATATATTACGTGGAAATCCGACTGGTAAAATTTTGGTACGAATCTAAGATGGACAAACAAAATGCCAATCTTAATAAAATATTTAAAAAATCAGCCTCAAAAAACTACCAGATTGATTTTAAATTGTGAACAAAGATTAAGTGTGATATAGAGATGAACTGGTAAAACTGTGGTACGAATTCAAGATGGTGGAACAAATTGGCGGCTAAATAAAATTTTTGTAATCATGAAAATAGCTTCTAGTTTTAGCGTTTCTAGGTACCAAAAATCATGTTTTCTCAATTCCGTCGGTCTGTCTGTCTGTCTGTCAGTTTCGGCATAGCTAAAAAACTAATAACAGGTAACACTTTGGTACATATCCAATATGGTGGAACAAAATGGCGAAATGTTAAAAAAAATCATTAAAAACTGGTTATCCAAATTACCTCAAATTTCGTACAACAATCAAGTGTTACATAGAAATGAACTGGTAATATTTTTGTGTGAATCCAAGATGGCGGCCTAAAAATATCAGCCTTTTAAATTACATTCAAGTTTTGTGCAAGCTTTAAGTGTGATAGAGAGATAAACGAATTGTGGTATAATATGTAGAACAAAATGGCACCCAATAAAAATGTTTGAAAAGACATTATATGTATATGTGTTACGAAATGACAATGTGCTAAACTAAATTGAGTCACATTTGACTATTCCTAATAAAAGGGTGTATGAAATAATCATATTACTTCATTTACTTGTCTCATCATATGACTTAGGGGTGGAGGGGTTGGCGATGAGCGCTTCGCACACCCCTCCACACTGGCACAATAAGCTGGAAAGCTTCAGCGCCAGATGAGTCTTGGTCGGTATTCCGCGAGAGTCCGACACTACCAACTAGCGCCAGGCTAATTTTTATTTTGCAAACATTATTTTGCGTGAACATTAAAGAAGCCGACAAAGCTGACCGCCTCTTATCAGTATTCTGCTCTGTGACTCAGGATCTAGTCAATTCACAGGTCCTCAGGACACCATATCAATATTATTTTTAAACACTTTCGAGAAAGCATAATATCATACTTTTTTTTGTCAAGAACAACGCGAATGTTCTTCCATACACTATACTTATGTACATGCTTAGTAAATTTTAACTATTATTGATTTCATTTATTTTTTCATTTGTTCTAATTACTTGATATAATAAATCCAGAAAAGTATATTATTACACAAAGTTGAACAATGAGCATGCTGGAAACCACTTACGGCTTTAACTGAATTTGCCATGAGACTGGCAGTCTTTCGGTAAGTTTTGGTTAAGTAGTGAGCAAATCGTTCGTTTTCTGTTTCTTTTGAACCCAACTGCATGAATTCTCCTTGGACTAGGTCAGTGACTACCTAAAAATACAACAAACTAAATTAAAAGAATTAATGAGGGAAATGATGTTTATTTAATTAAACAGATGTATGAATAAGTCAAAACCAAATTATTCTAGCCAGTGCCTATTTGTATTAAATTCCTGATAAAAAATATTATAATAATATATAAATGGGGGACAAGTAAGATATAGATTACCGCAGAGACAGAACTTATATAATTTTTTCGCGTCAATACATGCGTCTCGGTTTAATTAGAAATTGTCAAATTTGATGAAAAAGAGGGCGAATTTTCAAATTCAACATTTTGCCAATAGGTATCATCACTAATCCAATATACCACATTGAAATTTCTGGTCGATGCCTGTTGGTTCCATCACTCTATACCGTGCGCTTAATGACATTTGTTGAAACGATTTTTTTATAACGTAAAAAAAGATCTAATCTGAGCTAACTAAAAACACAATCCAATAATGAAAACATTATTTACAAAATTATCGGCTTTAGTTTATATAGTGCCAAAATACGGTGGTCGAATCGCAACCTTCTGAGCGACTGACAGCTTTCTAACCACTACACCAAGATTTCAATTTCCAGTCCGCTTGTGTAATGGGAGGGAGATACCTTGACTTATTTTGGGTCACGTAACGTATTGGTCCAATAATATATACGTTTATTTCGGCGCAGTATAAACACGTTTTGTTGAATGTTCAGCGTGGGTTTCCTAGCTCGGTAGTAGGATACTCGGCTTTGGATGCGACGAATATGTGTTCGAATCCCCGTTCAGGCGGATGACTTTTTTTAATTTTCTTTTTCAGCCAAACTTGTGACTAATAAAAATGCAGATTAAGTCAGTTTAGATTGGTTAGGCTTGCTGTAGTCTGTAATAAGACAAGATCCCGTTAGCGTTAAGTTAGCCTAGGTTCTTCGATAAAATCATCATTAAACTCATAAACCACATGAGTAGTAGTAGTAGTAATATGGTTTATTTAGCAAAAATGCTACTCTTATATTCAGACAGAATTCTCTTACAGAACATAAAACATTTTATTAATTATTACAAAAAGATTATTATATAAATATTTATTCAGCAAATATTATTTTAACACTTTTTTAAAATTATTTAACGACCTTTGTGACCTGATATATGGTTTTAATTCATCATAATTTATTAGACCATTATAAAATTTTGTATATAAATATGGAAACAAGCAAAAATAAAAAAAAATTTAAATTCAGCCATTGAAATGTATATCTTTGTATATTTATTCATGCTTAAAATTATACGCATTGCTTTGTTTTGTAATATTTGTAATCTTTTTATTATACCTTCATTGGCATTATATGAAATTGTTGGACAATACAGGTAATGAGGTAAAATTATTGTATTATATATCATATTTTTCGAAAAATAGTTTAAATGTTTGCTAATTCTTTTTAAATTGTTTGTTTTTTGCGGAATTTTAGAAACTATTTTTTCAAAATAAATGCCAAACTTTAAATTTGAATCAATTAAAATTCCTAAATATTTAAAAGAAGTAACCATTTCTAAATTTTCATTATCAATTATAATATTATTATTATTACTTAAATTCTTATTTCCAAGTATCATATACTTGGTTTTTGATACATTTAATGTTTTACATTTACTTTTGGCCATTCACATAAAACGTTCAATTCAAAATTTACTTATTTCTAATGTTATTAATATCCATCCTGTTTAAATATATTAAAGTATCATCAGCAAATAACTGAACTTTACAAGAGTTTAAAATATTAGTCAAATCATTTATATACAAAATAAATAACAAAGGACTCAAAATTCTTTCTTGTGAAACACCAATCTTGCTAGAAATCTTTTGAGAAAATTTGTTAGTAATTTTAGTTTTTTGTGTTCTACTTTCCAAATAATTTTTTAGCCATTTAAAAATCCAACACCTAAAACCATATTGACATAATTTACATAATGATCTTTTTCTGTAAATTGTGTCAACTGCTCGTTTGAAATCCAAAAATACTGCTACAACAGTTTCATATTTGTCTAAACTCCTTTTCCATCTCTCAATTATGTACTGTATTGCAGTTTCAATTGAATGTCCTTTTCGGAAACCAGCTTGAAGGTATATTAAAATTTTGTTTTCTTCAATGAATTTTAAAATTTGGTCATAAACTATCCGTTCTGAAAGTTCTTCAATAACCAATAACACATTTATAGGTCTTAATTGATTCCATTTCTTAGAATTTTCAATTTTTGGAACTGGAGTTTATGTAAATTTCATGGCTGAGCATTGAAATCTCGCCACCAAGATGACAGATAATAAAGAGACAGTACCACAAGTTTATAGCCAACCAATATGGGTATTCCCATACGCAAGTCCATCCAGTAGGTTTAGAAATCACGTATCCCGTTCTTATACAACCTATAAATCTTCAAACCGATCCCGTTTTTGGTGTTACATTTTTTTTACAATTGGATTATGCAGTGGCGTAGCTACAAATTTTGGCCCCCCCGCGGTTCTCAGAAAAATAACTGATGACAAAAAAGATCCTTTACTGGTCAATAAATGTAGCCCTCAAAGCATAGCCGGAAAATATATGATGACTAATAAAAAAAGGGTCATACATACTCTCATAATTCCCTTGAGCTCATTTGCAATTATCGCCGGGCCCCCTAACTCGTGAGCTCCCCCGCGACCGCGGGAACTGACGGGGGTGTAGCTACGCCACTGGGATTATGTACGAGCCTGTAGTACTTACAGGGGTTCCTTTGCCGAAAACTGCGGGGGGGCGAAAATTTGTAGTTGGACCACTGATTATTGCAAATTTGTATTTTGATTCAACATAAATTCACCTTTTTCACTATCCTGTAGACTTGATGATGATGATAATTGCTGAGTTCTAGTCAACCAAGGGCAATTTATCTATTTAAGTTAGATCTTTGAGTTCGACAATATTCATTTTAAGTTAATAATTAATAAGTTAATAGCAAATCCCTTTTTCTAAAGTCTTGACCGCCATATTCTCATCATAAATTAAAAAAAAAATGAATTGCGAAATTTTAAATTCAAATTTTAATAGAAAACATTAATTTCAGATTTGCAACATAAGCTTCAGAATATTTGAAAAATGTTATTGCAAAAAATATATAAACAAATTTCAGTTACGTCCTGACTGGGATGCTTTTTGATTGGAGAAGATATCTTTGTGAATATACAAATGGCCCAATAAACCGGTGAGCGAATGTAACTAAAAAAAATCTACATACATTTTTGTTAGTATCATAATAGTATTTACTTTTTTACACGTACAACAAGTACAATAACAATAACCCTCACCTGGCTAAGAATTAATGTAACATCATTATGTCTTATTCTGGCTATCATCATGGACGCTACTGCCAAAATGAAGTCTCCTGCCATAGTTACCTGAAATCAAAATACAATTTTTAGTTGCATACTAGAAACATAAAAACTATTTAAGAAAACAAAAGTGGCATAATTAGGGCTTCACATTATTGAAATCACTGAACTGATTAGTAACTAGATCAGTCTATTATTATTTAAAATAGGTTTGTACTCCAAGATAACTTCATATCTATTATATTACTAAAGTTCGCATTTATCATTAGATCACATATACACTATAACTTATGCATTATAAATCGGAAAAAAATGTAAAAAATTTAGATCACTAAAATATGAAATCAATTCGTGGACAAGAAACTTGTGTGTTTTCACATATAGAAGAAAATAATCAACAGCAACTGTCTCAGATTCTCTTCAAATACCGAATCTTTTCAATATAAAGGGGGTTGGATACGGGGGAAATATATTGTCATGGTCTTGTCTTATACTAGCGAATGCAAACTGCTGCTGTCGAACCTAATATAATATCGATAATCATTACAGAAATTGCGTCAATTAAAAGCAACACAATAGTTGGTGCCCTGTTTCAATTGTTATAGTAATTATCCTGAAAGATAATATAAAATATTATTACTCAAACTCGTGAAAAGTTATGCTGTTTTCACTAATTAAAATACCCATTAAAGGCATATAATTATTCCAATAAAGGAACTAACTATATCCTTTTTAAACAATAAAACTAACCGTCGGCGTCGTTAATGATCCATCATTAACCTATTACCACACGAGATTTCAGAAATAATAACTGTGTTTTGCCTAATTTTTTTTCCTTCGGGCAGACACCTCCACTATGCGAATTTAGTGTAAATATTTAGACATGGTCTAACGCACTACTATTGTTGGGAAACCGTGTTTGCTTAGAAATCGTTAATTGATGGTGAATTACTGTGGCAGCCCGGACTACCAAGGTTAGTAACTTTTGACATCATGAGGAGGATACAAACCCAATCACAATTTAATCCATAAAAAACACCATATTTAGTAATATTCTTTATATCTTAGGTTTAACTTTATACTATGGGATTTAGTACTAAACCTGTAATTAAATCGCAAACACAAGCATTTGTTAGGATGTCTTGTACATTTATTGGAGTGTGAGTTGGCATATCAGTTGATGTTTGCGATGTAAAGCTACTATAAAACTTGGTTTTCAAAAATTACGGGAGACTGCCAAACATAATTTAATGTCCCACGATAACATTTTAATTTGACTTTCTTTTTTTTTCAAATCTAGAAGATTAATTAAGCAGATTTACAGCTATCCTGCGAGATAAATCCGAAATTTTGATAATTTTTTTCCTCCAAATGAAAAAAAAAATACAAAACAAAACCTTCACTGCCACTTCAATGCACCATAAGCATCACCAATTCAAGAACCAAGACATTTTTATTTAAAGCTCCTTAGCTATGTTGTTACGGTGCAGAAGCTATTTGAAAATTATTAAAATGAATTCCTTTATATCCGATCATTAGAGATGAAGGCTATTTTGATTTGAGTGACAGGGTCAATGGCAGTACTATCGCATATACGTTACGAAATAATCCAAGGCTAGTCTACCACCTACAAATTCAGCCATTTAATACAACCCCAATGTTGTTATATTTGAAGACAACAAAACGAAAGCCATAGAGATACATATCGCGAAATTATCAAGAACTTTCTAAGATCATCTCTAGTGGATATTCCAGAGATATGATTCTAACAAGATGAAGTAGACATTCCCTGATCCACTGTAAAACTCTTGCAAAATATTACCTCAAAAACCCCATTCCCAGAAATTTGAGAAATTTGACAATTAATTCAAAACCCGATTTATGGACCACTGATAACCACTTTAACTTATTTATAATCAAAGCAATTAATCAATTTTTCAACATTAGTGCTGAAATGTAAATAGCATGGTATATTACGTAACAAGTGTTGAATTACACAATTCTTTTTTACATTAGTAAAGTTGAAAAACTGAGTAATTGCTTTAACTGGTAGGAGTAATAGGTACTTTTATTTATCCAAAAACATAACGATAATATAGGCATTATTTATTAGAAGTCGTAGAAGTTGTATATTTTATGTTTATTACGCGTAGATAATCGACGCAGAATATATTTATAGTTTACGGCACCACCCTGCTATTTAGGACACTCAGTGCGGTAAAGTAGTACCACACCTAAATTAGTGCCGGAAGTGCCTATTTACCGCACGGTTACATTTATTTGTGATACTGTAGTCTTTTCACAGCGTTTCTTGACCCGACTTCTAAGTTTTGACATATCCTCCCAAGCTATGAGTTACGAAAACTATGCTCTTCTGAGTCAAGAGAAACGTAATAAGTTGTTCCATCCAGAATTCCTTATTAGATCTATTGCTGATAGAGGTTGTTTGTTCGGGAGAATGTTTGTTTATGTGATTTTGAGATGTTTCCTTGCAGTCCACCACACCTTCCTCTCTCTGTAGGGATTTGCACAGGCCAAATAATAATTTTAAATTATTAATTTTTCGTCGATTACCTTAGCGTTGTTTGATAATATACTTTTTCTACAAGCGTACAATAAATAACATTTTTCACACGAATTTCAGTGTGAAAAAAGAAACTTAAGACTTTAGTGCGAAACATTTTTTTTGCACTAGTGAGAAAAAAACATTGATATGGGCGTGAAAAATGTCGCTTTTCGCTCGTAGTAAAATATTGCATGTCCTTTTTCGCTCCTAGTAAAATATTGCATGATATTCGTGTGTAAATTACATTTAAGGCACGCATATGATGAACTTTCATATGTGTGCCCTGAACATGCATTTTTCACATCAGTATCATAAATAGCTAATGTTTTATCTGATTAATAGTTTAAAATATTAGGATATTTCACAGCTCAGCTATTAAAATTAATATTTGAACTTTCAACCACGTGATATTTATTAATGATATAAAACTTATTGAAACTTGTGAACTATAGTCGACTAAGAGCGTCTTATAATTGGTTTTTTGCATCGTGAAAGATATTTTCGTAATGAATTTCATTTTCTATTTGAATCTAGCTACTTTAAACTGTATATTTTGGTATGTATCTGACGTAACAAGAGAATATATACTATAAACACTCACCTGTTTTTTAAAGATGATGATCTAGTTCAGGCTAAAATCTACTTCTTTTGGTTTATCGTTTTTCCAATTAAATATAAACAAAACTAGCGTGGCGACCCTTTAATTTATTTTCTTATTAACATATTTTAATTTATAACTATTAAGATTTAAATTTATTTCGAATTACATAAAAAATAAGGCCGTTGCTTCTTCTAACATGAATGAATCGTAGGAAAGTCGGTTCACGTTAAATATAAAAAACCGTGTGAATGACGGCTTTTTTGACAAATTTGTACTAACCTAACGGGGGGATTTACTTAACAGTATGGATTTTGTTCAAAAAAATTATTGTTTTAATATAGATTTGGAATTCGATTGGAGCGCTATCGCGCGCTTTTTTTTTGCGGCAAACCTAACCTAACCTAACTTTAAAAAAAATAAGTAATCCAAATTTTTATTAGTTATAAATTTTATTAAAAAAAGAAAACTAAAACAAAAATTTCGCAGTTGTCGGGATTCGAACCGAAATGCTATACGACGCGGGCTGAGAACCGTACCACTGCGCCACCAACCTTATTGACGAAAAACATATAAATAGCTTATATTAATTAGCGTGAACGCTAACGACATCACATCTGGTATAGGGTGAACCAAAATTTAGAAAGTTCGTTCACGTTAGCGTGGAAGGAGACATAGCGAAAAATAACAAGTCTGAAATTAACATTTAATTTTGTTTCGCTAATTATTTACACGGCACCCCCCCCCCCTCGATCGCCCACACACCAAACGAAAAACTGCCATACGCCTTGTGCTATACATAATCTACAAGAAGAGGTGCAATACATAATCTACAGAGTGTTTAAAAGAAACGCACAATTCATATCTTCTGTATGAGTCGTTTTCCACAAAAAACGCGAGAACACTTAAAGTAGTTTAAATGGTTGTTTGTCTTTTTGTAATATTTTCAACCTCCTCCCTGCAACCTCGTAATTTTTAGGCACCCCAACTTTTTTTTCAAATGGCAACCTAGGTCATGTAGAGGCTCTATGAGAAGATCTTCTAAAACTGAATCCGATATTAGCAACAAATTAAGGGTATGCTTATTAAAACGAGGGGTCCTTAGCACTCACCTGATTTGGCCAATGTAACAAATGCTGTAAGTGATATCCACCTTCTAGGTCTAGAGTCTGTAGTAAATACTATCAACAGCACTTCGAATACTTTCTCTGATCCTTATTCTATCTTGTAGGACCTCAAGGCTGTTTGCTCTATTTTTAAACACTCTCTCCTTCAAATGCCCTCCCCAGAAAAAAATCAAATGGAGGCCTTGGTGGCCATTCAATGGGATCCCGTCGACCTTTTAACCGATTTGGAAAAAGTACCTTCGAACAATTATACCAAAATACGGCGGTGGGACATCTTGTTGAAACCATATTCTTTCATGGAGAATATCTGGATCACCCTCGTTAGGAAACATTACTGCTAATGCAGGTATTAAATCGAATGGAAGAAATATAAATAATGCTCAGCAGTAATATTTTCTTCAAAGAAGTATTCGGTTATTTATTATGCCAGCCCACACATTGACTTTTTGGGGGTGTTGTATATGTCTCTCAAGTATCCACTGTGGATTTTGATCAGTACAGAATCGATAATTATGTCTATTGATCATTCCATTTAAATAAAATATAGCTTCATCGGAGAAGATAATATTGTGAAAAAATATATTATTTTCATCATATCTTCCCATCATTTCATCACAGAATTGTAATCTCCTATCGATATCATAATTTCAATACGTCCCATAATTCAAAAATGTTAAAGTTCCAAAATACTAACACTTGCTTACAATTTAATGATCAAACTGAAAGATTAACTGAATTTATTATTTTTTGTTTGTAGGTATTTGCCAAATAAACAATCAAACGTGTGAAAAAACTGTCCTTGAATTTCAAGAATTTAGGTACCTTTTTTACCTGCATATTGCAATGTAAAAATGTATGATATTAGTTGCTTTTTAACGTATGTGGTAATAATAAATACCATCGTTTAATCAATCCTCTCAAGATAATTCAATGAAATTTTCCCATGTCACTGGATAAGTTGATGAGGTCTAATAATTGATGTTAACCAAGGTCGTTCCGCATTACACCATACGGATTTACTTTGATAGTTAATTTTAACTGAAAATATATGTGGATTCGTTTTACTGCAACGAAATAAGCAGACCTTCTCATAGAACCCTCACATGACACAGGTTGCCATTTGAAAAAAAAATGTTGGAGTACCTACGAATTAAGTGGTTGCAGGGAGAGGCTGAAGATATTACAAAAAGACGAACAACCATTTAAACCACTTCACGTGTTCCAGAGTTTCTGTGAAAAATTACTCATACAGAAGATATAAACGTTGTGCGTTTCTTTTGAACAACCCTGCATATTTTCGAAATCTTTAGATGATTTTGGAAACATGGGATATCAAGAAATCATGGTTCTTGGGATGTAACTGACGTTTATTTGATATCTATCGGTCGGGATATCTGTGACTCACGTTCACTTGATATCGGTCGGTGAATGACAAACTCAGATTTAACAGGTCCAATGGGTAGGCTGACATTATATTTATTTTAAACCAGCATAGGTTGATCAAAAATTATATAGCGTTTTTCAATGTTTCGCTAAATCATCGGTTAAACGCAAGCACTTATCAAAAGAATTAGTACAAGTATAAGAACGATTTAAACATTACTTTATGCCTAATAAAACCTGTTAAACAATAACTAAATACTATTGCTTACCTGGTTTTTCAACTTCCTGTCAACGCTTACACATAAATCGAGGTTAACAAATGTCACAAAATTGGACAAGTGTCAATATTTTTATTAGCGACGGTGTCACTGGCACTTATTCCTTTGGACGGCCATTATTTAATGATATATGACACACTACCGATAGAAATCAGGGTACTGGAGGTTAATGATATCCCACTTAAATAAAAATATATTACTTAAATCCTTTATTTTCATTTTTATTTCATTATAGTACTAAAGTCTGTACTTTTTTAGATTCTTCTAGCGATATTCCATATAAGAATCCTTACTTTGTGGAATGAGGAAACTTGAATCGAGTAGAAACCAAGCAAATTATTGAACAATCTCATAAACCCCGCTCCTAAGTTTCCACCACTTATTTTGGTACACGATCGCACAGAACCGGACCAACTTTTCCATTAGTTTGAATTTGAATCAATGACAGAGTATCATGTAACTAAATCAGCAGTAACTAATTTAACTCTAGTTTACCGTCGCGGTCTGGATATTTTTGATTTTTTCTTATTTTATCCAGAGTGTTATTTAATTGATGGCTAAAAATGAAGAATGTTATTTTTTACCTTTAGCACTAAAGTTCATATAAACATGTGTCCGCAAGGCCTTCGTTTTTGAGATATAGGATGTCAAGATTTTAATTTTTTTTCATGGACCTCGTACACTTCTAGAAGTAAATCATTCAAATTTGACACATACTGTAACCAATGTTTAGGAAATGGCTATAATCCATTTTACAAAAATCTACTGGGTGTTACATTTTTCTAGGTCGAAACTCCTTTTATCCTCCTACGAAATTTTTACTGCGACATGACTGGCTGTTTTATTTAGATTTAGATTTCTCATTTTGTTTTGTAACTTGGTTTCTTATTTTAATCCGATATTTTGAACCGTTTAGACGTTAATTAGCAAAATGCTATGACTCTACACATTTAAAATTAAATGCTTTTTTCTGCCTTTATTTTGATTGCTAAAAATGCAGGACGTAATTTTTTTGGTTCATTTCAGGACTAAAAGTTCAGATAAGTACTAATACGAACTTTTAAATGTGTAGAGCCTTAGTACTATGCTAACTAACGTCTAAAGGTTTAAAAATATCGAATTAAAATAAAAAACCAAGAAGTTAGAAAACAAAATAGCAAATCTGATTTTCTAAATGAAGTCGCAGTAAACATTTCGGGGTGGTAAAAGGGGTAAAAAGAGAAAAAAGTAACTCACAGTAGATTTTTGTAAAATATATTATAGCCCTTCCGTAGCCATTGCTAACAATATAGTGTGTGTCAAATTTGAATGATTTATATCTAGAAATGTACGAGGTCCATGATAAAAAAAAATTAAAAAATAAATTAAAATTTTGACACCCGTATCTCAAAAACAAAGCCCTTACTGACACATGTTTATATGAACTTTTAGTCTTAAAATAAGGCAAAAAAAATCCTTTTTTTTAGCTATCAATTCAAAAACAATCTGTATATTTTTCTTGCCTAGTTTGTATTCTGTTTATTTTGTTGATTCATACTTGCTTTTATGTATGTCCGTTAGAATGTATGTATTCAATGTAATGATTATATAAATACATAAATAAATAAGAGAAAATCATACATATTATTAGTATAACTATATGGTTATTATTTATTATACTTTCATGAAGTTAGACGATGGTCAAATCCTTATGGAATATTGATCGTTGTAGTTGATACGCAAACAGACTTCCCTCGCTTTTATTTACTAAAAAACAAGTTTTATTTTTATTGTTACTGTAAATATTAGCGTGCTCCAAACTCAATTTATTAATACATAAAAAACCAATTTATTCATAAATTTGCTTATAACTGACAACATCGCCTCCTAATATGAAAAAAATAACCTTCAAATATGAAAATAGATAATATAATATTTAAAATTAATTTATAAAGATCTGACATTTTGTCATAGCCATACCAGATGTATTACAATCATTTTGTTTCACCCCGATCAACTGGTTAAAATATCAGTGACCTAAAAGATGACAAATTAATAAATTCTTGGCTGTTATATAATATCGTCAGTTGCGGTCACGGTAACGCATCGGTTTTACTAATTAGACGATTGGTTTCGGATTTCAACACAGATTTCGTTATCAATATCGGCAAGTAAATTCAAAACGAAAAATTCGGTTACTTGTTTCTCATCCGTGGACATATGCCACTAAATTAAATAAAAAATAATGGTTATAATTAATATATGTCTAATATATATTAACTCATATATCGTCGGTTTGCAGCATTAAGTCATTAACTGTCAAAAACACATTTTGCATAATGATTGTTTAAAGTGTAATTATTCAGAATATAAATCTGTTCTTATAGAACCTATATCTAACTATCAAAATACATTAAAAAAATCGATAAATAGGTTTTAGCCGGAACTTCCCTCATTAGGAATATTTCTTTTTATGGAAGGAGTACTTTACAGGTTGGGTTAGACCAATTACCCAGAATTCCTCTCCGAATGTATCCTGCCATGTAAGGGAATGAAAGATAACATAATTTGTATATATACTGAACATATTATTAAATACCTATATAAACTTGCGTGATAAAAGGAGAGATTCATAAAGAGGGATGTTCTGGATGAAACCAATTTACGTATTTAATTTTTAATTATTATTATTCATTTTACATAACATTACTTATGTAGTCTACAAAAAATAAATTATGTTGTTATTTTCCTCCATAAAAAAAGGTTTTTATTTCAATAAATGGAATTTTAACGAATATTTAAACAATTTATTAGGCCGCTATTTTGTTTTGCCATATAGGATTTGCTATCAGTCTATCCATGATTTTTGTGCAAAATTTCAAGCCAATTGGGTAAGTAGTTTTTTGGTACTGAATTTTTTAACATTTTATTAAGTCGCCATTTTGTTTCGCCATCATGGATTTACACAAACAATTTACCAGTTTATCCCTATATCACACTATATATGCACTTTGTTCAAATTCTGAAGTAGTTTCTTAATAATTATTTTTTTCACATTTTGTTCTGCCATATTGGATTCCTTTTTTGCCTGTCCAAAAAAATTTTTTAAATCTTGGCTGGAAGTTTATCTATCTAAATAGACTTATTTTATGTTATTCCAACTTTTTAAAAAGAATTTCATAATACCAACTTTACAAAACTAACTTCTCCTATGTCAAAAGATTGTCAACTGTCTAGCACGTCTTGCAAATTAACTATGTTTGACTAGATCACCTGAGAGTTGAAAAAACAACCCCACTTTTAGGGTTTCAATATATTTAAATATTGTGCTGTGACATACATTTTTAAATGTTTAATTGATTTTCTTGTCCATGTATGCTCCGCTTTTTGAATGTAATCTGTCCTTCTCTGACAAGTAAGTAGATGACAAAATTTGATACTTTTATTTATTACAGTCAGATTTTTCTTTTTATTAGAAAACTGTCTAAATTTTAAGTCAAAAAAATATTTCGCAATATTTTATTAAAATTATACAATAAAATAATTAAAATTTCTAAAGAGGAAAGTAAATTAAAAAAACGTTTTCGTTGTTTTACTTTCATATATGTTTTTCATACACTTATACTTCTAAACTAACTTCGGTTTTATCAAATTGATGAAATTTAACTTTTTACCAACTAATTTTTACAAATTTTCTACTTTTCCATTTAACATCTACGTGCACACAGCCACTTTGATTGTTGACCAAGATTTGGAGTCAATCGGATAATACGTAGTTTTTGAGCTATGCCGCATAGACAGACCGACAGAAATGGGAGAACATATTTTTCGGGGTTCAGGGACCCTAAAACCGATAAATCTGAAAAAAATCTCGGACGGTGATTTTTTACGATTACAATTCTTCCCTCTTATGAGGGAAGTAAAACAACTAACTTATTTTTTGTTATAATAAGTTATTTAAATTTACATGTCCTTAAACTTTAAACAGTCATTACGCAAAATGTTGGTTTTGAGGTTAATGATTTTATGCTGCAAACCGACGATATATTGCATCTTACACTTGATTCAATCAAAGATCTAAAAAAAGTCCTACCTACAAGTTGTTACATGACCTAGTGTAGAAATATATTAAATGCTTCTGCATATTTGTTGAATGAAAGGTTTTTAATTCTCTTACTGCTGCTGCTTTTAGGCTGAGGGATACTAACCACAAAACACATGTTTTTGTACCAAACTACAACCATTCTTGTTACAGAAAAAAAACTTAATTTGTATACTGTCTTGCGACTAATATAAAGTAAAGGCATCTTTGAAAATATGGTAAAAATATAAAAAATAATTCAATCGCCACCTGTCATCAACACTTACATAGTCTAGTAGCTCAAGACCCATTTGGAGCACGGATCGTATTATATTTATAATTTAAAGTCGCTCTTCAAGAAAAATAGGTTAGTTGACCAAACTTTTTTATCTTGTACATATGTGGGCTTTCTAGGACAATATTAAAAGCTTACCACTAGACACGCAAGATTTTTTTGGAAAAAATCGATTCAAATTTCCAAAAATTCGTTTTTGACGAATATCTTTAAATGAAACTTTGAAGGTCAACAAGTTTCCTTAAAAAAATGCATGAGATACAAACTACATTTAGCTTTCTTTATTGACAACATACCCACGGCCAGACATTCTATTCTTTCATAAAGTAAAAGAATTTTTAATGCTACGGAAGAATCTGAAAAGATTTTAAAAAAGACTATCTCAGTAGTGAATAAAAAACACTTTGAATTTATTGTTAAAGTTTGTGTTAAATGTTGAATTTTGGAAGTGAAATGAAAACAAGTGTTTTCAGTTTCAGCTCTCTCGAACTTCGTTGGTCGACGATATGACAACGCTGTTTTCCTGATTTGTTTACCTCTATTAATAGGTGTGGCAGACTTATAAGCAGAAAAATGTTGACAGTGCAATAATTTTCGATTAAAAATTATAAGCTTCCTTTAAGAGTCACAGATTGTGAAAAATTACAATGAACAAAAATCTGTGAAACCATTACAGTGAGAGTTTTCTATTTGTGGTCTAGCAAGCAATTTGTTACAAATCTGAGAAAGTACAAAAACGCAGTAAGGGTTTTACTGTAATAATATTCTTCTAGACCCTCTAAGGAAGATATTTAGTGCCCCAGCTTTATAAACAAGTATTAAGAAAAATACAATCCAATTTGAATTAAAAGAAAATTAGTGTGTAAATGCACGTTGTTGCTTTCACCTTTCAAACGCTTTTTTAAACATCAAAAACAATTTAATTTTGACGAGTTTTTGTAAATTTAGTCCTCGAACTCGTTAACCTATATTTTCAATTTTATGCCGGCGGGAGATTAGAGGGAGTAAATGTCAACCATATCTTGACATTCATTTGGGCGAAAACTATCCACATACCGAAAAAATTAAAAAAAGTTCTTGTAAAAACGCGTACGAGTCTAGTGATAAACTTTTCGTAAGTTTTAACAATTAAATTGGGTACTATATGGAACTATTCATGTAACAAATTTGAAGTAAAAATTTCCGACGGCAACGAAATGCTATATGTATTTAAATATCTTGTTTTCAAATAGGCTATATCTTTAAGCAGTGAAACATTATTCGCAATAAATCTGTCTAAATTATTAGATAGGTGCCTCAAGTAACTAGTTCAACTGGTAAGTTTCTCAATCGAACAAATGTAGGTTATTAAGTAGTTCGAATAGTACCAACTTGAATGTCATTATTATGCACTTGTTGGTTGGCAGTGCCCGTTGAGCCTAAACAATTTGATATTTGATTACGCTTGATATTTAAAGTAATGATACACAAGTGGACTAGTTTGTGCCACATTCCATTTTGTATGATATATCATTTATTCAAGTTTATTCGAGATGGCATTGTCTAAGTCGATTCGCTTACTTCAACATTCGATATCGTAATAGGTTTTATTTTATTATGAATCTTTTAACATTTTGTTATCTTATTTCCACATAAATCCAGAGAGTAAGAAGTGCAACAAAGGCATAACGCTAGCTTTTTACCGTAGCCCATCATACATAACGTTAGAACTCATCAAAAGATCAGGACATATGTTGAATTGGCTAGAATTATAGTGCTACTGATCCTAACCATTACTATGCTACTAATAACATACTTCATGCCAAAAGAAATAAAGAGCTCTAAAAAATCGTAGAATGGGAGCACACTATTATTAGATATTAAATTGCGAGATATTTATAGGGAGGATAATACGGGAGCCCAATAAGACGAGCTACCCTCTTTCATTACAGAACAATATGACTCAAATTAAATATTCCTTTGACCTAACTGACACAGCTTTTCAGGAAAACATTCGCATGTCAAAATACCACAGAAGCTGCTAAGAACTCTTTCAGGAGGTTAAAAGTGCATTTGATCTGCTACCTATCTCTTACTGCTACATCAGTACTGATATGGGAGCTTTACGTTGCACTGATAACATAAATCATTTGATGTCAGATCTTGATCTGTACCTGTTTTATCAATACTATCCTAGACTAATAAGAAATCATGGTTCTTGGGATTAGACCGTGTCAAATTCAAATTACTACACTGAATTCAGTGTTCAGATCTCGTGGAGTAAAGATCCTGAAGATGCCTCGTGTAATCGAAGGCGAAACGTCGGATAGTAATTCCAATTTGACACGGTCTAATCCCATGAACAATGATTTCTTAATTGACCAAAGCCGTGAAAGCTTCCGTTCTATGTTAACTATCCTAGACTGTCTGTCCCAGCAACATACAACATATGTTGGGTTTAAGATAGATAGATCTAATAAAGAGTTACAACAAAAGTTGCTGATGGGATAACACATTTTGCAGATAGTGCCCCTGTTATATAAAGTGTGGTTAAAAATTTGTAGGCATACCTCAAGTGTAGTTTTTTAAATAAACTCTACATATTTTATTACATTTTTAAATAAGAGTTCTGAGAATGTTTGACCTTTTACGTAAAATTCAAAAAAAAAGTCCTGTAAAGCGATATCCACGCGAATAAGAGTTCTGAGAATGTTTGACATTTTTCGTAAAATTCAAAAAAAAATGTTAAGCGACATCCACGCATAAAATAAGGCTAATAAGGATGTAATAGGAATCGATTTTAATGGTTGGGAAATGAAATATCTTACAGGTAATGTTGCATTTTAAAAAATCTCTAAAACGCTATAATGCAGGGTGTCAGGAAAATACATATACAACGTTTAGTGGCAGATTGCCGAAGGCAAAATAGGACGATTTAAGTCAACTTACCTATATACAAAATTGCTTCGTTTTGTCTGCAGAGGGCGTCAGAGATATATTTTTAACGATTTCTGTTGTGTTATTTAATACTATAATAAAATGACGTTTTCTAATGATATAGTGGCTGGCTATAATAAAGTGGACGTTACCACCATCTAAAGATACGTTCTAATTTTTCACGTCATCAATTTCTGGTTAAATCAGTTATTTTTATCGGGATTTGTGTTTTTTGAAGCTTGTTTCCCTATGATGCCAAAAAAAAAGTTTTTCAATTACTTGCATACACTCATAATGATTTTATTATTATTAGGTACTTATTGCACCCGTTTTCATTACCATAACATTTAATAATTTGTCATACGTTGACAAATTGTATCTGTTTAAGATATTAGATCATTTTAAATTTTGAATCTCTATTTACCACCTAACAAGGAAACAGGCGTCAAAGTGTTAAGGCATACATGGAGAAATATCCAAACCATCGAGTGCCAAATCATCAAAATTTGGCCATATTGAACGCCATCTTCGAGAAATGGGAAATTTTCAAGGCAGGGGTTGTAGGCGAACAACTCGAATTTTCGAAAAAGAAGAGGAGATTTTGGAAATTGTTGAAGAAGGACAAAGTGTCAGTGTCCATCGCGTAGAACATGGGTTGAGAATATTTTAAAAGAGCAGTTATTACATCCATATCACGTCCAAAAAGTTCAGGAAGTTTTAGCGATTGATCCTCATATGCTGCACATTTTGCTAATTTATTCAAAACAGAATAATTCGTGATCCAAGTTTTAGCAAAAAAATGTTGTTTACAAGACCTGGAGTCACTAACTTGCACAACGAACACATTTCTGCGGATGCAAATCCACATGCATTAAAGTTGCCCATCATCATCATCACGAGTTTAGAATAAATGTATGGGCTGGCAGTGGCATATTTAAGAGGGGGGTTTGGGTTTAACCAACTTTTATTTAAGGTAAAATGATAAAAATAGTGTTTAATAAGAACCTTTTCTTCAAGATTGGCTGACATACCCCCCCCCCCGAGCTAGTTTTACTTAAATCTAACTAAAATAATGACTTTATTTCGTTCTTGAACCACCCCTTCAATATCATATACGCAACTATTAGCAAGTACTATTGATCGCTATCTTATCGGTCTTGTGGAGATTCCAGACAGATTAGATTGAAATACCTCTTTAAATTTTT
This sequence comes from Kuschelorhynchus macadamiae, assembly GCA_030620095.1. Lineage (NCBI taxonomy): Eukaryota > Metazoa > Arthropoda > Insecta > Coleoptera > Curculionidae > Kuschelorhynchus > Kuschelorhynchus macadamiae. Next base: position 1,259,525 of record JAUTXW010000253.1, on the reverse strand, counting down.
TGCAAAATACGCTGCCAATTCTTCTAGAAAATGGACCCCTTCTGTTTCGACAAGAATTATTGTATATACACGACGGAGCCCCACCTCATTTTATCGCTGCTGTTCGGCAATATCTGCTTTACCAATATCCCAACAGGTGGATTAGAAGAGGCAATGACGCACCGGTAAGATGGCCACCACGTTCACCGGAGTTGAATGTGTGCGATTGCATCTTCGAGGGCACTTTGAAAACAGAAATTTATACTGTACATACTCATGAAGATTCATCGGTACGAATTTTGAATGCTGGCGCCATTTTCAATAATCCTCAAACATTAGATAAAGTCCAATTTAATTTTTTAAAGAGTGCTACTAAGTGTTTTAAGCAAAATTTTGCACATTTACCTAATTAATATTTTCTTCTTACTTAGTTTTTTTCATTTTTTCAAATAAATCTTTTATTCCACATTTGCCCATTACTTTATTACAGTATTTGGTGTAAACAAATAATTGAAAAAACTTTTTGTGACAAAACTGCTCATCCTACGAAAAATTTTCGAAAGGGAAAACAATCTACCCGTTAAACATAACTTTTATAACACTTCCACTTTATTATAGTCGGCCTCTATATCAGTAGAAAAGTAGTAAAATCAATTGGCACGTTTCCAAGAAATTAAAAAAAAAATTTGACGACCTCTGCAGGCTAAACGAAGCAATTCTGTATATAGGTAAGTTGGCATAAATCGGCCTAATTTGACCTCAGCAATCTATCATTAAACGTTGTAGACGTATTTATCGGACACCCTGTGTGCATAAAATCATTTTTGAATTTTAATATTTTTACTTTCGACATGAATATCTGAAATACATTTTAGTGGTTGTAATGCGCATATTTTCTGAAGCACTCCTTTTTTGGTGGCTGATTTTTTTGTTATTTTTTAATATTCTGTTGCAAATATATAAATAAAGAAGCAACACAAATATGATAGATATTTTCCAATATGGTGCATATTCATAGATCATTTAAAAAAATATTAGAAATATTTTCATCTTTTTTGCATTTTAACACCACATCAAATTTTTGTGTGGTGAAAACTTCAATAACTTTAAGTCAATAATGCAAGTGCATCGTTGGTTTAGAAGAAATTTTAACGTTCGCAATGCTCCTGCGGGCACTACCATTGCAAGCTAAATTAGAAAGTGGAAAAATCGTGGGTCAGATTTAAAAGGCAAATCAATAGGAAGGCCAAAATCTGATAGTATTTCTCAAAATCCAGAAAAAGAGAGAGAGAATGTCAAGCAATTCTTCGTAGTTCTAAACGATCTGTTGGCATGAACATGAAATTTCATCTATGCTACATTCAGAGATTGGCCGACCAAGGCAAACGGAATCGAATTCAATTTTGGCAATAATTTTTGCGACTTCGAAATGACAATCCAGAATTGCAACAATATTTATAAATGAGTAAAATGAGTTTGGTATGACTTTTCGTCTATCAAAGACAATCAAGCCAGTTTTCTTTGAAAAAAGAAATGGCCAAACGGTGACTGGTTACATCATAAAGTTATTCACAAACACTTTTCTTTCCTCAAATTGAAGAGATACAAAGGTACTGGTTCCAACAAAACGGTGTTAGACTAGACACATTGCTCGGATGGCAAAGGGAATCTTACGGGAAGCATTTCGACATCGTGAGATTTCTCAAAATGGGAATTTATACTAGTCAGTTAGAATTCCGGACATTAATATCGATTAGAAGAATGTATTGGGCTTGGGCGATATTTTGTACTTCATTAAAATTTAGTTCCAATTTGTAATAAGATGCAATACATTTTAACTAAACTAGTTAATTCATTTTCACGGACTCCATTTTTTTTGTTTATTTTCATTTTAAACCAAGCTTATTCAGAAATACTACTGTCAGCATGAATAAATATGAAAAATACGAAATGAAAAAAAAAAACACAACTTTGACGGAATGTAATGACTCGAATAAAAAAAACTACTTCATAGAATCCCTTTAAAACATTACCACCGATTTTAAAGGAATGACGTGATGACATAAAATTAGATTCTCAATGAAATAACAATTTTATATTCGACTCTTAAAAACATTTCCTTTCCAATTTGGTCACGAACTCTACGAATATGCACTTCCAGTGCTGGCCTTTGCGAACATATAAATATACTTAATGATAGCTTAGTTATAATCGGTGATTGGGCAATGGAAAATGGCCTGTCAAAGTGTGTCTAGGGCAATGGTCCGTAATGGCACGGTGGCATGCAGTGTTGGGCAATTCGCTGATTCGAGAGGTTTTGCTATATCGGGTAATGTTATGTTTATAAATTATCTGCTTCGGTAGATATGTTTTGAAAAAATCCACTCGAGATCCTAGGATAATATTACAGCAAAACTGCTAAGATAGAAAACTAATATTACGAGGTCGACTAAATAGATACTAGAAGAAGAAAACTGCCACAAGAAATGCCTTTCCGTAACTTATCGTCCAGGAGCTGACTGTGCTGGGTCAGTGAGTGAAATGCATTAGGGGCGAGACCTAGCAGCAAATTTAGTCACAGCTGAACACGAATCGTTTTAACTGACGGTGACAGAAGGCGGGACTGCTTGGTTTAAAGTTTTATTCGGTAAAAATTATGTGGAATGCGTTAGCGTTCTAATAGGGCTGATATGAAAGCTGTCTACGAGTACTGCACAAGTAAAATTAACTGTCACTTCTACTTATGGCAGGTAACTAGTCCGCCTCACTCAAAGCCCACATAAATTTTTGATATTATATGGAATGCGCTAGCGTTCTAACATGGCTCTATTGAGCTCCTTACGAGTACCACATGGATACAATTAACTGCCAACTTTCTGTCTATATTGGAAATTGTCTACCTCATTAAAAGATACCTTATTCTGGGGTAAAAACTATGTGGAATGTATTAGCGTTCTTAAGGTGAGATTGCTTCGTTTAATGAATGAATGAAAGCTCTTGACGAGTAGTATATAAATACAATTGAATGAAACTCTAGTGTGACAGAAAACTGTGTATTTTCATAATACACGAGTAACGTAACATGTAGCATATTTAATAGAAGTACGCAAGTTTCTGCTACGGGTATACAGGGTTATTCACGCAACCCGTTCATTAAAAATTTTTGATGATGCCATTTAGATAAAAATTTCAAATTTTGGGATTAAGGTAAGGTCAAGGGGTACTTCTTTTTTGAAATATTTTCAACTTCCTGTCACTTCCGGTTTAACCGGAAGTTGGTATCAACTTGCTTATTTTAAATAGAACACCCTGTATTTTATGATATTTTTGGATTCTACGGAGAATTTTAATGCTATTTTATGTAGCATGTCCTATACCTAGGTTCAAGCGTTCTTAAGATACTTGATCTTGAACTAAAAATGAGCCTTCGTGGTACCAAATTTTAAAATCTCATATTTCTGTGAGTTTTGAAGATATAATCTTCATATTTTGCAGACGATCGGTAAATAATCTTAGGTTTCTATTTTTTTTTTTTATTCAATTTGCCTATTTTTATACAGGGTGTCCTAAATTCAACGGCAAACATTCACATTTTCAAAGCCGCTAAAGTCCGTTTTTTTAAATGGGACACCTTATAACTTTATGCACTATCAAATGTAGAATTTAATTTTCTATCGAACTGTATAAAGGTCCCCTATACCCATTCGTAACCATTTTCGAAATAATCAGGTTTTTATTAAACTATCATATGTATTTGCTAAATGCTTACACCTTCCCGTTGTAAGCCATGGAAAAACAATTGCTGTGCTTTTCTATTCAACATGACAGCTGATTTGAAACTTTTGAATTAAAATAAAATAACACTCAAAAGCTGATATTATCAATTTATTTTATATTCGCGGAGAATGTTACAAAATAATGGAGAGAACGTGCCATGTTTTTAATGAAAAATATCCTCATTTATCGCCAAAGAACAAGAGAAAATTGAAGAGGATTGAAACGAAATTTTTTCGTTTCGGAAAAGTTAGTTATAAAAAATGTAATAAATTGTTTACATTATTTTTAACCATATCTACTAAGTTCGAGATTGTTCTAAACTTGTTTCAGTGAACTTAAAAATTATAGCAATCTAACAATCAACAATAAATAAATAAAATAATAAAATTGAATTATAACAAATGTTCTATATGCTGTCCGTTCATTTGAAGACACATTTGAATTCTTCTTTGTACAGTTGCTATGGCGCGTTGAATTTGTCCGTTTTCTAATTCGGCAAAAGCTGTTCGTATCCTGTCCAGTAAATCTTATGGCGTTCATTAAACATAGGACACGTTTTCTCCAAAATTTTATGACATTCTCCATGAATATAAAATAGATTGAGAATATCAGCGTTTGAGTATTCTTCCATTTCGATTTAGAAGATTTAGTTTATCACTGACAGCTTTCGATAAATAACGCATACTAACCATCTGTCATATTGGATATTGGATCTCAATGAGCCATGGAAAAACATTCCATGGCTCACCATTGGAACATGTAAACATTTAAGCAAATACATACGATATTTTTATAAAACCCAATTATTACGAAAATGGTTACGAATAGGTATAGGGAACCTTAATACAGTTCGATAGAAAATGAAATTCTACATTTGATAGTGCATAAAGTTATAGGGTGTCCCATTTAAAAAAACGGACTTTAGCGGCTTTGAAAATGTGAATGTTTGCCGCTGAATTTAGGACACCCTGTATAAAAATAGACAAATTCAATAAAAAAATAGAAACCTAAGATTATTTACCGATCGTCTGCAAAATATGAAGATTATATCTTCAAAACTTATGATAAAATATGAGATTTTAAAATTTGGTACCCCGAAGGCTCATTTTCGGTTCAAGGTCAAATATCTTAAGAACGCTTGAACCTAGGTATAGGACATGCTACATAAAATACAGGGTGTTCCATTTAAAATAAGCAAGTTGATACCAACTTCCGGTTAAACCGGAAGTGACAGGAAGTTGAAAATATTTCAAAAAAGAAGTACCTTACCTTAATCCCAAAATTTAAAATTTTTATCTAAATGGCATCATCAAAAACTTTTAATGAACGGGTTGCGTGAATAACCCTGATATCTCGGTTTCTGTCACACGTAGATTTTGTAGTCAAATTAATTTGTATAGAATTCATCGAGACGTTCCATTTGAGCCCTGCCACAACCCTAAGGCATTCTACACAGTTTTTACCCCGCTCCTCTTTTAATGAAACAGAAAATTTCTCTGCTAAGAAGAAATCTAGCAGCAATTTTTATTCATGTATATACATAACTGCCGCCTAACCTTTACTTACTCAGCGTCCTTTCTAGTTTTCCTTTACTCAAGGCTCAAAGCCCTCTTTTTTTAATCGGGTAGCTTTTTACTAAAGGCGCCATTTGTATATGTCGTCCCCGGTGACGATCACTGACTCTTTAAAAGAAGGTAGACTATCAGGAAGTAGTAGCCCAGCAAGCATCAAGTAGATCAGAAAGAACCATTTTGCTCGTCTTACTCTAGGACAAAGTAAAAGTGGAATATTTTAATTGATAATATTTACGTAACCAGGAACAAATATATCTTTTTAAAATTGTTAATGTTCAATTTTGCAAGGACAACTACTTCACGAAATTGCGGATTATATTGGCGTTTTTATTTAATAATTGTAACTGTAAAGTAACTAATTCTGGTTTGAATTCTGAATACTTCCGCGCTGCCCCTATTAAAATAAATTAATCTTAGACTTATCCGAACGTTCTGCAAGGTCACCCATATGGGCACGATCTGCTTATAAACAATTTTAATAAATAGAACCCAGGCACTTTTCCGTTGTTTTGATTCCAAGGTTTCCCTTATTATATTTACTATATTTCGTAATTCCGCATCTACGTAAAGTATATGAGTACCCATTGGTGTGGACAATTTTATATATTAAAAGAATATTCATTCTTTTCACGGTAACTTTCCTCCGACCAAACTTAACGCATCATGATAGTCCTGGACCCCACAACCAAAATCGCTGCGCGACTGTAGTGATTGATTTTGGAAGTTGCAAGAAATGAGTAATATATACATTTATCACTGTGGTCTGAGAAACATTTCGAACATCTGACTCGCAGCGATGACTCAACAAGACTTCGCATCTGATATTGCAGATTTATCCACAATACAATCCTCGATTTAGCTATATGTAGCCAATGATACACAGATTCCTTGTTCTTGCGCATGCAGCCGCTACCCTCTAATAAAGAGTATCTTTTCAGACACATTGTTCCTATGGCATTGCTTTTCTTGTTTAGTTTTTATGATAAAAATATTAAACCTGGTCTATTCAGAATCAATTAAAAGAGACATACATTGAAAGTAAAATTTACAGTGTAAAATTATTGGAATAATTCGGAATCTTTATGTTGATTGTCAACCAGGTTTTGCACCTTTATCTTTAAAGACAACTGATAAATTTGACAAAAACTTTTCGATAAGGGGCCATGTGTTAGAAAGAGGGAGAACATACACATAGGTAAAGTCATTGGAAAGAAAAACACTACCTTTTATGGCAAGGTTCTTGTCAATTCTCTCAGTTTTCTTTGAAGATAAAGGTGTCGAACCTGGTATTTTTATAATCAGCAAGAAAACGCCCAATGCTAAAATAATATTATATAGGTTGTTCTATTTAAAATAACAAAGCCAATGTTCATTTTTTTACTTTCCAATTGTCATTTGTTGACTTGTATAGCAAATCCTAACGGTTTAGAGAAAGCCATAAAACTCTTGTATACAATATTTTTTTGATATCTCTAAAAGTTAAGCTTGTAGACCTCGTTTAAAATACAACCAAAGACCCTGTACATATTATTTAAAAATATATTTTATTAACAGTTTCTAAATACGCGGGATCCATAAAATTTTTAAGCAGAATTATATAGTAATTGTGTAAGTTTACTAATCAAACTTTCAAAAATATGAACCAGGTTTTAAAAATTACGAAAGCTGTTATTCGTAATAAACATGTATAAATCTAGTTAAATGTTTTAATTTTTTGTAATCAGCTAGTTCTAAAAAAGGCACAATTACATTCTGGGTAATAACAAACAGCATTAAAATTCAACTTAACTGGCTCAAAGAAACGAATGTCATTACTTAAGATCGGCTTTTAATCAAGCTAACATAAAAATAATTAAGTGTTAAAATATTACTGCCTGAGAAAGTGATAATTTTTACAGTGGCGTGGCTACCAGTTAGTAAAGATCACAGCTTAAGCTGTGGTAAAGATTATGAACCAAAACGATAAGGACGTTCAGCCGTCCATTGATATTCTAACCTATAACGCTGCTTGCCCTGACGATGTGATTTCTAAACATACTGGACTTATTAAAGTCAATGCAGCTGTTATTACATCATCCAAAAAAAAAGACCTAATCTCGACTAACCAAAAATGCACTCCGATAATTAAAATACTGGCTGATTTAAAAAAATAAAAAAGTGCCAACACATAGAATTTGAATCACAGCCTTCCGAGTGACTTGCACCCATCTAAACCACTGTACCACGGAGGCTTGTCTAAAAATAAATTCAATTTCGGGGTTGCACTGTAATTTGCGAGATATAGTCCATGGCTATTTATAGAATCGACAAAAACATACTAAAATATTACAGGAAATTTTACAAAACCCAAAATGCATTTCATTTGTGCTGTCCCTTATTATACAAGAAATGGAAATTTCACGGAATCCAAAATACGTTTAATGTTGTGGCGTCCCTTATTATACAAGAAATAACTTGAATTTTATTTCCGAATAGGTGTACGCCACTGAATTTTATGCAATAATCCGTTACCTAATTAACTAGCGGACAACCTTTAATGTTTTCGTCGCGAATTTAAAAACTGTGTTAATGGCGCGCTGCGGGTCACATTTTTTCATGCTGGAATGCTCCAAAATTACGAGGTCTATGAAACCGTTATCACATTTCTCTTATATAACCGGTTAACTCATTCAAAACATTGCGCTTTTATTCAGCGGTAGTGTTTTTTCGTCAATTCGAACTTAGCAAATTTTAACCTTAGTGCGAAATCATGTTTTCGAAATCAAACTTGAAACTAAATTATGGAAAAATTATCGAATTTTAGATTCAATATCTTAATAATTAGTTAGTTATAATTTTTAAAATTTTAGGCATTCGATAATAATTGAAATGTGTCAATTTCACTGACTATTTAAATATTCTAGCTATAAACAGATTAGATCTAGATTTTCAGATAAGGTTATAAAACTTGTATATTAAAATTCATGGCACTGCAATGTGAGCTATTTACAAAAATGTCCGATAACATTCTTTAATTTACATTTAATTTTGATAAACATGTCATAAATCCAGCAAAATGTGACTATTTGTTGTAGTGAAATAAAGTTTTTAATAAAAATTGGAATTTTTATATTTTAGGAGCAGTCGAATATGAAAGCTGGAATACAGCTTCACCCTGTATACTTTTATTTTTTACTTACATTAACTTTTAATCAAAATTATTCTAAACGGCTGTCCTATTTGAACACATATTAATAATAATAAACTTTTGCGTAAAATATTCGAGCTTTGTCACCCTGTATATCAAAAACTAGCCGCAGGATTTAGTTCTGGCCATGAAAGCTTTTGATCGGGGGATCGAGAACTACAACATATCACATTACCAGAGAAATTGACTGAAAGCCATTTTCCATAAGAAATGTACGGGATCCTTTCCAGTTTAAATAATTTTCTCTTCGTATCACAATATAAGATTAGTGGAATTGTTTATTTCAATACTAAAACAATGATCAAATATACTTCCGAGAAAGAAGTTTCATTATTTTATTGTATCCGTAAAGCCACGAAGATATATGATATTTTTACCCATAGACTATTTGAGTTAAGGTAATATATTCTAGAAGAAAAATAGAATAAGAAAACTCGTAAACTATTCTAGAGTATTGAACACCCCCCCAAGGTCACGTGAATCGGTTTCTTTAGAAACCCCACATGTCCATATTTCAGCCATTATGAGAATATGTCGAAAATATACACTTAGAGGCAAGATCTATGTTTTCTGAAGAAACCACACAAGTCCTTTAGATAAGGTGTAATATTTAACAAGGTGAAGTATCCATTTATTTTAGAAATCCCACAAGTCCAGGACATGTGGGGTTTTTAAAATAAACGTCTTCTAATAGATGTGGCTTTCTGCGGTCTTTTGTTTTTGTTATGAGTCAGTTGTTTTAAGAATGTCGTCGGATGAAGATGTTATTAATATAAATGTGCCAAAAAAACGTAAAAAGGCTTAAAACAAGCAGAGTATGTGCGAGGCAATACAGAAAACTAGAGCGAAAGGTACAGAATATACAAATTATACTGGAAACATTGTTGGATCCAGAAAAAAGCGGTGCCTTTGAACGTTTTCGTTTATTTTCTAGATGTAAAAAGAAGTGTTTTTTGATAGTCTCCGAATCGAAATGAGATTTTTAGAAAAGTTTGCGAATTTGAAACAAAAAATATATAATGCTTACTTTCAGGATTTAATTGTGAAGTGTTGCGTTACATTCAGTTTGGGCAAATTTGATGTTTGCGAAAATGCATTTATAAGTTTACACGACTTTACTGTAGATCTAGTTTGCCGTTTAAATAACCTTCTAGCTGTAGGAAAATCACCACTCGACAAGAGAGGCAAGAAGGACACACAAAACCTGGTGATTGTCAGTTCGAGTTCGAAAGGAAACTTTTTTTTATCTTATAGATACAGAAAATAATATCATAAAAGATTACACATCGGGGTGGCCAAGACACTACATAAAAATTGCTTATCGACTGATTCATAAGAAAGAGGTGTGCCCGAAGGTCGAAAAATGTGTTTTAACATATCTAAATTCATGCAATTTTCACACAAACAAGACAGAAGTGAATACATTGATTGTATTACAAATTATGAATTCGAAATTTGGCACCTCTACAGTGTTTCATGATTTTCCAGATGTTCCGGCGTATTCAAAGTAAAAGTACCCACATCACGGTCCTGGAATAATATATCTTCACTTTTTTTGTTTCTTAAGCTTAGTCTTTTCGAATTTTACGGAGTAGAAAATGTTTGTTTGTTCCTAATAAATTTTTAAAATACTGTATTTTCCATTTTCTTATAAAAATATTTTATGTATTTTAGGAGAAACCACAAGTCCAGAAAATTTTTTCTTATTAAATGACGCTAATAAAAATAAAAATATTTCGAGTTTGTCAAAATTGTTTAATTTATATAAAATTTGAAAGGAGAATTAACAATTTTTTATAAAAAAATCTGATCTCTCTAAAAACGGTTTTTATCATTTTTCTCAAAACTTGGTCAGGAGGACATGTGGGGTTTCTAAAATAACTGATTCACGTAACATTAACTCTGTCACGGTTCGCCTAACCTTGCTGACAGTAAACAGATTTTGTATTATCAAAGGCAATCCCAAATGCGATAGCTTCAGACTTGACTTGAGTCTTAATTCCAACTTTAAGTGATTCCGAAACTTCCGCAAAAACCACTCTAAACAAACCTCCCTAATATTTGTCTTATTTCTTAACCTAACGTTTATATGTATCGTACTTATGACATGAGCATTCCATGTCAATTTACTATCCATTATCACCCTCAAGTACTTAACCTCTTCTTCTGCAATATCGGCAATATGAGTGTGAAAAGTATGAACTGTGTTTTGTCCGAATTTACAGAGAGCTCTGTTTCCACACGCCATCTTCCAATATCCTACATAGGACCAGTCCATCGACGTCAGATACTTGCACGTAAAAACCTTTTGCCTACAGCCTGTAAAACCGCTTTTATGTTTTTTATTAAAAGAAAAAATAAAATTCAATATTGTCGAGGACGAAACTACATGGTCTATCGATAGATTCTCAAGATCAAAATAAGACTGCTTAAGTCCAAATTACATGTACATTGTACATCAAAATGAAAATAGCTACTTCTCACCAAGAATGGCAAAACAAATGCATTGCATGTAGCCTACCTTTTTGTGATTCCACATAACATTTACGCTAGGTTTCCCTCTTCTAAAATCCGATTGATCTATGACATCATCGTGGACCAGTGATGCAGTGTGAATCATTTCAGAAATCATGGCTACTTCTCTTTGTGACGGTAAAAGTCCACTGAAACAAATGGCTTAGATTATTTTCTATAAATGTCAAAAACTTTTCTTGATTCAACAAAAAATAGTTAAAAGAAATTTTAGATTTAAAATTAAATTTATATTAACAAAAATTTAACCCTAAAAATAACATACAATTTGTACATTAGAAATATAACCGTTTACAAATTTGAATATAAAGAAATAAAGTAAAAAAAAGGAAGAATACATTTTCAGCAGTAAAAAAAGTAATCACAATTCATCTTATTTTTTGTTTAAATGTATTTTGTTGATATGTATCTAAAACTTTTGTAGGCAGATTAGTCTGCATGTTAATACAAAATGCTTTAAACTATTTATCGTGTAATCTATGTATTTTCCTGACTTTGCGGAAAAGCCAAAAAGTTGTTTTAAAATATTGCGAAAGCAACGAATCATTTTTCAGTTAGGTTTAAAAAATCATTACAGATGCAGCATACTTTTTTTGCCTAGGTTACATATCAAACATATTTGCAAACTTCATTTTTTTCCAGTCACATCACGTTTTATTTAACAAACAAATGCATGCTGACGAAGCTAAAAATACTAAGCTTACTATAACTCCACAAAAAGTTGAAGTAAAACACAATTTTTTTGCTTAAAAAATATTTCACCTTTCACACTGGTTCTTATTACTTCTGCAATTATCAAATGCTAATAGATGATCCAACAATCGGAAAATGAAAGATCCTCTAATGGATCCCAACGTTGAATAGGATACTTGGGATCCATTGAGCGATTTTCGTGAAGCTCAACTGCCAAATTTACCAGTCTGCGACGCAAGCTTCCAACCTGCTGATTATATTCGTTTATCGAAAGCTTTTACGCTATTAAACGGCAATCAAATTTGTCTCTCTAAACTATAATTTTTGAAATGTACAGGGTGTCCAGATTATATAGGGTTGCGGTTTTCACATCACTATGCTACTTTTTTGTGAAAAGAAAGATGCCGCCATCAAAATTTTCATAGCCCGTTTATATTTCTAAGTTACGGGGTGAAATTGAAAATGCTGCATTTTGTTGTATCTTGGTTATCGTTTAACTTATCAGAAAAGTAAAAAGGTAGTTTTTTACGTTGAATCCAGTGGTGTATTTTGATGTTTGCTGTGGGTAGACATTTTTATGATATGATTCAAAGTTAGGTTTTTTTAAATGGGACACCCTATATATTTTTAAATATTCTGTTTTTGTTTCTTTTCAAAAATATGTAACCCTCTATGTTTATTTTCAATATTAAGAAAGAAGGTAACCGGATAAAAGAATTTGTGTAAGAATAAAATCAAATTTAATCGAACATGGCTCGTTTGTCAAACCGCTGCCTAAAACCTACAAGGAAACTCGCGAAATTGACGAAGTGAATGTGTTGGCTTCGGTCGAGGCAGTTCCAACTAATTCTGTCGATTGATGTCGAAAAATTGAAGTTTCTAACGGCGTTGTTAAATCCAGGGTTCAAACAATTAAAAAAAGCACACAAGTTTAAACCATATTAATTTAATTTGGTACAAAACTTATATACTGGTGACGCAGAACGCCGACTAGAGTATTCCAATTAATATTTGCCAATGCGGAACATTGTCATTAATTTTGAAAGAACTGTTATATGGTCTGTTGAGGCGTATTTTACCAGTGCTGGTATTTTGAATCGGCATAATGATAGGGTTTGGTCTCAGGAAAATAAGGATGTTATATTTCCACGTGAAAGGCAAGGCAGGTTTAGATTTAATGTTTCATGCTTCATTCTTGGAAGCAAAATCGTCTATAAAATCTATGACGGCACCCTCACTGCCATTAAATACTTAGAGATTCCGGAAATAATTGTGCCTAAAATAACCGCAAAATGTTCCTTTGGCGCGACTCGATGATCTGAATTGCAGCAAGACGAAGCACCCGGTCATAATGACTGTAAAAAGGTCACCTAAGTCACCCAATTTATCGGTTCTGGATTTCTGTTTGTGGAGATACCTTAAAAATAGAATTTATATTAAACTGTATCAAACAATAGAAGAGGTGAAAATGCTACCGAAGAGGCCTTCAGAGAGTTATAGCGGCAGCCATTTATGATTTTGATTGCCTCGAGGCCAATAGGTACTATGTGCGAAACTTGTGTAAGACATAGGCGGCCAACAATTTGAAAAATATTTATAAAAAAATTAGCTATTAATACTTTTAGATTCATTTTCATATGTTTAATTATTTTTAGTTTTGTGTTAGGTTTTTAGCTTTTTAAATGAATTAGTAGGTACTGTTACTGTAGTAGTTGTAAATAATATAAGTTTCTAATAACTAATAAGTAGGCATTAAAAAGTGAAAATTCAAATTCAAAATAAACATAGTGTTATATATTTTTAAAAAGCTCTGAAAAAACAAAAACAGAATATTTAAAAATATATAGGGTGTCCCATTTAAAAAAACCTAACTTTGGGTCATATCATAAAAATGACTGCCCACAACAAAAACCAAAATACACCAATGGATCCCACGTAAAGAACTACCTCAGAACCACTTTTTACTTTTCTGATTTTTGAAGTTTTTCTGATAAGTTAAAGGATAACCTTTAACTTATCAGAAATAATGCAACATTTTCAATTTCACCCTGTATCTTAGAAACAAAGCGAACTATGAAAATTTTAATTTCGAAAGATGATTTCGTTTTACAAAAAAGTCTAACAGTGATGTGAAAAGGGCAAGCCTGAATCTTTTCAAATAACCGCTATCCCCGTAAAATCATCGAAATATGGACACCTTATATTTCTAAACAAATAGACCTATATCACGCTACTGGCAACACCGCGCCAATATAATGTTGTTGGTAGTGATGTGGCGAATTTATGAAGCTGCCCGGGCTTTTGTTTATATTTTCCTTTTCATAAGCTTGATAGTGGAAGAACGTCAAAGTCAAAACATTAGTCAGTATTGCGAAATTCAAGTAGGGAAATTGACATAAACATATACAGGGTGCTCCAGAGTGGTAGGCAATCTCTGAGATATAAACAGAACAAGCAAAAATAATGTTAGTTTGTCACGTAAAATTTTCTCTTAAACTCCTCACCAACTGAGATATTCGTTCTTAAAAAAAGATCTAGAAAACAAGTTTTCCAAATAATTTTGGTATCGTTTGACGTAATTTCATAATATTTGGATGACTGATATAATAGCTTAAGTTACTTAGGAAAAGTTAAGGTCAAAGGTAGCGGAAATTTAAAAGAAAAGGGTGTATTACTGAATAAAATAGACTCGAGACTAACAAAACTGAAATCACAAAACGCCGTTGTTAATGTCGTCCATTAACCACAAAATAGACAAATGTCGTATGGCTGATGGCTTGACGAATGACGCCTGTTGTTCTTGAACATTGCACCGTTGCCAGGTTTCGCGTATACGTAATCACGTCGTGTCGTGTTTTTGGTCGGGTGACGTAATTTGAATTTTGGTGCTTTTTTAATTGCTTTTTGTCAGCCGGGGAGGCAATAAAATTCATTTTTTTTAGATATATGTTTAAAAACCACGTGGCCTCATAATCTTTAGTATTTTTTCGGAAACCTTGTTTTCCAGATCCCTATTTTAAGAACAAATACCTCAGTTGGTGAGCAGTTTAGGAGAACGTTTTATATGACAAACTATTCTGGGACACCCGGTATATTCAAATAAAGTGCTCGTCAAAAAAAGACCAATACAGTTTTTTGGACAATATTTGAAAACTCGTTATTCAAAAATTACTTAATCGAATTTGAAAAACTTTGCAAATTCTGAAAAATGTATTCTTTGACTTCTATATCCAATTTTGGGAATACGCTATTTTGCACATAGCATATACTACAGGTTGTCAAAGAAAGGGATGTTTTGTTTTCCAAAATTTCATATTATCTCCATTTATAGGACAGTCAATCCTTTTATAGGACAGAATGTCGTAAGAACCCTCCCTATTAACAGTTTGGTAACCCATCGGGACATTTTTACGATTTTGTGGATATCTTAACCAACTATGATTTTTAGGAAATTGTCGTTATTTTGCAATTTAGTTCCAAATATAACAAATTAAGAAAGGTATTGATAAAATGTTTTACAAAATAGAGGTTCAAACCAAAGAAAATTATCCTTGTAAACATAAGATGGCATCTTTTTACTATGGATCATTAAGAACAGGATGTTTGCTCGAAACGATTTTTAATTTTTGGTGATATCTCCCTCAGTTCTCAAAATATGCCATAATAAGGAAATATCTAAGTTTAATGATGCACATAGATCCATTACGAACCGAACCTCTTCCAAATTAGCTGGAATACGGTTTGATTATACAAATGAGTTTTCATTTTTCATGGAGTACCCTGTATATCATTGCAGTCTGAAATATTTGGACTACTTAGGTACTCTGTACTTAACTTTAACTATTTCCGACTTTTGAAGATTGACTTTTCTGGACACTTTAACACGTTCGGACCGACTTGTACCATCTGTCGCAAACACCAAAATAAATATGTTTAAAAAAAATAAAGTTACCAACAAGAAAGTTTATAGAAATACCATTAGTTTATAATTTTTGTTCACCTTCACACATGCTATTTAGCCTAATATCTTGTAGTTAGCTGCGTTTCTGCAGTAAGTATATTATTTTTTTGTTTCCAACTGTCAAATAAACGTTATTTTTACTTTTTTCGGAATATTGTTTCATATTTTCAGAGTGTAATTTCTCTAACAATGGTTCGTTGACAAAAATTATATGGTTTTGTGTGTAAAAAATTTAAAAAATAATCTTTAAAAACTGGGGAGTCTTTTCGATATATTGCTGACATCATGACCTCAACAAAATCAGCTATATAAAGGGCACTTACCCAATTTAGGACTTACGGAACCTCTGCTTACCGCAACAGAGGGTGCAGCAGTCTTGGTAGAGCAGCAAACTTACTCCAAAACACAGTGTCGTTTTTAGCAATCTGTGCGTGCAAAAACGTTGTTGTAAACGTGTGCCAAATGATTTTATATAAATAATATAATAAACATAACTATATTTGCACATGTAACCGACAGCTAAAATCCTCAAAGGGATGAGCCGAGGCGCAACACAAATCAAAAAATACTCAAATTACGTTTTTTTTAATGTACTTGTAATGAAGTATCATTAGTAGTTTTTTTAAATCAAATAGTTACAAACTAATGTAAAATCGCAATATAGGTTAAACAAAATCATAATTAATTTTTAACATATGAAAAAATTCTTGCAACAATATTTTTTTTAACAAAGTGCCTCTAGTAAAGCCAAAAGAGACACAGGAAAACTACAAACACGCTTTGGTTTTACTCCCTGCATGTTGGATACAAGAGGGTCAGAAGACACCAAAAGGAGATGAAACATGTCTTATATGTTTTCCTTTCGGGAAAAATTGCGAGAATGAAACTCTCGCAAATTTTTGACATCTTTGTTTCTTGCCTCCTGAGCTTCTTCCGATAATCAGCGAATAGAAATGATTGCCTCCTTTATAATGAGGCTTCCATCTATTAGAAGTTTGTGAATACTCTGAGGCATATACATATCTGAACATATAGACTAGCCCTGTCTGCAGGAAAACGTTCAAAAGCTTCGATGTTTATTACAAATCCAGAACAAATTGTGCTAGTCTTTCAATTAGATCTTTATTGACTCCGGTAGCTTCCGAAGTTAATTCAGAATTTTGGAAGAAGCTCCTAGCCACATTTCCCGTGTTACTATTTTTTGTCGAAGATTTCTGGATACATTCTAGACACTTTATCCACGCATGTAGTGTTGACATCCCCAGAATCAGTGAATGTTGATTTATAGGCCTCGCGCCTACTGTATCTAGATTATTCATTATTTTAGGCGATGCTCCACAAATATGGCACGTTTTTCCATCGATCATTGTTAAATAAAAAACTGAACTAAATATATATTGTGTTTCTTCAATTTCAGTTTTAATAGGGATCATTTCTTGTATGTGTCGTTTGATGTCTTCAACTTGCAGCTTGACGAAATCGGACGTTTCTTTATGAAATAGAATTTTGATGGGACGGCAGTATTTCGTTGATGACGGCACGGGATTATTCCACAGAATCAACTCCTCGTTGCCAATTTTTGATAAAGCTGTCATTCGAAGGGGAACTAGAGAAATCAGATATAAAGACACATTGTCTACATCACTGTTTTCAAACCGTTGCATATATCGGCCTTGGCCCGATGCACCATCACACCCCCACTTAAATACAATATTAATAATATTCTTCAAGGTATTCCTTCAGGACAATTTTTTAAACAGCGACTTATCTCTGAATTGTATGTTTTACCAAGGACCGTAGTGTTACCTCTCCAGACACTTCTGATATTATGATTTCATCAGGGTAGCACATTTTCTTTCCCTCAAGAAGCCTATTGTAAGTCGGATAAATATCTGCGTTATGCTATTTACTGGTCTGCTGAATGTCAATATATTGGGCTATTGTGAATTTGTTCTCAACATAAAGTACCAAAGCTCTTTCAACAGATATTTGTCTGGAAACTGTGACGGGGAAGACATTTTTTAAGGATATTTGCTTTTTTTGGTGAAACTGTGGAAGAAGACACAATTGTAATTCATTCGGCAGCATCCCTTTTACCTTCTTGTCTTAACGTTATTTCAGTAGCCGATAGAAGTACTCGAGAAGTGTTTTTTTAACAATGGTTTGTACCTTTCTTTTCTTTGAAGAACGACTGCACTCCTTAAAAGATTTCTTTGGTCGTCCCTTATTTGTATTCGTCGTTTTCCTTAATTCACAGGAAACTCCCTTGAAAGTCAAGCAACCGGCCAACCACTTTTTGTTCTTAAGTAAAAAGGTTTTTAATGTACGATTATTCTCCATTTACAAGCCAACTGTCCACATAAATTCTTAACTTTCTTGTTAAATTTAAATTTTGAGGCTTCATCAGACTCCCCTAGATTTGTTGTTTCTCTCAAATATTTCATTACAACATCAAATTTCCGATTTGAGTCTTTCTCATTGCGCCAAATCACGAAAATGTCAGACGTCGTGGTGTATCTGCAAGTAAATAAATAGATTAGTAAGGCTTTTGACATTTTTAACGGATTTATTTATTACTACAACGCCAATGTTTCGGTTTCTTTTTGTGCCATCATCAGGGCTAGTATAACAGTTTTAAACAATCCCATGACGACATTTCATCACCCAAAAACTATCGTATTTTGGGAAAAACCAATAAGGATATTAAAGACAGGTTTGACTTAGGTGCATCACGAGTTTGTAAGACACTGAAAGACCTTTATTGGACTTTCTATAACTTTACTTTTTTAAACCTGATGATGGCACATCAAGGTGGCGAAACCTTGGCGTTATACTGATAAATAAAATTGTCCAAAAAGTCAAAATTGCCTTACTACTAGTCGACGAAATCAAAGTTAATTGTAAATAAATAGAGTTACGGCAAGTTGAATTTATGATCTATTGGTAGCTAACATATGAAAGTACAAAACAAATTTACGTAACGTTTTGTCTAATGCAACTTAATAAAAATAACATTTTTAGATTAGGTTCCGAATAGTGTGTCATATAACACTTAAACTAGTTAATTAACAGAAGATGCAAACAAAACTAAAATAATCAAGATTAAGCACCTACCATTATGCCTTAGCTCCATAATAAACTCTCACAAAATTTACTCACGAAAAAGTTATCACACCTTGAAATACAAAGACTAAAATAATTGTCTCGAAGCTAGGCTTGTCCACGCAAACAATTCTTGACTTCGCAATTCATTTGTTTATAGAATCCGTCATGGCAGGCTTTGATATGATATTTTTTGAATTGCCTGGTTATCTGGGTATTTAAAAAACAATATTGCAGTATAATCCTATCATCTAAAATTTATGACTTTTGCACGCACAGATTGCTAAAATTCCGCCGTCGTCCTACCTTAAATGTATCCCACATCAAGAGGCACTACAGGAAGCTGCGAGTGTAAACAATTCATCTTCAGTCGTTCGTAATGAAGCGCTGCCTGCCCTCTTTTGCTGCCTATCCACCGAGCTGCTAGAAGGAGATGGGCACAGGAACATGCGAATTGGAAAATAGCAGAATGGAATAGGTGTATGTTTACCGATGATTGTAGAATTAATCTGCATGAAAAATATGGACGAATTTTGGTATGGACAGAAAGAAAAAGACGGTACGTAGAAGAAAATATGGAAGCTAGAGTAGTATTTGGTGGTGGTGGGGTTAATCTGTGGGGCGGTGTTGTGCAGAATGGTAAGACTGAAGTGGTAGTTTTACTCGGAGAAAGTATGAATGGGAATAGATATAGAGATATGTACACATTATTATTCTTTTCGCTCAAAGCTTCGAAAATGACTTTATACCGATACAAATATTCTTAGAATGGTCCGTAGATTTCAGAACTGCAATTATATTCAGAGTATCAATTGAAATAAATTATATTTTTTACCGTTATACTTTTTCGACCACACTGTATATTCGAAGGTGTATTTGAACGGTGGTAAAAGATAGAAATTCGTTCGTAATGGATCTATGTGCAAGATTAAACCTAAATATTTCCTAATTTTGATAAATTTGAACTAACAGAGATGTCAAGATATCCATAATGATCCATAGTAAAAAAGCTCCATCTTACGTTTGCAAGTAATTTTCTTTGCTATGAACCATTATTTTAAATTTCACGAAAAAATTGGTTTTCTGTAAGACATGTCCCTTAATTTAAATGTTTAGTTTTTCCTTATATACATAAACTGAAAGCACATGACCTGCCTTAAAGCGCTGTAAAGCCAACTTATCAATTTTCGTAGTTTGTTAATTCTTGGGATTAAGCTGCAAAAGAAACAGTAATTTCCTAGAATTGCCATATAATCGTAGGTTGGCGAAGGTATCTACAAAATCTTGAAAAGGACTCAAGGGGTTGCCTAACTTTAATATGAAGATTTATTACGAATATCTAACTTGACTGTTCTATAAATAGAGATAATGTAGAACTTTGAAAAAAACACTTCTTACGTTGACACCTTGAGGTATATGCTATATGCAAAATAGCGTATTCCCAAAATTAGACATAAGAGTCAAAGAATCATCTCTTCAGAATTTGCCAGTTTTTCAAATTTGATTCAGTAATTTTCGAATCACGAGCTTCAAATATTGCCCAAAAAACTATATAAAATAATACTGCTTGAATTGTATTATTAAACAACAACTGAAACAATATCAACATTAATTATTACACAAGATAAAATTTGCTCGAGTTCTGCTCAGAAACCATATGAATATGAAAAAAAACTTCCGTAAACGCAAACAATAAATATTTAAATTTTATGGTTAATTATTTTAATAATAATGGATTATTATATAATGAAATAACTGATTCTCATGAAATTTACATATTTAAATTAGATAGGAACCTATGATCGTCAAACCTGACTATCTCACAAATCAAAATCTCATGTTATAGTGTAATTCAAAATATACGCATTAAAATGCCTATTATCATAGACACAAGGTCCTCTTCGGTATCTTAGACAAAAAATCTGAATAATGTATTAAAATAATATTAAAATAGATACCTTTTACCGTAAAATATCAAAAAAATAACTGATTAATTTGTCTGCATATATCCATCTCTCATTTTGAAGGACACGCATTTTATACATTTCCTATCCGGTTAGCGAAAACTTCATGTTTTTAATTCAGCTATTTAAAATGCCTTCTATAAATTACTTGATAGATCGAGTAGGTTAATTTCAGTGGCGGATTACCGCACAAGCGTTTGCCCGTAGTCTCAGAATTGGAGGGGCCTTGACAGTCTTAAAAATATAAAACCAAAAAAATAGATAAATATAATAGTGACACCGACAGTACCGAGATTTACTTTATTACTTTATGATTAAAATACTACCTACCTAGTAATTATCTTTTTTAAATTAAAAAAACCTAAAAAAGCAAAAAAGATCTGTTAATTTTGTTGTCTCCAAATGGCATACCGGACGCACTACTAGATGCGTGGTGTAAATTGAAATAAAAAAATATCCAAATTATCACCTTTAAGCTCAGAAATCAACATTGTAAATATGTTTATTATAGAGTAAAAAAATATTATTTCAAATTAAACCAATTATCACCTTTAAGCTCAGAAATCAACATTGTAAATATGTTTATTATAGAGTAAAAAAATATTATTTCAAATTAAACCAAACAACTATTTAAAAAATTTCAAAAAATTGATTTAAAACAAACATTTGTATAAACCAAACAAAAAATATTTGAGCCAAATATAGTTATTTTCCTAATAAATGCGAAAAGTGATACTTTCCCGCACGCAAAAGCAGCAAGATAAGCTTTAAGTGCGGGAAAAACACTTTGCGCAAGTGTTAGGAACAATATTTTTTCTACGAATGTTACAAATTTTACAAACTTTTTACCTATTAATATAGGTAGGTTCTAAGCGCGGGTAAAACAATATTTCTTGTACGTCATAAAACAGAAATAATATTATTTACTATTATCAACAATATTAATACTGAAAGTACAGTTTGTGGCATACTGCAAATTTAAAGCTTAATGCAACTGGTTTCCTGGGAAAGGTGAAGAAAATGGTTCGTTATCCGGCGTTAATGAATGAAATGGAACTTCAATGGTTTTCTCGCAACTGTCTTGCACTGCCTCTCAAAATATTGTTGCATAACTCTTTTTTGTATATAGTTGAGACGTTATGCCCCGTGTAGAGTTCACCTTTGAGCAATTTTAGAAAAGCAGCAATTTCTGAGGGCATCTTCCCGAAACTGTTAATCCCGACAGACTGTGTTGTGCACTTCCCTCTTTTAAAATTTATAAAGAAACGTTGATGCGTTGTTGATGGTGGTCGTAAGGCCGTATATTTTCTATAAAATAGTAGATATTTTCTATTAATTTCATGGGATATAACAAAAGAATGTGAATGTAATTTTTTAATCCTGAATTTTGACCACAATTAAATTTCCCTCGTCTTCAATGTCAACTGTTGTTAAATTTCCTAATTCATCTCTTCTATAGGCGCCTACAAGCCCAAAAACAGTCGCAACTTTCAACAAAAGATATATATCATCTGGCGCCTTATTCATGAAATCCGATATGTTCTCTTTTGTAAAAATGTTTGCTTTCTTTGGTTTGAAGCCAACATTTTGTTTTTGATAAAAGCAGTTAATTTGTACAATTTGCTTATATCAATATTTCTTTTAACTTTTAAAACGCTCCTAAGCATTGAGTATTTAGCCCTCAAAGTATTTGGTTTAAATTCTTTGCTTAGTTCAAGAAAATAAGCTAATAGTACCTCTTCTTTAACCGTTTTCACACCTTTTCCTTTGGATCATTTCCCGAACAAGTCATACTGCTTTTCATTCTTCTGTTTTGATTTTACTAGCAGTAGCTCCAAATTTGCTGATTCCACGGTTTTAGTACCTCTTCTGGTATTTCTTCATCCGAACTATCCATTTTAAGCAGAATTACTTTTTTTGAGGCTTTTTTCAAATGATTGAATATTTGTATTTTGGTTGACATAGCAAAAAGACTGAAATCGTCAAAATTGCAAGGTGACAAAATCATATAGGGCGTTTAATTATTTATCAAATTATAATAATCTAATATAAGCGTAAAAAAACGCGATAAATCTTTCTTTTTTGATTATTATTTAATGCTGAAGATGGTAATTCTGCGAATAAAAAAGTGTGCGCAAAGAGTTTCCGTGCGCAAAGTTCAACTATGCGCACGGAATTGAGTGCGCAAAGTAGTTTGAACTTTTTTACTGACTATTTTATTAGTGGGCCTATGCGTAATGCCAGCAGCGAACGTTTTTAAATGTTCTAAAGAGAGCAAAAATTGTAAGTAATTCAACAATTATGTTCATAGAGAATATTGTTATCAAGCAACTGGTTTATAAATCATTTATAGGTACGTTTATAAACCCAAAAGGCAAAAAAGTTTTACTTTAAATAAGACAGATTTTTTGTAATTAATATGACCAAGAAAACTTGTAATTTCCGTCCCTATCCTATTTTCATTTCTCTTCTTCTTGTTTTTAAAAACAAAGTTGTTTTCAATTTTCTTGTTTATTCTTATCAAAAGTGCTTACCCAAAAAAAACATTTATTTATCGGACATTATCTTTACTGTTAATTTCTTCACAGCATTTCGACTGTCGTTTATCAAGAGCATTCTAAAAGTTAATCTAAAGACTTTTGGCCGGTTGCAGAAAGCTCAATTAAAGTTTAGAATGTTTAACGGAATGTTAAATTTGACAGTACGTTCCTAGATTTCTGTAAGCAACTTGTCAAATCCGAAAGCTTGGATAGATATTTTAAACAGCAATTGAGTTTTGTGCAATCGGGGGTGTGTTTGTGTTGTTTCCGGTGATACGTGAAGCCTTGCCCACGAGTCACGAAGCTTGAGAGAGTCAGTGAGACCTAATAATTAAGTATTCAATACTGTGTTTGCTGAAAATTCTATTATTACATTCAATAAATGCAGTTTCTTTAATTTTTCTTTTTCTCCAGTGCTATTCTGGAAAGAACATATACAAATGTGATAACATTATTAAGGCCTTAGTTTACAGGAAACCTACCCACAAGGGATAGTATCTCAACCAGAAGTCTAACCATTCTACCTACGAAGCAAGGAATCGTAAAGACTCTATAATTGAGTAGCAGCAACAGCAATATTAAAGATCTGATGCAAAATGGTTATACTGAATAGTTGACTCTTAATACAATTTACAAATGTCAAGAGATGAACAATATAGACCCAACAGAAGACCAACCAACAAGCTCTTTTATAACAATTTCGTATGTTAGAGAAATTTTAGAGAATATAAGAAGATTTGGAACATCAAGGAGAATTAAGACAACATTAATATCCAGAAATACACGTGTTAATTCAACTCAAATTTAAACAGGGATCCAAAGAACTCAATAAATATATCAAATCCCTTGTGAGTCTAGTAAATCCTGTATGGGACTACGCCAATTGTATAATATATCTGAATATTGAAAAAGGAAAAAAATTGGGTCACTAATTAATACGATTCTGCTCAAACTACTCGACGTAAAAAGCTAAATTTTGGCATACCGATTGATCGTAGGATGTAGAGGTTCGATAAGAGGGGATTTTTCAAAACTCAAGGGGGTGAAGCCGCCCCTTAAATATTACAATATTGTTTATTTAAAAATCGGTTGCTTTTTCGGAATTGATTATTTTACATATTTTAAAATTTCTTCAAAATGTATATAGGGTGTTTAAAAAATCGGGCCACGGATTAATCACGATTCTGCTCAAACCGCTTGACATAAAAAGCTGAATTTTGGTATACAAGTTAATTGTAGAATGTGGAGGTTCGATAAAAAGGGATTTTTCAAAAATCAAATTTCAAGGGGATGAAAGTTCTTAAATTAAAAAAAAAATATTTATTTCCCTCAAATTTAGATGTTAATTGTTTTTAATTTCCAATAATTATTTCCTCCGTATATTTTAATATTATTTCTGATGTGTTGCTTGAACATGTTTCGTCTGAACTGCCATTTCTTTTTTGTAAATATTTTTCATTTAATAGTATTATAAAATTATATATTTATTAATAAACTGTAAATACAATAAAACCTCAGTAGGTTGAACAAATAATGTTTTCACGGTACTAATGTAAATTTTGATATCACCACTTTCCGTTGATGTATGTATCTGCATCTTTTTATTTCTTTTCCTTAAGAACGTGTTTATCTTTTTTCGTGAAAAATTAATAGTAAGAATGTCTTAGTGAAATATAACAGTAATTCATTTTCAGAACTTGTTCCGCTGTTTCTAAATTAACTTTTATTATGACTGTATATCATTTTCTGATACCTACGCTACTCGCCAGGGGACGCACGCGGGTGAGCGAAACTTCACCTACATTTTCCAAACAATTTACTTAAAAATAAAAATATTTTTAAAATATTAAGCATTTTATAATCTACATTTTTATTATAAAAATGTAGTATTTTTTATATAAATTCACATTATTTACTTAATAATACCATTATTTTCTATCAAAACTAGAGCTCAAAAAATAATAATGGCTTAAAAACGTAGCGC
The DNA here is from genome assembly GCA_030620095.1 of Kuschelorhynchus macadamiae. Classification (NCBI taxonomy): domain Eukaryota; kingdom Metazoa; phylum Arthropoda; class Insecta; order Coleoptera; family Curculionidae; genus Kuschelorhynchus; species Kuschelorhynchus macadamiae. The sequence goes on along the minus strand of JAUTXW010000253.1, from coordinate 1,234,232 downwards.
GTTGAACACCTTTCATAAGAGCGACCGTTAATGAATTACAATCAGCAGTAACAAGTTCCTCCGCATCAGCCAAATAGAGATGGGAGCGGCCTAAAACTGTGAGGCGGAAGCAGTTTAGCATCGATCGAATCGAATCGAAATTAGCATAAAGATATAGCTAAATAACTGTTTTTTAAGAACAAAAAAATATATTTAAAATCTTATAAATTTATATTATTTCCCCTAAGTATTAAAAAACGCTCCAAAGCTATGGATAATTAACCACATAAACAGGTTAAAAAAACAGCCATTTTGGGCGTGGCACCCCGAAAAATTTTCGTCTGCGGCGCTATTGTTGACCAAAATTGAAAGAAAATGTAAAAAAAACATGGTTTATAAAGGGGTATTTAAATAAGGCGATTTAAGTACCTCTTTATATCCATTTCGTTATAGCCAAACGAAGTCGCGGGTACTCGCTAGTAGTACCGATTGTTTATATGACTGGCAATCTCAAATCTATTGGGCGAAATCGTCATAATATTTCTATTATGACTTTTACGACGGCTGAGATAACGAACCTGCTGCTAACCCGGTGTGCTTCTACCTAGCGGCACCGAATATTGCACTTAAATTATAGGAACATTGCAGGCTTGACGGTTTGTTTCAAGATACCTGGCTAGGTCCGTGCTGTTTTCGTCGATGTTTTAGTACAGAAAACAGCTTGTGAAAACATAAGGGACCTGCGCAGAAATAAAAATGTGAGGAATAATTTGAACGTCTGACAAACTACTCTTTAATTATATGTATGAAAGTGCGGTAACAAAATAAGTAATTTGTGTTAGTGAATACGACATAATATTATTAAAAGTAATATATTATACGAAATATATTTTTCATTGCACTCTTTAAAATTCAGATAAAAGAAAACTAACCTATCTTAAAATTCGTAAAATTTGTACTTTCTAAGCGCCGTAGATCCAATTATGAAATAGTGCAGATTGAACAAAAATTTCTAAGTATGTCTTAATTAAAAAAAAATGAAATATAAATACAAAAAAATAAAAGTAAGCAAAACAAAATAAAACATAAAATAGGTTTAAAAAAGATGCCTATATTTGGTTATATTCAACGCAACACTTAATAGCCAAGAAAATGTTAAAAAGTCTACCATTTTTACTCTGTATTACCTTAAAAATTCCCTATTTGTTACAATCTTGTGTTAAAGTGAAGTCGTACAAAAATATTTTCCTTTACTAGTCAATTCGCGTTTGTCAAATATATCGGTTATATCGAAATATCCGTTGTTAGAATAATAATACATAAACCTTAGAATAGAACTAAAAAATGAAATCGCCCAAAACAGTAGCACAATCTGTATTAATAATATTGCATACGTAAAACATACACAATGAGCTTCTTAATTCAAGTCTCGTACTATTTGTACAAAGTAATTGATTTAAAAATACCGATGGACATTTATTGAATATGTATTATGAGATAGGAAATTTCGTTGCCGGCATATACACATAAAAACCATCTTAAATGCTGATTGCTGAGTAATTTTGAAAAACCCGACGTTAAGATTTTTTCCCTTGGAGATGATACTTACATTTTAAGTATATGATTAGTTATTTGATATTGATATATGAAAAAAATTTTATGCCTTCTGCATATGAAAGGTGAATTCCTTTGTTGTACAAACAATAGTGTCTGCTATTTATACATTCAGAAGATATTACCCTCTAAAAAAATAGCACAGGATAATTTGAAAATGTTGCCTGCTTAAATAATTTGCACAGACATTCACCGAATTTTCATCACATGTCGTAATATGCCAATTAGCATATATTATATATTTCACCATCGTTAACAATATGAACTATTACTTAAAAAGACAAACATATTTGTTTGCTGTAAATATTAATAGTAATGTTTAATGGTTGTACATACAACTAGATTTTTTCTTTCTTCTTCAGGTCCCATACTACTAGCTACCGTCTCAATTGACGGAAGGTATCAAGGTGTACAAAACATTCCAAGTATTCTAGGACAATAGAATTTTTTCTTCCATCTTAAGAATACTACGGTGCAAAAAAATCCCCTGTATCTACAGACCAATACTATTAATTAATTAATACTATTAAAGGCTTTGACAACTCAAACAAATGAAATCACTTTTCACCCCTTCTCAACCAGAAATTGATTTTTAGGTTATTATTTTAAAGACCTGTTTATGAAAGTATTCGTATCAAAATCTCTTAGTTCAAAAAATATTGTTAAAAAATTAAAAAAACAATTTACTCTTTTTCATCCCTTTAAGAATGGAATTTCAAGTAAAAAACATATTTCACCATCTTAGGTGTGGAATTTCGAAAAATCCCGAAACTAATTATTAGATAATTACTTTTGAATGTCCTTGACAAAAGAATTGTTTTTAAAAACTCATTTAGTTAAAAATATATTATAAACAAGTAAAACCACAATTCACCCCCTTAACAATTAAATTAAAGAATTCATATAGTTGAAGAGAAATTGTAAAAATTAAAAACGGACTTTTACCCATTAAAAGAGGAATTTTGAAAAATCCAGAAACCGGTTTATTGGATAATTATTTTTGAAAACTGTTGACGAAGCTATTGTTTTAAAACTCATTTAGTTGAAGTAATTGGTTTTTAGATACTTATTTTTATAAGCGATTGACGAATGAATCGTTTTAAATTAATAAATTTAATTGAACAGATAGTGTAAAAATAGAAGAAACACATTTTACCCCTTTTCAACCCCCTAGGGGTGAGTCTGAAAAATCTTTCTTATCTCGCACCTACATCACAAAAAGACATCCACGCAAAATATGAATGTTTTATGTTTAGCTTGGTTAACAGTATCACTAGTGATTTTTCTGTTTCCATCGAACCTCAGGCTCTTTGATGTTATTTTTTCATCTGCGATATAATAGAAAGTTATTTATGATATAAATGCTAAAAGTGACTTTTAATTTTGTGAGAAGGGAATTCCATTCCCTCGAACAAAATAAAATCTTTTAACACCTATATCATACACTATTTTCGCTACAAACACCATAAAACCCCAATAAACGCATTTTTTACCTTAATAAACTGAGAAAATACCCTCAAGTTTATCATTTTTAAATCTAATGTATTCATGAAATACGTAAGGTAAAAAAACGAATTTTAAAACTTAAAAAAAAACTGATTTACCTTTGTTGATAAGCAACGTCAAATATTACGAATTCTTGCTCTTGATGGAAAGTGATTCTCCCTGAGGAAATCAAAGAAGCTACTTTCGAATTATTACCCAGTAAGTCAAGGAGGCCACAGAAAAAGTGCTTTTTGCATACTTTGAAGAAAAATCTAAAATATGGAAATTGTCAACGCTTTAGTCAAATTATTCTATGGTAAAGGCGATGATGAACATAAATAGTCAGGACATAAGCAGATATTACAAGCTTGTTACATTTTTAAAGGGAAAGGGTGAAAATATTGCCTGACAAAATCTAAGTTATTGAATAAGATGTTGCGTTTTTGACAGTTTCTTACTAATTAAATTTTAATTATGCAACAATCAAGTATCATGAAAACAGTGCCATATCGTTGCTAAGAGATGAAAAGCCCTTCACTTTTTTAATTGTTTGATATTTTAGTTCACGGCATATTGTTGGTTTGAAAAAGCATTGAATACTTTCAAAATGGTTTTGAGCAATGCAAACTGCGCTAAAGCTTTAGCTCTCTTAGACGACGGCAAAATTATCAGTACATCACAAGAAAATTTAATGTTGGCCGTTCTACTGTCCGAAGAATTGAGCAGCGTTAAAGAGAAACGGGTAGCAATAAACGAAGATCTGGCAGTGACCAAGCATGTAAGATTTCCGATTATTTTATCTGCATTAAGAAATCGACATTATTTTACCATCAGAGCAGACAAAAAATCAATTTCACAAAGTTTGAGGCACTGAAGAGAGTAAGTGGATTGTACATCGAAGGTTACGCAAAGCTGGATTAAAGGCATGCAGACCGGCTGTAGGTCTAAGGTTGCTTGGACATCGCCGGGTAGCAAGATTAGCCTTTTTTTGCAATATCTTAATTGGACTAACTTCCAGTGGCGTAAAGTCCTTTTTACGAATAAATGTCGAATTTGCCTATATTCTCCGGATGACAGGAGACGTGTGAGGATGAGAACGGTTGAAAGACTCGTCAAATGTACATTTAGTTCACGCCTTAGTCATGGAGAAGAAGCACTAATGGTATGGGCCGGAATAACAACGCAGGCTTGTACAAAGTTCTTTGTTGAGGAAAGAGCACTTAAAAATACGTAAATGATATTTTAGACGATCACGTTGTCCCATGTTTACATTTTATAGACCATGCCTTCATTTTAATGCAAGATAATGCGAAACCACATTTTTCTATGTGTGTTACACAATATCTTAATGAAGTCGGGATAGATAAGATTAACTGAATGATGAACGAATTCTTCAGACGAAAATCAAATTCAGCATGGTTGGGACTACCTTGGTAGACGTGTAAAATATCTCGAAAAAGATCTACGCACACAAAAAGTTCATCTTCCCATATTTTCGAGTTCAGGATTCGACTAAGCGTATAAAATAAGTAACGCTTTTTTCCCATATCTCAAAAGACAGAGTTTTGAAATATCCATAATTTTTAGAAAAAAACAATATTTTTTTATACTACCTACACAATTATTTATATATTTTCCCCAATTATTTTTGCATGTATTCTTAAAAAAGTACATTATTTAGATGCACTCAAATCATTACTAATTTCCCATATGACAAACATTCCTATTACAATAGGTATATTTTCTTAGCCTAGAATGTCTAGAAGTATAATCCCTAATTTCCACCTTACATCGCGCATCTTAAATAGTAGACGTTTTATGTTCTGGCTAACCTTCTTAAACGCCCTAAAGCATTATAATTGGAAAATATGCGGATAACTGATATGATAATTTATGCACATCGTTTTTATTGTTTCGTCAACTAATGGCTGAATAATTATGATATAATATTACAAACTTGTAAAATATATTTGCATTTTTTACAGTGGCAGTAGAATGTGGAAACTGAATTGTAACATTGCAAAAAGTATGTCGCAGAATTCTTCGGCTAAGAAAATACTTAATGCAGGAAAACAGGAGTCCTAGTTTTACTAATTTAAAACAAGTTTATATAACAGGATATAATATGTTACTGTAAATATGTATGATGCAACATAAAATGAGTTGATTGCTTATTAAATTACAAAATGGCATTTTCGACAACGGAATTTTTCATCTCATACTAACTACAAGTGGTGGAAGACGACGCAAGCGTAAAGACAACACCATCTTACTCTCTGGTTAGATTTAGCAGGAGCCTTACAAATACCTCTTAGGAAGCAACATGAAATGAGTTGATGCAGGGCGGGATGTTGTAACAACTGTTACCTCTCGTATCTCTGAAAATCCAATTATCATCCTAAATGTAGAGTCCAAAGGATCGTACACATAATATTATATATACATATACAATGATCTAATCCACTATCTGGAGTGGATCTGATCATATTTGTTTAATCGCCGTCAGCAGGTCAACTTGTCTGGCTCAACTTCCAGGGAGGTGAAGTCGGGTGTTCCACAGGGTTCACATATTGGACCAATTTTATTTTTACTCTTTATAAGCGATATAGTGTCTTGTTTTAAAATGTCTAAATGTCTATTATATGCAGATCACTTAAAATTCTTTTCACCGGTTTCCTCTGACTCTAATCCACTGCAGTCTGGTGCTGTCAAATGGTGCCACATTAATTATTTGCATATTAACATTTCTAAATGTAAAGTGCTTCATTTCTATAAACGTATTAATCCCATACACTTCACCTACCTCATAGATGAAGTACATTTTGAAGTTGTTACATCTTACCGATCTGGGTGTTATTTTTGATGAAAATTTAACTTTTAATCTGCATATTGATAGCATTGTACTTAAGGGTTTTAGATTGCTGGGCTTTATAAAACGACATACAAAGCATCTGACTGATACCAAAGCAATTGGTTGTCTTTATATTTCATTGGTTAGGAGCGTTTGGGAATATAGTTCTGCAATATGGAGTCCTTCATATCAGTGTCACATTGACAGAATCGAAAAAGTACAAAACAGATTTGCAAATTACCTCTTATATAAATATAATTTTCCATATCAGGGTCTGACATATAATACAAGAGCTTTTTTTTTGTGGCCTGCACACCCTAGAATTTCGAAGAAAGAAGGCACTTATTTTTTTATAAACATTGCTCAATGGAGGGATTGACTGTGAAATATTGCTGGAGTCGGTCTCATTTTTGGTTCCTATTAGGAGAACGAAACAATCTCAACTATTTTTAGAAAGATGCCACCGTACAAATTTTGGGCTTAGCGCATTTGTCGACCGGCGAGTATGCAACTACAATCGTCACTTCCCGGAGTATGACATTTTTAAGCTCAGCACTTTACAGTTAAAAAGGTAGTTAAGCGGATTGGATTTGTGATGTTTTCTGTCTGTCCTTGTTTACGTCGATTCTGTGTAATTTTGTTATATTTATGTATTATTTGACTTGATACTTTTTTGACGTTATTTGCGAATTCATACCATTTGGAATGTTTAGCATTCTGTAGTGTACGTTTCAGAAGGACCACTTGTCCGATGTGTGCATCGGCTACGTCCTTACATTAATATTATTGAATGAAATACAAAATTCGTCTCCTTTCATTGCTAGAAATGGTTTGATATTACCTGCTTCTGACTCCAGCTTCTCTACCTTTTATAAAACACCCTAGTTCCATCTTCACACCCTCCTTTATTAAACTGTATAGTGCATAATTATAATCATCAAGCTGAATGTCTCTTTTATTCCTTGGAAATCGTGAATAAAATTGACGTAAAAAACATTTGAACTGATTGAGGCTCGGTTTGGTCTTCGTCCAGATCCAAGTCGAACGAGGATATGACGAGAACTGGAATATTAGTATATTTGCAAACTGCCTACAGAGCAGTTGTACACACCGTACACGCAGTTCAATATTTTTTTGGATAGAGAACTTATCTATGTTTTGCCTGAGCCAGCTCAATATCCAGATTTAAAGCCAATCGAACACTTCTGGAATATTCTTCAAAGTCGGATCCTATGCAGACATTTGTAATGCTTGTGTGCAGTTCATTTTAGCTCTATAATAAGTTTCAATTGAACAGGATGATATTAAGACACTCATTAATAGTATTTGAAGACGATTCATGCCAGTATTGAACGGCAGGGAGAACACACTAAGTATTATTTTTCCTATTTTCACGTTTTTCTGAATTTAAACATGTTTCATGTTTTTCATTTTTGCAACAGTTGTACTTGTGACAGCTCTGACGTCACAATCGCAGAGCAACTCACCGTTTATTCTCCATGGAAAGGATGGCATTCAGTAGTCCTGGTAAATCTTGTTCAACTGTTTCAAAGCTCTCACTTAAAAGCTGTCTCGTAAACAACGACGAAGAAGCAAGTTCTAAAAAAGTATATCCGGCTCTCAGACCAATAAGGTCAAATTACGCAATAGAACCCTAGTTGATATCCTGTAACTGATTTCCATATTGTGACAACTTAGAATGTATTATCATGAATATGATAACATAGGTTTAATTCCTCATTCCTAGCTGTCTACTGATCGCGCTTCCTGAATCGTAAAAGTTTTATGTTCTGGCTAACCTTCTTACACGCCCTAAAATATGATAATATATTTTATTTTATGAATGTGTAATTCGAAAATATGCGAATAACTGGTGGAATATGATGATTTATACTCATAATTTTTATTGTTTCGTCAACTAATCGCTCAATAATATTACAAAGTTGCAAAACATTTTGCATTTTTTAAGAGAAGAGTTTTTTGTGCAACAACATAAAATGCCTAATGTGCGAATAAATGAGTTCCAGTTAAACTAATTTATAGCAAGTTTATCAAACACATTAGAATATGTTACTGTAAATATGTATGTGTTTACCCTTCTTACTAAATTACAAAGCGGCAGTTCGAACAACATGAGTATAAAGATCTTTTTTTCTTACTGTTATACGACTTACAATAATAATATACCTATAAAAAATAAAGCAATGACTTTTGTTTTTTAGTTGTTGAAATTTTTTATCCTCCCCTTATTTATATTAGATGAATCTGTCAGTCACCGTAAATATAATAATTACATGTATATTTTTCAAGGGAAGAAGAAGCAACTTGTATATACGCCACTGGTACATACAAATACAAATTCTCTTTGTTTCATTTTTCTGTATAAAAGGAACGATTCGTGATGAGAGAACTTCAGGGTAATAGGGTAGAACCGATCTGTTTTATAGGTTTAAAAGAAGATAACAAAGCGGAACTAACCATGTCCATAACTCATACATTACTATACCTAATAAAAGAAAGGATTCATAACAAGGGAACTTCCGAGTAAAGCCTAAATACATTTTTTTAAATTTTCACCATTCTTTAAATTGATTAATAATTAAAATCCAATTATTTTTCATTATGTTTAAAGAAATAAAAACTCTCACCGCCAATAAAGGTTGATACTGATTTTTTTAACAGTTTATCAGGCCATCATTTTATTTAGCCATTTTGGATGAAACCCAAAAATTTAACCGATCTTTCGTATATCACATTAATTTTTGATCCTAATTTTTTAAACATTGTGAAGACGGCATTTTGCTTTGCCATATTGGATTCGCATCAACATAGTATGCATACATCATACACATTTTTTGTGCAAAGTTCGTAAAGTAGTTCGAATATTAGGCCGCTATATTGGTCTGTCAAATTGCATTCACACCAAAATTTTATCAGTTCATCTCTAATTCACACTTAATTTTCGTGCAAAATTTGTCAGTTCGATCTGTTTATCTCTACATTAGTCTTCATTTTTATGTTAATTTGATAGTTGTTTTTTTAAACTGATTTTTTTAAACAATTTGTTAGGCCCTAACACTGGACCTGTGGTGGAAGATAGATCAAAATACAAGAGTTCTAACCACACTACACCACAACTTGTTACGTTCTGGACCCGCGTTTCGCTAACCAAGTTAGCATCATCAGCAGATGATATAAACTAAAGTAACTTATCCTAACTGAGACTATTTATAGGTAAATGTGGTCACACTTGGTTGCACTCGACTGCACCGTCGTTGTCAAGTAAACAATAGAGGAGACTATAGGGAATAGGCCCTCTGTCTTTATTTAGGGCTATCTTACCACATTTAACTATTTCTATACTCTCAAATGATAGATACATTTTTAATCAACTTAGGATTATTTATTCCTATTTAGTGATTGTTTTCCAAAGCATGTTGGGCAACGCTTGACTTTTCTGTTCTTCCGTATCTTAAATGTGCCATGTGTTCTTTAAAACGAATGGTTATGGAGCGTTTAGTTTGCCCAACATATTTTAGATCGCAGTCATTACAGCTAATTTCATAGATGCCACTCCTCTCCTTCAAGTCGACTTTGTCTTAAGGGTTTCCAAGGAGATTTTTCAAACTGTTCTCCGTTTTTTAGGCTACTCTAAAACCTACGTTTTTAAATACTTTTTCTAGACCTCTCGTATATCTGGGATGAAATGGGATTACTATGAACTTATTGGGAGACACAGGTGTTTGAAGAGTAGTGGCATCTTTTAACATTTTCTTATGCTAACATAGAACGGAAGCTTTCACGGCTTGGGTCAATTAAGAAATCATGTTTCTTGGGACGGTCTAACCGTGTCAAATTGGAATTACTATCCGACGTTTCGCGCAGGAGGCATCTTCAGGGATCTTTACTCCACGAGATCTGAACCCTGAATTCAGTGTGGTAAAGATGCCTGAAGATGCCTCGTGCAATGGAAGGCGAAACGTCGGATAGTAATTCCAATTTGACACGGTTAGACCGTCCCAAGAAACATGATTTCTAAATTTTCTTATACTTATGTCTATTTACTATGTGAGTTAAGAAATGAAATGCTGCCATTTTGTGTTGACGGCAATGAAATGAGTCGGATTTTATATACCTATCAGTATTAGTAAATTACCTTTAAATATCAAATTCTAATTAATCGTTATTTTTAATAACTAATGTGTCGAGAAAAGGTAATTGCCCATTGTTCTTCTTTTCGTACGTAAAATTAATGGAAGGATATTTATTGTTTAATGTTTCTAAGAAACTGTCCAAATTTTCTGTTTTAGTATCAAAAATAGCAAATATATCGTCTACTTATCTGTACTACACCCTTGGGAAATACTTGAGTTCTTTTTTGAATTGGGTTTCTAATCTACCCATAAACAATTTTGCAAGGAACAGAGATAAGCAATTGCCCATCGCAATTCCCTCAAGTTGATTATAATATTTATTGTTGAACTGAAAAAACTTTTGATTCATACATAATTTTGTGAGGTACTCTAAAGCTAGTGGTATGGGTACTCTAGGAAACAATGAGCTTACATCAAGTTAGTAACCTCAAAATTATCGTACGAGATGTTTAATTTGTTGAATTCTTCTACTAACCATTTTGAAATATTGTACGTTGGTGATCCAACAGCTGAAACAATAGGTCTCATGGACTTCCCAGGTTTATGGATTTTGGGAAGGCAATACAGTTTAGATAACTGTGAGTTACCATGTGTTAGTTTGAATTTAAGTTTATCAGACACAAGGTTTTTACACTGTTTTAAGGTACTTTTTACTTCTGTTATCATTTTTGATAACGGGTTTTTTTCTCAATCAAATCGTAGCACTAAATAAAGACAGAGGGCCTATTCCCTATAGTCCTCTCTATTGTTTACTTGACAACGGTGCAGTCAGGTGCAACCACATTTACCCATAAATAGTCTCGGTTATGATAAGTTACTTTAGTTTATATCATCTGCTGATGATGCTAACTTGGTTAGCGAAACGCGCGTCCAGAACGTAACAAGTTGTGGTGTAGTGTAGTTAGAACTCTTGTATTTTGATCAATTTGTTAGGCTCCCATTTTGTTCCGCCAGATTTACAAGTTCATCTCCATATTACCCCCGATTTCTGAAAAACATTGAAGCTAATCAGGCAAGTAATTTGTTAACTATGCCACCAACCAACCGACAGGCCGACGGAAACGAGAAAATATCATCTAGAGACCCTAGAAGGCAAACTTGGAAGACACAAAACATGAACGAATCAAGAAAAAAAAACAGTTTTTTAATGAATCAAGAAAAAATAAATTAAAAGCAAATAAAATATGAAAAGAGGATCGTAATTTTTTTTGTCTGATGAATGTGAAACAATCAATATCCTAAGTAAAAGTAGTGACTATATCTTAGAGAGTAAACTCTAAGATATAGTTCAAGCCTATCAGTAGAGTTTACAAATAACAATCAAGAATCGCAATGACATATTTATTTCTGTATGAGAACAATTAATGGATTTATGAGGAGTTTTAGTCAATTTCATGCAACTAAATTGTAGGAACAGACAGCAGAAAAAGAGGATGCAAAGAATATGTAACTTTCCACCAATAAATTTTTCATATTATTTTTCAGTTTAAGTGTCCCACTCATAGTAAGAGGACAGTTAACAGAAAATAACATAATACGTCTGTTGGAAGCCCGAGGGAGGTATAACCCAACAAAACGTTGGCGTTTATTTGCAAACATCGCAAAGAAAGGATTTTTAAAACAAGCAGTGTAGAGAAGAGGATTACAAGTACAAATCAAAGCCGTTTTATAGCAATTATAATAAATAAAAAAACTATTTTTGTTTAGTAATTTTTTTATTGGCTGAATACGACATTTTAAATTCATTGTTAGAATTGTGATTTGTTTCTAGTAAGTGTTTTGCATAATTAGAATCTGGTGTTTTGTTTAATATGTGATGTTTTGTGTTCTTTTATACGTTTATCAAAAGATCTACCCGACCCGATATATATTTTCTTACAAGAACCCCAAATTTTTGCTCCTTATTTAAATTAGACTTTTTATTCTTAATATATCTACCAAAGTATTATTTGTACAAAAAGCTACTTTACGATTTGTTTCTTTTTCTAGGATACTTTCCTATTTTAATGCTGATTTTTCCCGTATATGTTAATGTGTTAAACTTAATATAGTCTTCTGTATTAAAATTAGGATAAACCAAATTCAGTGCTTTTTTATGTTGTTTTTTATTTACAATTTTGTCTATTATGGTTACGTCATCCCTATTCTTCAGTCTGCAATCTGTTTTACAATATTAAGCTCTTTATTATAAGTTTCTGTTGAAAGAGTTACATTAATTGAACGATGTACAAAACTACGACTACTGCCATCTTATAAGTGAATGGGTGGTTTGATGTATTACGGATTGTTATATCTATATACGATGGTTTGTGATAAATTTGAAAATCGTGTTTATTATTATTGTTCCTGATTTTTAAATATAGAAAGTTTATGAACTTATTTTGTTCTAATTCTAAAGTAAATCTTATATTTTTATGTAATTTATTAATAGAATTTAGAAAGAGGTTAAGTTGTCTTTCTGTGTCTGTGAAACAAGCCAAAATATCGTCCACATATCTATAACAATAAATAAACTTGATTTTTACAGGGTGATTATCTGTTATTAGTTCAAGTTGTCAAGAAATATTTCAGCAAAAAATAGAATTTAACGGCTTACCCATTATTAAACCTTCTTTACTTAAATAATAAACTTTCTAAATTTAAAACCAAAAAACAGATTCTAATTCTGCAAAACACTTAGGTACTAGAAACAAATCACAATGTTAATAATAAATTTAAAATATTACATTCAGCCAATAAAAGGTACAAGTTAAATTACTTGGAAAGTCTAAAAATTAGTAAGAGGGAAAACCGTAATATTTTATTTAACGATCAAATAGATCTAAACGGCTCCCCATTCTTGAACGTTTATACCTATCTTCTTTTTTTCTTCCGTTTTACGACCTTGAGCTGCTAGGCCTATACGGCCAAGACGTTATACTTGGGATGTCCGGATGGCTAGCTCTGGTACTCTGGTTGTCTTCCAATAGCTGCCCCTTAAGAGTACTACTGGTAACACGGGATTAACCATTCATTCAAGCTATCCCCTTATCCCCCCTACTCCTGCCACGTAGTGGCCATTACAAATATTCTCTGTATAAATAAACAGACGAACAGGATAGAAAATAGGAACAACTAGGCTTCACATGATCACATCGTCTGCTCCCTTTCTAGCGAGGTCGTTAGTTTCCACACTGAGCGGTTGAGTTTCCCGCCTCCCCCAGAAACAAGGCAGCTAAACCAAACACGTGGAACCAGTATGTCAAAAACAAATTATTAGTATTTTTGTGGTTTATAAAAAAGACACATGGTGTTGAAACAGCTGTCAAACTGAAAAAACGTAGTGGAAATTATTAAACGAATATAGTTTGTTTATTTATTGTACTAGTGACAATGAATGTCCATTAAGTAACGGCTAACTCGATAAATTACCATTTTATAGCGTTGCAAGCTAGGTGAAACCGCTTTCAAACAACATACCACTTGGTGAAAGTATTACAGGATGCACGTAATGTAAGAAGAGGTTTGCAGAACTCCATTCTTCATATTAGACGCCCTCTCATAGTTCCTTTTTATAGGTAACATCGGAATCGAGGAACAAGTACTTTATTATATGACGAACATCTGAATTGGACAAACGAACAATGGAACACAGTTTTGTTCAACGGTGACACCTCGTTTGGTCTCCTCCAGATACAAAACCAGGATGTGGCGAAAATCGCTTGCAAAGAGCTATACTGTGACAATTATCGTGGGCGAGCAGTTATGGTGTGGAGTGATGATGGTATTGGCGATAGAATTGATCTCGTTGCCTTATAAAGCTTTTTAAAAGCCATCGCCTATCGTGATACGACTCTTCAGCCTGTGGTGCTTCCCTATGCAAGACCTGTTAATCCCTGTTACTGAAGTTTTATGCTCATGGATAATAATGCTCGTCTTCACTCCGCACGCATAGTTCGAAATTTGTTAAATGGAGAAGTTATCGATGTTTTGCCTGGGCAAGCTCAATCTTCAGACTTAAACCCAATCAAACACGTCTGGGATATGGTTAAATACGGGTCACACGGGAAAATGCTCATTTTTAGCCATTCAGTGGGTTGCAATTGAACAGGATGAGACTGATGCACAGGATGACCTTAATAGAAGTATATGCAGACGATGCAGGGCGCCAGAGGAGGACACACTAATTATTACCTACTTATTTTAACTTTTTATTGAATTTAAATATGTTTTATTTTTGCAACATTTTTTAACTGCAGCTTATTAAATTTTGAAAAAAAAGTATTAGTATTTTTTAAAATATGTTGTCATTTTGGTTTTAAAACATGTGATGATTAAGAAAATGATTTTAAATAGGTTTTATATTTTAAACCGCTCGACAAAAATGTAATGTGTAAACTGCTACACTTTCATTTCCTACACAAAACCCAAGTAAATCAAACTTTTAAAAAAATATTGAAAAAAATTGTAATTTGTTTTAATTACTGAGAATCTATTGTTTCTAAAAAGACATACCCAGATACGTGTATACAAACCGGAACTTTGTACTAAGTGTGTAGTGTCAGATAAATGAGTAATTTAGACCTCGATTTTAGCGTTCCCACTTGGTTAAAAATTAAATAAACATATATTTACATTAAAATGTCAGCAAATAAATGTGACTGTTAATTAATTTACAATGTTTCCAACAATACCTATGGTGATTTCATTAAAGAAGATACACTAAAGTCGATAAAAATAGCAAAAATTCGCTTCCGCGTTGCAAACACTTTAAAAAAGAATGCTAACAACCGAATTAATACTTACGTTACCTTCAAATTTACATTTTGATTCTATTTTGGTAATAACTAATTGGCCACGCGGAACAGCCTGATATCCATCTGTGGATTAAGTCAAGAAATAGTGCAGGCACTAATTACACTGAAAAACAGTTATTATATAGTTATATATATATATATATATATATATATATATATATATATATTATATGTATATATATATATATATATATATATATATATATATATATACTATATAATAACTGTTTTTCAGTGTAATTAGTGCCTGCACTATTTCTTGACTTTTTAATCCACAGATGGATATCAGGCTGTTCCGCGTGGCCAATTAGTTATTACCAAAATAGAATCAAAATGTAAATTTGAAGGTAACGTAAGTATTAATTCGGTTGTTAGCATTCATTTCTAAAGTGTTTGCAACGCGGAAGCGAATTTTTGCTATTTTTATCGACTTTAGTGTATCTTCTTTAATGAAATCACCATAGGTATTGTTGGAAACATTGTAAATTAATTAACAGTCACATTTATTTGCTGACATTTTAATGTAAATATATGTTTATTTAATTTTTAACCAAGTGGGAACGCTAAAATCGAGGTCTAAATTACTCATTTATCTGACACTACACACTTAGTACAAAGTTCCGGTTTGTATACACGTATCTGGGTATGTCTTTTTAGAAACAATAGATTCTCAGTAATTAAAACAAATTACAATTTTTTTCAATATTTTTTTAAAAGTTTGATTTACTTGGGTTTTGTGTAGGAAATGAAAGTGTAGCAGTTTACACATTACATTTCTGTCGAGCGGTTTAAAATATAAAACCTATTTAAAATCATTTTCTTAATCATCACATGTTTTAAAACCAAAATGACAACATATTTTAAAAAATACTAATACTTTTTTTTCAAAATTTAATAAGCTGCAGTTAAAAAATGTTGCAAAAATGAAACATATTTAAATTCAATAAAAAGTTAAAATAAGTAGGTAATAATTAGTGTGTCCTCCTCTGGCGCCCTGCATCTTCTGCATATACTTCTATTAAGGTCATCCTGTGCATCAGTCTCATCCTGTTCAATTGCAACCCACTGAATGGCTAAAAATGAGCATTTTCCCGTGTGACCCGTATTTAACCATATCCCAGACGTGTTTGATTGGGTTTAAGTCTGAAGATTGAGCTTGCCCAGGCAAAACATCGATAACTTCTCCATTTAACAAATTTCGAACTATGCGTGCGGAGTGAAGACGAGCATTATTATCCATGAGCATAAAACTTCAGTAACAGGGATTAACAGGTCTTGCATAGGGAAGCACCACAGGCTGAAGAGTCGTATCACGATAGGCGATGGCTTTTAAAAAGCTTTATAAGGCAACGAGATCAATTCTATCGCCAATACCATCATCACTCCACACCATAACTGCTCGCCCACGATAATTGTCACAGTATAGCTCTTTGCAAGCGATTTTCGCCACATCCTGGTTTTGTATCTGGAGGAGACCAAACGAGGTGTCACCGTTGAACAAAACTGTGTCCCATTGTTCGTTTGTCCAATTCAGATGTTCGTCATATAATAAAGTACTTGTTCCTCGATTCCGATGTTACCTATAAAAAGGAACTATGAGAGGGCGTCTAATATGAAGAATGGAGTTCTGCAAACCTCTTCTTACATTACGTGCATCCTGTAATACTTTCGCCAAGTGGTATGTTGTTTGAAAGCGGTTTCGCCTAGCTTGCAACGCTATAAAATGGTAATTTATCGAGTTAGCCGTTACTTAATGGACATTCATTGTCACTAGTACAATAAATAAACAAACTATATTCGTTTAATAATTTCCACTACGTTTTTTCAGTTTGACAGCTGTTTCAACACCATGTGTCTTTTTTATAAACCACAAAAATACTAATAATTTGTTTTTGACATACTGGTTCCACGTGTTTGGTTTAGCTGCCTTGTTTCTGGGGGAGGCGGGAAACTCAACCGCTCAGTGTGGAAACTAATGACCTCGCTAGAAAGGGAGCAGACGATGTGATCATGTGAAGCCTAGTTGTTCCTATTTTCTATCCTGTTCGTCTGTTTAGTTATACAGAGAATATTTGTAATGGCCACTACGTGGCAGGAGTAGGGGGGGTAAGGGGATAGCTTGAATGAATGGTTAATCCCGTGTTACCAGTAGTACTCTTAAGGGGCAGCTATTGGAAGACAACCAGAGTACCAGAGCTCGCCATCCGGACATCCCAAGTATAACGTCTTGGCCGTATAGGCCTAGCAGCTCAAGGTCGTAAAACGGAAGAAAAAAAGAAGATAGGTATAAACGTTCAAGAATGGGGAGCCGTTTAGATCTATTTGATCGTTAAATAAAATATTACGGTTTTCCCTCTTACTAATTTTTAGACTTTCCAAGTAATTTAACTTGTACCTTTTATTGGCTGAATGTAATATTTTAAATTTATTATTAACATTGTGATTTGTTTCTAGTACCTAAGTGTTTTGCAGAATTAGAATCTGTTTTTTGGTTTTAAATTTAGAAAGTTTATTATTTAAGTAAAGAAGGTTTAATAATGGGTAAGCCGTTAAATTCTATTTTTTGCTGAAATATTTCTTGACAACTTGAACTAATAACAGATAATCACCCTGTAAAAATCAAGTTTATTTATTGTTATAGATATGTGGACGATATTTTGGCTTGTTTCACAGACACAGAAAGACAACTTAACCTCTTTCTAAATTCTATTAATAAATTACATAAAAATATAAGATTTACTTTAGAATTAGAACAAAATAAGTTCATAAACTTTCTATATTTAAAAATCAGGAACAATAATAATAAACACGATTTTCAAATTTATCACAAACCATCGTATATAGATATAACAATCCGTAATACATCAAACCACCCATTCACTCATAAGATGGCAGTAGTCGTAGTTTTGTACATCGTTCAATTAATGTAACTCTTTCAACAGAAACTTATAATAAAGAGCTTAATATTGTAAAACAGATTGCAGACTGAAGAATAGGGATGACGTAACCATAATAGACAAAATTGTAAATAAAAAATAACATAAAAAAGCACTGAATTTGGTTTATCCTAATTTTAATACAAAAGACTATATTAAGTTTAACACATTAACATATACGGGAAAAATCAGCATTAAAATAGGAAAGTATCCTAGAAAAAGAAACAAATCGTAAAGTAGCTTTTTGTACAAATAATACTTTGGTAGATATATTAAGAATAAAAAGTCTAATTTAAATAAGGAGCAAAAATTTGGGGTTCTTGTAAGAAAATATATATCGGGTCGGGTAGATCTTTTGATAAACGTATAAAAGAACACAAAACATCACATATTAAACAAATATATATATATATATATATTTATATGTATATATATATATATATATATATATATATATATATATATATATATATTATATGTATATATATATATATATATATATATATATATATATATATATATATATATATATATATATATATATATATATATATATATATATATATATATATATATATATATATATAGTCAAGGTACAACATAGTGATGTACCTTAGGACAGTTAAAAATACTAATGCCATATTTTGTTTTAAATGTTTTTATTAATATTTGGAAAAAACAAACATTTGTAACAAAAAAAACTTTCAACTTCATGGAAAAGGAAAAAAATGTTAAATTATAAGATGTAAAATGTAACTTAAAAGAAAGTGGAATTTGTCTCTCACTGCCTTCTTCATATTTTGACAATTTTCTAATTATATCTTCTACGGATATATCAAATATTTCTTTCTCGGATTTGGAGAATATTTTTCCTTTTCTATATTTTTTATAGTAAACGACTTGCAACGATTTTGTGTAACAATTTATAACTTCTGCGACATAATGCCTTACACTTTTTTTCCCCAATAAAAAGTCCCCTTTTGAAATACTCTGGTTCATCATCTGCACCTTCCTGGACAGATTCATTATCGTTACTAATATCTTTGAACTCCATATCAATATCATTATCGTCTTCATCAGAACTTTCCTGTAACACCTTTCTTGTAACTGCACTGACTTCTTATTTTTATTCCTTTTTGCGAACGTCACTTCAGTTTGCTGTTTTTCTGATGTTTGATAATATTTTTGGAAATAAAAGCCTTTTGTATGTTTTTCCAATAACTTCAGCCATCTTATGATTTTGTAAATGCCAAATATTCAAACACTGATTGTAGAAAGTTTTGTATAGTCCAAATCTAAAGGCTGAACTTTATGTGATGTATGAGGCGGAAAGGTGAGCAACACAATCCCATTTTCCTTGGCCAGATCAATCACAGGTAGGGATATGTGGCTTTCGTGGTGATCTAAAACGATTAGAGCTGGATTTTTCACAGACGGTTTCACATGTCTTATAAAGTGTTCCATATATTGAAAAAAAAATTATTTCATTCGACCAGCTGGATGACTTAGCTGCTTCAACTAAACCTGGAGGAGCCCCAGCAAGCATATGTTATTTGAAGTGGACACGTGGGAATACTAGTAAATGCGGAATGTGTTTAGCAATACCATTCACTGCAGTAATCATTGTGACATTAAATCCTCGTTCACCAGAAGTCATGCTACCAAGCTGCTTAATACCTTTTTATGCTATTACTTTTGGCGGATTAGGTACACTGCTGTTACCAGTTTCATCAATATTATAAATTTCACCGGGACCAAAATTGTACTTCTCCATGCAGGCTCTTAAATTATTAAAAAATAAAGAAACATTGGTTTTATTAAAATTAGTCGATCTTGCCAAACTTCTTCTGGATTCGTAATGTAATTGACGGATGTCGTTTCATAAACGATCTAAGCCATCCCTGGCCAGCAGTTCCTTTTTCCAATCACTGAAGTGGCATTACTTTTCCATTTTTTCCGCAAATTTAAAGACTAAAACCATATCATCTTTTTTTGTTAATCCGTAATGATGTTTAAAGGCCAGTATAAGGTAGTCTTTTAGAGCGTTTGCTTCCTACTTTGCAAAACTTGTTTGACTGCGTTAGTTCCACCATATTCAAACGTGTTCTTTCCTTACCTTTGTGTGCTGCCAAATGCCGAGCGAGTGTACATTTGGTAACATTATAAATTTTAGCAGCATCTCGAATGGGTAGATTTTGCTTTAGAGTTGCCTCTACAGCAGCTTCCAGTGCTTAACGATCTACTGGTTGTATTTTTTTACCAGCTGCACTGCGAGGCATCTTGAAATGCCTGCAATAAAAATATAAAATCGGTAAGTCCCAAGATACCATATTGTCCCAAGGTACAACATGGTCGCAAGGTACAGTTCCTGGATTGTTCCAAGGTACAGCACAGCTCAGTTTTATTTCTGTGCAGTATGCATATTGCACACTAAAGTTAAAGGATACTTACCCGTTATTAAAGACAACAAAACGAAGAAATAATTATAACAAAAACTACTTCATAAACTGGGCACACGAATTTACTTTTTCCGGCGAAAATAGGTTATCGTCGTTTAAATGTTTGCTATTAAGTAATAACGGCTCGGTCAAGAATAGACGCGTTGGTAGCTAGGAATCTTTTATTTAACTCAGTAGTACAATGAACAGATATCAGATTACGCCAGGATGGGTTTTGTCCCAAGGTATGACTGTCCCGAGAGGTATGACACTTTCCCCTACTTTGCGTGTTTTCTTTTTTACCTTTGCTTCCACAGCTTTCTTAGCAATAAATGATTTTTTTTCTAAACTGTTTCTAAACCAAATAGAAACTTATGGTAGGTCATTAGAAAGGGAATTTAATGAAAAATATCATGAAAGAAAAAAATGTGGTTGATATTTAAAATAAGAAATGTTTTGACATATCAGTAAGCTCAAATTATATTATTTATTGCCTGCCTTTTCAGTAAAGGATACATTCCGTAAGTTGTTTATTTATTTGTTGCTTTAAATAAAAATTCCTTCTTTATATCTTCAATACATTTAAACCCTCGTAACGGTAAATATAAAAAACTAAGGACAATTAATCTTCAAGCAAAAATAAAAATGAACAGAACCATCAGTTATGCATATAAGACAAGTAAAATAAAATAATAACGGAATTTTTGCATTTATTAGTTCCTGGTTTAACTGCAGATCCTTGAGTATTATAAGTTATAAAAGGACAAACAATTAAGACGATGAGGCTTTATGACTATATGACCATAATTCGACTTTGGATAACATACAAGTATAAAAGATCCCGCTATTATGCTTATTTTACGAACCAAGATTACGTCACATTATAAACGCGTTGTTTTTTTAACATTGTCAGATCTCTGTTTTACCCGGAGTTGCTATAGAAAACAATAATGAAAACGTGGAAATAAAATATATAACTAAAAAAAAATATAGTGTCAAAATATAATATATCATATATTTCGTCTACAGTAATTGTGTTTCTCAAAAACTAAAATAGAAAAGCAATAATATTTCATTAAAAGTACCCACCTAGTTGACCCTCATAACAGAGAATTCATACAAACGAAATGTGACAACGCTGCCTAGGCCTAACATAAACAATAATAGTATAGAGGGAGAGGTTGTAATGTCATTTGTTTGGCATTCGTAGTTGTGAGTGATTAAAAGTGTTTTAATGCATTCCAAGTGATTCTCTTTTAATAAGGAACAACAAAGATTGAGTATAATATACCCAACATTACATTTCAAGGATAAGTAAACAATTCCACGCTTGAAACAACTCTTCGAACAGTTTCATATTCCACTGATAAACTGTCGCCAGGCGATTGAGGCAATATGACTTGTTTTATCGTTTTTTCAGCAACGGCTGCTCCTTAAGAAGAATGTTAGCATAACACACAATTTCAATTCCTATAAATTATTAATACTATAATAGGAGTTCGTCAATTTCAACAAAAAACATCAGTTCCTATCTCCAACTATCCGTCCTCGCTGACACGTGAGAATATTCAAACATATGATTAGGACGCTCCAACGCTGTGGCAACATACCGAATATAGGCTGCGGTGGAACAACGGCTGATGACATCCGAGGTAACCCAATTAAACAATACAGTTTTGCCGCACATCCCCAGCGACAAGCATATTTTAATTTGTGATGTGTGCTTCTTGAGTTAAGCGGTACATGACAGTCGAATATAATTCTGGTTCCGGCAGTCTGCGAACTCTCTAGTCGATAATTATTGGTATTGTAAATAATTTTCGATTGTTTAAGTGACAATATGAATGCCGTAAACTCTCTTGTGCAAAAAAAAAATTCCTTATCCAGATAAATTAAAAATTAAAGAGCTGGTCAGGTTTTTGCCAAAACTCAAGCTTGTGAACCAAAGACCCAAAAGAGATATTTTACGCATTGTTTTACAAAAGGGCCAAAAAAATAACTAACTTACTGTGTTTGTTATTTTGTAAAGCCGATTTTAGAATAGACCTTAACTGGCAAGGAATGCAATAGAGATCATTTCGTCGCTATCTCGACGAGAACTCAAAAATCGTTTTTGTAAATAAAATACTGGAAATTTTGCAGTCTTGTTTAACACCCTATATACATAACATTTTAGCTTAGGTAAGTTTCACGCGTACAATCGGAAATATGTAATAAAATTAGTCATACCTTAAAACTGCATCTCAATATTTCTTGGCTTGTCACGTTTGCTCTGTCCAGCAGTGTATTTAGGCCGTAACAGATAATAAAGATACCACTTGAAATTACTAACAATAATACAAACACGAAACTGTTATATTCGTAGAAGCCACTGCAAAATTTTGGGTAGCATCGATGCTAGATAATGCATAGTTAATATGATAGTAAATATACACAAATAAAACCGCTGGTTTCCCGAACTTTTTCCACATTATATAGGATTTTTTAAATAATTGACTTAAGTAAAATTTGAGATGGCAACAAGTTTTTGCCCAAAAATAATTCCAAATGATAATAAAAAAGTTGGTGACGAGATTTATCCTACCTGTCAAATTTGACATTTTTCTCAAAAAAAAAAATGGCAGCCAAGAGCACATTTTTTTTTAAATTGATAAAGGGTAAAGTTCCACCAAATTTTAGAGCTATCGGTTGATTGAAATTTTTCTCATTTTTTTAACTTGATGCGTTTCCACTTTACCGTTTTAAGCGCCATTATGTTGATGAAAACTTAAATAGATCGAAAAAAAGCGTCCAACTTGATTGGATTGAAGAGATGCTCCCCATATGTGCCAGCCATACTCAAGGCTAGGTTTAATTTGCGAAGAGTAAGGGGTATACAAGTTGACAAAAGAAAAGTATTTTCGAGCTCGAAAAAAAAACCAAATGTTTCGCGGCTGCTGTGGTAATTGAAGTGATGTTATCATGCCATCGAAGATCTTTCTGAAAACTGATGCCAACTAAGCTCAAGGAAATTGGACAAGGTTCCTTGCTCCATATCCTGCGATTTTAATAAGGTCCTCGGTTAGGAAGAGAGTTAATTACTATTCACTTATCATCCATTTCAGCCTTGGAAACAGGTTTGGGGAAATGTATGTTGGAGTGGACTGTTCTATCGTCAGCATAGCTGTGAATAGGATTGCTGGTAGAAGAAAGCAGATCATTGTGCAGGAGGGAAAGGGTAGGAGGTGCCAATACGAAACCCTGTAGAACACCTGATCTGGTTAAAGTTAGATGAATGTCAGTCAACCACTACAAAAATACTTCTGTTGGAAAGAGAACTGGGGATCCAAGTACAAAGTTTTAAATGAAGACCATGGGCATGAAGTTTGTTAAGAAGTGTGTGATGCCACACTGCATCAAATGCTTCTCCGTGGAATTAAATGGCTTAATTTCATTTTTCGGTTACGAAGGTAAGATATGCTGTGGTATTTTGGTGGCGAAAGCCATACTGCCTGTCCTGTAGAGTTACTTACTCTAGAGTAAGGTAAATTAAGTTATTAAGTTATCAGTATACCTCTACATCTAATACAAATTTCGTTCATATATTTTGACTGGTCCTAGAAAAAATTCTTTAGCTATTCTAATGGATTTAATTCAGCATTTTTTCTGATCAATTTGTTTTCAACAATAAAATGGTGTTAAAAATAAAAAATTAAGAAATTTAGATTTGCTTACATTCGGCAGCAAGCAAAAACTTGTTCCCAACTCAAATTGTACTCAAGTCAATTATTTCAAAAAATCCCATATGATCGGGACTTTACTGGGCACACTGTATATACGGCGGCAAAAGCAATTTTGGCAAATTAGTGGTTTTATTTATTTTTGTATATATGTATACATATATATATATATATATATATATATATATATATATATATATATATATATATATATAGTACAATAACTGCTTGTATATTCGCTGTAACCACAAATATTACATTGATCAAACTATATTGTTGCTGAAACCTAAAACGAGATCAAAGATTGGCAAAAAATCCAATTCACTAACACAACCACAATAGCGACTGGCATACTAGCATGTATACGGGAATTAATGGAAAAGGAGGGGGCTTGCCACCTCCCTGAGCACCTCCACCTCTCCTAGAAAGTTTTTTTAAAATTTTAAAGTGTATATTTTAAAGTTAAACTAACAGCAGAACAAGATATCTTAATCTCCAAATATTCTGATTTATTGTAAATTTCGCAAATAATGGATTGTTTTTATTTTATTGTGTGAATATTTTAATGTAATTGTAATATTTTACTTTGTTTTGCTATTCATTTTAGTCGTATATATTGAACGTTTTAAATTTTTCTGTCTTATTAAATTAATTCAAAATGTCTCGGCTTTTTTTTTATTAGCAATTAGCTTTCGGTTGAGAAAAAGTCCAACAAAATAAAACAGGTTTGGTGGGTATTTTCTGTGCCCCAGTGTATATCAAACCACTTACATATTAACTCTGTATAAGCATATTAATATTTTATCGTCTACTGAAGCATCTTTGTTTGAGAGTTTACGCAATAATTGGTGTTAATGCCGATATTGGGTTCCACGGTTTTTTAAATTAGTGTCTTTTAGTAAAAAAGAAATATTATTCTTGAACCGGAGGAAGTATTGAAAAAAAAACCAAAAACGTCCAAGAGAAGACACAGTTCTTTAAGAATCTAAACAATCAATAGTTTGTTTCCTGACATCTGCACCGAAATTTGTCCAGAAAAACACTTTTTCCACCCTGTATCAGTATTTCCGGAATTGGGAAGGTAGTACAAAAACATCCCTCCTACAGTCCGAAAAAATTCCTTTCCAAATATGTCCCTATTTTAAAAATCCCTTAAAGGAGCTCAGAGTTACGAGGTGATGCCAAATTGTACCATTTTTTCTAGCTCCAAAAAATAAAAAAAAATTTTTAATTTTCCGTTTCAATTGACGCTTAGTGTATTAAAAGCCAAGTGGCACCATTCCTTGTAGATATTGCGAATAAGAATATAAGACATTATCACATTTACTATGTAGTTATCCTGCTACACGCTTAAGTGAAACTTCCTATAGGAAACATCTTCTTCTACTTACACATCCATCGTCGAATCTAGTTTAGGAAAACGTTAGACCATCAACGCCAGATATATATTCTAAGAAAAAACTGATTACAGACTTACAGAAGTTCGCTTACCTACTAATAGAAGACGAAAGTAGACTAATAAAGAATTACATCCGCTCTAGACAACTAAAGAAGTCACTGTCGAGAAAACCGTACAATATACTATCTTGAAGTAGCAAACGATAAGATTTTATTATGTTGAAATACAACACTCAATTTTTATAGACACAGAGAATACAATATTGTTTTAGAGTTAATAAATTAATTAACAAAAGAGAAAAATTGATTGTATGGGAGGTGTGAGAACAGCGAGATAAATATTATTGAACTCTTCATCCGCATGTTATTGTTACCATAACAATGGCAATACTACGTGCAAAATATGAATTAAACATGATCAAGTTATGACAAATATCACATGAATGATGCAGGATTATTATATCGGCATTTGATATACCGTACGCGAAGTGTTGATGAATGAGCTTATAAAACCTTGAAAATTATATCAAGAAACTGCATCTGCATGTGTAATAGGTTTAATTTAAAAAATGACAACAAGTAATTATAGAAATACATAGCTACAAGTTCTGGCAGAAAATTAAAAGTATGAGAAAATAAGACATGTGAGCACAGAACATTTTGGAGGAGTTTCTAAAAAAAATATTATGGAATTATAAAATGTCCCATTTGGATATGCCAAAACAAAAATGTATTTTTCATCCATTAATTTTTAGCCTAGCCAAGCAGCATATCGACGTCGTGCAGACGGTGGTATTCACATCCTGACTTCGGCACCAGACAAAGTCTGCACGACGGATTTGGGGAATAAAAATTCAGGTCGTTCCCACGTTGCCAAACGAGACGTAGTCATAAAGACTACAATTGTAGTAAAGTAGCCGACCCGGTTTTGGCCAAAATATAAATCACACCATCCTTACAAGTCTGCATTTATATTAGTGCCACAAAAGGAGTTATTATGTTTTTACCTTCTCTGCATAGAGAGACTTCGTTTTATTGTTGAAAATGGTTGAGATATATTATGGCAATTTTAATATTCATTTTTGTGTAATTTATTATAGCTGGATTTTTAAACTATCGCCACTTTACTGATAAAATGGTGAACTACAACTAAAAAACTGAGATCGTCTAAAAAATTTAAAAAAAGGTAAATTCCCCTTTACCCACAACTTCCCTCGTACAGAATGTCACTACGTATATAAAACACAGTCTATATATGCATATAATTATTTGGTAATACCTATATACAAAATACATTGTCCTTTATTATTTTAATTTTGTTTTGCCAAATACAATTCGTACTAAAATTTTACCATTCTATTTCTATTTAACACTAGTCAATTAGATACGTAGTTTTTTGGTACTGAATTTTAAAATATTTCATTCGGCCGCGATTTTGTTCCGCCATATTGGATTTTTACCAAAATGTTAACATTTTATCCCCTTATAATTGATTTTTGACCAAAACTTGAAGTCAGATAAGTAGTTTTGAGCTATGTGTGTACAGTACGCAAAGATCTGTAAAAACCTCCAAGGGTATTTTTTTCCCTATTACAAATTTCCCTGTTATGAGGGAAATAATATAATAGATATAAAATTTAGAAAAAATCTTAACCCTAATAGTAAAATTTTGCCAAATTTCCATTTTTTTATTTTTTCCAATAGCTATAATATTTTTAACAAATAACGCCTAGTTTTTATAATTAAAAATATTTAGTGTCAATTCTGTATAACGGCTGTTTGACGTTTCTCCTTTGTGTAGTTTTAAAATAAAATAATTTATCAGGACTCTGTCGGCCGCTTCCACTACAAACGATTCGACAAGTGCGCCCTCTGCATCTTTTATTGTTATATTTTTGAGCGCACAGATGGAGATAATTAAAATATAAAAAAAAACTTAAAAAACTAAATTACCGTTTGGCAATGGTGTTAAAGTCCTTAAAAAATACTTTTATATATCTATTTGCTTAAAAGGGAAATGTTTTCTAAAAGAAAATACTTTAAACGTTATTTAAAATAAAATTTAATGTGAAGTCCACACAAATCAGAAAAATAATAAATAATGACCATATGGTAACGACTAGAGTAGAAAATGTGGCCTCTTGGTGCAGCGTTGCCACGCAAGTGGATTCTGCAAAATCTGCTGACGATTTATTTCATTTAACTTGCTGATTGACAGCTATCACACAATTGAAGCCGATAGCAGTATTATTTTCAATTTGCCTTTTAGAAATAAACAACATAAAAAACAGTACTTCTACCCAGCTAGTATTCGCCTGTCGCTAGTGTCAAGTGTCACTGTCATATCCCTGTACTGTCACTTATGGTTTATAATCATTTCTACTAGTAGTTGGCTAGTTGGTTCATATTTGCACTTCCATTAAAATGGCATTATCAAAAACTAACTTAATGTTGTCCTGTAGACGTTGGCACAACGTTGACACTTGCGAGTAAAGTAATTTTAACAAGATTGGACGTCCGTTCAACGTCCATATACAAATCTTGTAACTAATTATTCCTAGAACAAGCGAGATGAGATGTTTCTAACAACGTTAATTGGCGGAGTGTCTCGTCTTGTAGCGTTGTCAACTTTGTAAAGAGAGACAATGCAGTCCGGAGTGAAGTCGGCGACTAGATTGTGCTACTCGAGTATATATTGTCTTGAAATAATTAATAAAGGTTTTTAATACATTTTCTTCTATCCCCTTTGGAAAACTATGGAAACAAGAAAAAAAAATTCTTGAAGATTTTGCAACCACAATTAGATCTTTCTATTAGAATATGTGTATGCGCCCCATTCTTGTATAGCTTTTCTTTCCGGGTGGAGGTTAATTCTACACCAATCGCAGTCTTATAAATTTGACAGATACTTTCCTCACCAATTCAGATTTACCTACAGATATTGTCCTCACTGTTTAATTAACTAGTTTCTTTACTAAAATAAAACAAAATGTGTATTACGAAAGCATAGTTATCACTGAGATGGCGTCCAATTTCGTATATCGATATTGGGTATGTTTTATTAACTCGCATAGTTTCGAATATTCGCCCTCAAAAACGGCCAATCATTTAATCTTGTAGTAAAAATTTACATTTAGTGAGCAAAATAAATGTCAAAGCTTCGATTGAAGCCTTTTGTCTACGAGGGTAAGAAAGGATCTTTGGTGAGGAAAAGACACCCGCGGTTCTTTCCATTACGTTTAGTAATAATTCTCTTTCTTCATTTATCCTAATACCTTCGAGCTCTGCTGTTCAATTTGTCCATGGCATTTTAGCAATTCGTCTATATAGGTACATTTCAAATGATTAAAGTCTGAGTATGCTAAAATGCTTTCAGTGTTCAACCTTCAATGCCGGCCTCACAATATACATAGTTAATATTCTGCTGATATAAATGAAAAGCTATATAATAAAACATTTAAAAATTATAAACAACACTTCCCTACATTAGAGAATTATTAAACCAGCGCAAGATCATACAATATTAACATGAAAATATGTCACAATCAACATCATATCTTGCAAATTTAGAAAAAAAATGGGAATGCAGCAAAACAACAATCACTTGAAATAAAATATAATATAACAAAAGTTAAATTTCATTCTTCTAAATTAAACAGCTCACATAATTAAATAAATATTATTGTATTAGGCAAGACCAATATTGTCGATACACACTGTGTGGATGCTAATTTGTGGTCAATGACAAGCCGTTTCACAAGACGCGACCGCTTTTGACTTTCAAATGGCCTAAATTTTCAGCAATGCTACCTCTACGCACCCGTACCGTACCGTTCTAGGATTCAGTACCAGGGACATTCGAAAGAAGTAGCAAGTTTTCTTCTTTTATTTACAAACAGGTCACGAAATATGAAAGCCAGTAGATTCCGCCTTTGGTTGAAAAAGGCAAAGTTTATTGTGACGAGAAGTAATGAAACCTTTGTACAAAACACTGCGTAATAACTAAATGGGAAGTTGTCGGTTCTGTAGCTGGAAGTAAAGGGATGCATACGAGAGGCTTTCCATGACAAGGCTAAAGGAAACATATAACTATATATTTTGACAAATTTGGTCTTATAATTTTCCAAAATCATAAAGCTTGTTCCTTCCCTTTTTCAAAAATGTAATATAAGTTATAGTTATGTTTAATAATAGTGGATTTATTATGCTCCGAAGAAGATACTGAGTGTCGATTTAGCATTTTTTAATTCAATTAATTATTCAGTTTAATCTCGCAAATGTTGAAACATAATATTAACATTAACTTCAACGCATTTATTTAATGTATTAATCAATCTGTTGAAAGTGTGTATCGAAAAATCTTCCAAAAAGTACCTATATTTTCTATTAAATTGCGAATATTTAAATTTAATTGATTCAATGAGTGCGCGGCTCATTACATACACCAAGGGAAAAAAATCTGGAACAGTCATGTCCGTGGAGCAAGGGAGCCAAACGAAACTCTGTGTAGTCCCATCTCAATGGAAATACATGGAATGAAGTATATTTTTGTGTTAAATCTGACGCTAGAAGAAATCCAATATATCGAGATATAAAATAAAATAACCTATTGAGTTGGCAAAAAAGGCCCCTATAAATTTTGTTTAAAGATTCCTCACCAAACTGTTACCTTGGACGGATCTTTAAAACATTCTTAAAAACATCTAGGCATATTTGATATACTCTATAGTTGTACTTATTTACCTTGACATTTAAAAGAAAAGTAGCTTTGTCAAACATTATTAATTTTTCCGTAAAATATCTATTAATTCTGATCATTTTTTTATTTTAATATAATTTTACCCATTTGGGAAAATTCCTTTCTATTATATGCTGCAAAATTTGTATTTTATATGGTTTGAGTTTTAAATGTTTTTATCTTGACAGTCTTTGATGACCATATACTAGGGTATTGCTGTACAGCCGATAGTTTTACTTGATGATAAGTGAGCTCCTGCCTGCTTTCCTTCTAGAGCTTGTAATGTTCTGTTCAATACATTCTCGTTATTGACTGTTCTTCTTTTTCACACTCTAAAGACCCTGTGGTCCAAAAATGTTTCTACCATGTCTTAATCGAATTTATGGTATCTTTCGAATCACATTCCTAAATCTCCTTTGTGACTTAGTTTTAGCAACTATTATTTCACATTTAGTTTTTTTTTGGTTTAAGAATACTTTTCACAATTAATGTTTTGAAAAAATCGCTCTGGCTCTTATAACAGTACAGACGTTTAAGCGGTGTTTACATCAGCGTGGCACCACTGCTAATGACACTGTGAAATCAATCTAGACGGCGTCACGCTATGGCCAAAACCCAACAGTAAGCTTTGCAAACGACTGTTATTCCCCATGGCTCCGTCCAGCTGGAGTTTGACATTTCCACTTCTTACAGAGAAGATCTAATAATTATAATTGTATTTAATATATATTTATTGTTTTACTACAGACACTTTTTTACATCGATCCAAAAAAAAACCTAACCAGGGCCAGGACCGATTTTTAAAATACAGCTACATAAAAAATTGTAAGTTTTATTAAAAAAAAAATAAAAAAAAAGTAATCGTCCAAACCGGGATTCGAACACAAGACCTTTGCATTGCTAATCCGAAACCCTACAACTGAACCAAGAGATCTCACAACAAAAATTTAACGACTTTGTTTATAATTTGATATTTTCAATAAGTCACCAATTTAAGCAAAGCGCCGAGAGTGCGGCAAGTAGCACCACAGTCTGTATGTTTATTTATCTCATCTATGTGTTTTTTCCTTTTTCCTTACGGACGTATTAAACAGAAATGTGACCGTCAGTTTTGTTGGGACAAAGATTTAAGTCTGGATTAATAAAATGTTGGAATCAAAGAAAAAGATTTGAAGATCTGCACATCAGCAGCAATACTCTTACCATAGAGATAGATAAAACTTTAATAACCGATTAATGTTGAAGTTACTGGCCCAGACGTACTTATTTTTTTGATGTAGCATATTAATGATAAAACACAAGCTGTGACGTTTAGAGATATTTAAAATCAAAATGTGTCAAAATAGAGAAATCCACCCAATATCATTTCGCCAACAGAATCAATGACAGTGACTGTAAAAAAGGGACTTACAACCGAAAATGCTTGGATCATAAGTTTTACCAATGTCACAGTTAAAATTTTTACCAGCATCAAATTTTTTAATCATGCGGAATTTGACCTTTTCTGCACAAAATTACGTTGTATGAAGAAGAAAATTAAATGGAGTGTTTACGTTGGAAGGTAGGTAACCGCAGCTTCACTTAAAGCCATTTGATATAAACATTTGTCTATTGAATATTAATTCTTATAATAGGCAATAATAATTTTCATTCTCCTCCTGAAAACGAGATCTACGTAGTCGAGATTTAAGCAAAATTTCATAATTTCTTAGACAACACATTTTGTCTCACAGTGTTTTGGACATGCAATGATCTCGATAATTTTAAAAACAAAGTTAATTGCTTGTTGTTGTAATCCTCAATTGCAACTATTTCTTGTAGTATACATTAATGATAAACAACCGTTCCCAAAAATTACAAATTATATATTTAGTATTTTTTAAGTCAGTTTTATTTTTTTATATATATTTTTTTAGGATTTTCTGTTCGTAGTATAAACGGTTTTTACTTACATTATGCACTCAACTCCAATAATTTCTGTTAAATTGGTAAATTTCTTGTATGTATATGAACCAATATTACGTCGAAAAACAGCGGCTAGATATTAAAGTAAAATTTTTATCCAACTGAATTTATACCACCCGGTTAGGTATGTGCGTATGTACATAATATGTAGCTGCTTATCTAATTTTTGATAGAATAGAATAATGTTAAAAAACTGAAATAAATTAAACATTTTTGTCGCCTGCTGTTCTGCTTTGCGTACCTGTTTTCTTTGTACATATGGTAATTGATAGCTCTGGCCATCAAAATGGCAACCATTGGCCTCAAAGCTTTGCCATTTCCATCAAAATAGTATGTCGCTATTTTGTAAAGGTCCTCTTGATATGTGTTTCTGCTAAGGGCCTAAAAAAATATAAAATGTTAGAAATTACATATTTGAGTGATAAATGATTTTTAATAAGGCAAAAATTAAAGAGCACAAATAAAAAAAAACACTCAAAGGACAATTTCATGCCAGAACCGGGCCAATAAGCATTAACTCAACGGACAATTTCATGCCAGAACCAGGCAAATAAGCATTAAAATTATTTAAGTTAATCCGATGTGGCCTTGTGTTGGTAATCACGTGGTAACAAATGCGTACGCCTGTGAATTGACTCTTGTATCCTTTCTCAGGCAACTGAAGAATCTGAATTACACTTCTAGAAGATAATTTCCTGGACTTGAGATTAATGTAGACTTTAAGATTATTGACATGGAAGTTAAAAAAGGGGTATCAATAGTTCTGGCTTCAGTATCTTAGGAAAAATCTTTAGAATAATTAGTCGAATCGGGAAATGTAATAAAATGCGGAGTATTCCGTTTAAAAAATAAAAGTTCCTATCAATTACTGAAAAACGATAAAATTAGCAATATTGCAAATATCACGCGGCTACGTCGCATTTTCATATATGGCTGGTCCAAATTTCATTAAAATTAGATTGGCAATTCTCGAGAAATTTAGAGGTTTCCAGACTTTTGTTACACACTATAGGGCATTTCTATTTGTTGAAATTTTCGTTTAAAATTTTTCAAGCAGTGTTTAAATTAAGTTCTAAGCACTTTTTCCAAATCTTGCTTCCTATATTTTGTCATCTAAACCCATTTTTTACCTGGCCATGTCGAATTTTTGTTTTTTTTTAACACGCCGAATATCTGATCTAAGGTTGAAAACTGTCAAAACTATTTTTTCTTCATGAACCAATTTTTATCAAGAATAAAATGATTTTAACAACTGAATAAGAAAAGTTTTCCATTTCTTGGGAACATTATGACTTATACTGAATAATATCTAAAAATCTAGATATTAGGCTCTTTTCGCTTCAATTTGCCATTGACGAATGGATATTTTGTTAAATAGCTTCCAAATGATTCTTAATATCAAGAAAGTTCAAGAAACAAACCCGTTCCTAAATGGAGCGGAACATTTGACGAAGTTGCTAATTAGGTCAGGGTCGTCAGATAAAAGAGAGTGTTAAAAGCAAATCGTGATCTCAAAACAATTATCACCCTAGAGATTCTTCCAAATGTCAAGATACTATAAAAAGTAATATGTGTTCCAATTTTCATAGAATTATATTTAAAAACAAATATAAATTCTTGAAAAGTAAGCGTTTTTGGTCGTAAATATATATATATATAACGAACTTTTATAAAATCTTATCTACAACAGCCTATGAATCTCACCCGTAGTACATGGACAAATCAATTTGAAGTATATACAATGAACTTACTTATGATTATATTTTTCTAAACACAGACGTGACTAATTTTCTTGCTAACATTGATGTTATAACTGATTAGTTAATTAGTACCATAAGTAAAGATAAATGCGGAAAAATTTACAACACATCATTTAATTTTCGCAAACAATAATTTAATAAATTGATTAAATACAGCTTGTAACTACACAAAAATAATATCTTTTGTACCATCAAGATTTGCAGGCGTTTCTCAATGTAACCATATTAGAGTGCTCATCATCATAATCACTGTTCCGTAATTTTTTTTTCAGCACAAGGCCACAGAAAATCCGTCTCAGATTCAACCAGTGCATCTTCTAATCACTCTAATAAACTGACGACATACTGCGTGCGTTTGGTTAAAAAATACTCAATTAGTATAAACATCTATTGTTAAAGATGTTACGAAGGCCTACTTGTGAGTTCAGCCGTAGAAATTTCGTAGAAATCATGTTAAGTTGATGTACTTGAGAATATTCTTTATTTTCACCATTCGAAGAATAAGGGAAATTAAACTGCACAACAGAATACAAAGTCGAATAACCATAATTAGAAATTAAACAACAAAAAATATAAAGTTCATCGTATTTTTGTGTAAAAAATCATAATTTGCATTCTTGGCCAGATGCCGACCCGCTGTTTTAAAATGTTGACTAATAATTGATTAAACGCCTGATAAAAACGAGAAGTTGTTGGTGAATGAAACAAATTTATTTAAAAAGTTATTATAATTCGATTCACAAGCATAATATATTAATTTAACTATAATGTATCTTAATTCACCACGTTCAAGAATAATGAATCAGATGTTTTAAGTACTGTCGAAGAGGGGGGAGCAACTGCCCCTCTGGCTGCATCAGTAGTTTTCAGTATAGCAGGATATTTAAATCTAGATACCCCCTTCAAAAAAAAAGTGTACAGGCAGTAACAAATTCTAATAATGGGAACTATTAAACGGTAATTTATAAAAGTTTAAATAAGGACAATTTAGGTCCAATTTATAAAATTTAAATATGTACTTTCCCCTAATGTTATAGGAAGAGATAGTCAAAACAAACTTAACTCATTCATTCAACAAATCCATATGTAGAAAACATTCTTTCCAAGTCGGAAGAAGTTGCACAGGCACATATAATGGGAGCAATTATGTGTAGTACCTTATTAAATTTTGGAATTGACATCTCCACTACTGTAGTGCGGCCATATTTTGTAATATTTAATTTGGCTTCTAACCTAACTATTAATGGTAACAATCCTGTGTTTGGAAAATGTTTACCAGCAACATCTAAAGCAGCTCTTTTTCGTCGCTTGATAGAGAGTATTAGTTTTTATTTCTGATAGGATTCAGTAAGGATGCCAAAAAGTGAAAAGGTGTTAAAGCTTCATTATATTTTATTTTGAAGAGCAGATATTAATATAAATTTGTGACCTCAATTTCGACATTATCAAAAATAAGTGTTTTCCATCCCTCGACCGCATTAGATAAACAGGCACCGTTTCGCTGGACCATATCCAGTGACACAAAAAAGTCAGAAACTATATTCCATCGAACATCTTGTGGTAATATTAGCTTCTTTCCTCCTTTTTATTTGTACCAAACACTTGGCAAATGGGCATTTCGAAAGTATTTTACAATTTGCGCTACGTGATCTTTCACATGTCTTACTTCCAAATCCTTGGAAAGCAAATTCAATATATGAGCAGAACACCCGAATGCAAAAATGAAGTAATCCAGTGCTTCCATAATTTTTTTCACGCACCGTTTATATTTGCTTCGTTGTCTGTAACAAAACTGGTAACTGTAGCATTATATTCATCTTTACACAAACCAATAGCCATATCTACCAGGTATTCAGCCGTGTGGGGTTGACCAGAAGTATCAACACTTTCTAGGAGAACACTACTTCCATTTTCCGTTATTCAAGCTACACATATTATAGGCTCGTAGTGAATATTGGGCCAACCATCGATAGACATACAAAGCGACTGGCCTGGACTGGTAGATTTCTTAAAAGATTTTGTTTTTTCTTCTTCAAATATTTTGTTTAACAGGGTTGAAGACAAATGAAATCTTAAAGACGATTTGTAGCCTAGTCTTAACATTTCAATAGCCTTAAGAACCTTTGTATGTTCAATAGACCTGAAGCTACAATTTGTGGCTAACATTGCTCTTACTAGTTGCTTACTAGTTCTTTCGTCTTATTTTGACATGTTCTTACAACAAAGGAGGACCAGGAGGTTAGACTACCGCTGTTTTCACCAGCTTGAATTCCTGGTTATAGTTAAAGCATTTTTGTTTTTGACTGACTGAGAACCCTGAGGAGTTGGTTTCTTCATCACCTAACTCACTTAACTGATTTTTACATATTTCCCAGTGATTTTGCCTGTAACTTTTAATTACGCAAAATGTTGCCAAATACTGTCTTTTTTCCTGCCTGGATTAGCTGTAACAATTCACTTTGCTATGCAACGTGTGTCAACTTTCACAGCAAAAAGGTAAATGAGATGGAGGTTTCTGTTCATTTTCCAATAGCCGGCACGTCCGCAACAGATTGTTTACGTGTTTCTGCGACTTTTAACAGGGTAGCAGGCGGGCTTACTGATCTTTTCGATTTTGAACCGAATTCCTAATCGTGTATTCATAGTATATACAAGTAAAAATGTCCCCCAAATGAAGAAAATCGAAATATATTAAGAGAAATGTCTACCAGCTTTAATTATACCAGATACAAAAACGCTTTAAATACAAAAGTATTAATATAGACCCAACTATTATAGTGCTACTGGCTCCTGTAAGATTCAAAAATAAAATACTTTCTAGACCTTTTCAAATTTGAATCTAAGTGATAAACCTCAGTTTATTAACCAAAATTAAGTTTAGAAGAGTTCACAGTTGCACGTCAATATGCAATTTTCACATTTTTAACGTTTATGGTGTAATAAGCCCTAGATGCCCGAAAAGTACTGCATTATAGCGCATGTCATTACGAGTTGACTAGTGTCACGTTAGTAGATGAGTTTCCGTTGACAGAAATAGTTGCTAATCGAAACGAAATCCAAAACGGCTTCATTTTCGGGATACAAGGTGTTAAAGAAATTTTTTTTTTATTTCCTTTTTTTTTTCGTGCATATTCACATCCAATTATCAGACTGAAAAGAAACTCGGTTAGTAATCTCATTTTTTATGATACATTAGTGTCGGTACTAGCGACTAGTAGCGTACAAACTAGAGATGCATTTTTTTGACAAGGATGTGTATAATAACACTTTCACACTTCTTTGAATATTTTACACAAAAAAATACTCTTATTTTCAATCGATAAATCGAACCGTGACCCCGATATTTTATTAGTTGGAATGTAAAAAACCAGTACCAAATTTCCGTCGTTATTCATGATGTCAAGTGATTTTTATTTTATAACATTTGTTTTAGAAGAAAATAAATTATTTCAAGCTGTGGACCTATGTATAGAGCGTGTAACAAAAGTGAGGGAATTTAATGAAAATATGTACACTTAGGTATGAAATGATGCCGGATCCAATGGCGAGTTTACCGTTTCTCTGTTATAAAATTTTTTTTTTTATGGAATACCCTGTATTATATTACTTTTTTAAAATCTGCGTAACACTCTCAATACTTTATTAAGACCACTTTCTATATCATACCAGATATGTTTGGCAATGTCAGTTTTGTAGAATTAACAAAAATGGATCGTATAACTGAAACCCAAAAATTGAAATTTTAGTTATACTGGTTTATGGGGATAGAATGCGAAACCTGCAAAATGTTTGTAATATTTTTAATGACAAATATCCTAACAGATTTCCAGATCCTTATTTTATGCCAATAAACAATGGCCAATGTTTTTTGGGGCACTCTATATAAGAACAATTCTAGTATTATCAAATATTACTTTTATTTAAAATAAACTATTTTCTAACTATTAAAAATTACTTTTGTTAACGAAATATCCCAACTCACGTTTTTAATATAGCTATATACGTCCTTGAGGTCGTCCTCCAGCAATCGATAAGGGTCCACTTGGTAATCTGGCATGGGTCCTGGTTGTTGTGTGTTCATAGTCGCATAGTTTCTCAACGTGGTCAAATTGCGCTCGGGACGCACGCATGGGTGCACGAGGGGGTGCATGGGCACAGACGAAGAAGACTGAGAGTGTCGGTGCTGTGAATTCTGAAACAAAAATCATTATGTTAACATGTTAGAATGGTCCATAACAACAAAATCTGTACCAATTTTGATAGCTAAATGAAATCGATAGTTTTTTTTACATCACGCATTCACCCTTCATCTTCAAAAACTCTTGCATCCTCCACCTTCGCAATTTTTTTTATTCAAATATCTTAATTTTTACGTAAGTTATGGGGAAATTAGTCTGTTGAATTTTCTACCTTTTGCACCTATTTTTTTAAGGAAATTCAGAAAAAAACAAATGTCGTTAACCACATTCAAAAATACTAAGTAGTTTTCGAGCTGTCGAGACGCAAAATTTTACAATATATTACAATATTTTAGACGCCTAATTTGTGCACTTTGCAATCATACATTCTTCCCGATATCTGCGAATATGAGTTTTGCTGGCCAAAATGCCAAATTTTAGAGTCATACAATAAATTGTGGTATGTCGCATTTATTGGACTAATGTGTGCTCGCCAAATACCGCGGTTTAAGACGAAGATATGAAAGGTATAGAGTTTTCAAATTGATACCCGGGTATATTTTATTTTTATACACTTACAAAACTTAAAGTTTTAGTAACAAATA
This sequence comes from Kuschelorhynchus macadamiae, assembly GCA_030620095.1. Lineage (NCBI taxonomy): Eukaryota > Metazoa > Arthropoda > Insecta > Coleoptera > Curculionidae > Kuschelorhynchus > Kuschelorhynchus macadamiae. The sequence goes on along the minus strand of JAUTXW010000253.1, from coordinate 1,195,616 downwards.
ATTTGTACCTTTTATATGTAAAGATAACCATCAAGGTGTTGAAAAGCCCGATTTTAATTAGAAAATGTATGTAATTAATTATGAACGTATTAGAAAATAAGCAGTGTGAAACACATGTAATAATAGTGATATTAGTTTCACAATAAAAAAATAATAATTATTTCAGGTCTGATTGTCGATGGCGCATTCGTTTCTAATAATGCCTGCACTTACAAAGAGTAAAAGTTGTCCGAGGTTCTTCGCACTGGCGGCGAAAAATGTGTATCGCCGCAATTTGCGATTTCTATCAAAGAAATCCGCTAAATTATTGTTAACTTTGCACCTGCTTGATTGCCTTTATCGTAAAATTAAATTCTTTCGGCGTTATTTAGTCTAATAAATTGTTTTGTTGCGTAAATGAATCACACACGAACACCTGAACGTACCTAGTGTGCTCATTCATTTATGAAATATTTATTTGACGATCAATACTTTGGAATAAAAAAAATAATGGACTTAATTTGCCTCTAAATTAATATAGAACGGAAGCTTTCAGGGCTTTCAACAATTGAGAGGTTATTAGACTGTGTCAAAATGAAATCAGTTCCAGACGTTTCGCCCTCTATTGCACGAGGCATCTTCAAAGATGTTACCACGAGATCGAAACACTGAATAAACGCGGACAGGTTGGGCCGGCTCTTATACCTGACCTGTGCTCACCGACCCGTAGGCCATAATATGACAAAATTGTCATCTACACATCTGAACCACGACCTTGGCTTTAATTGAAACGACGCTAGGGCTTCTTCCTGACTACTAACTAAAATACACACGATTAATGTACAATTTCGACTGATCATCAGTGCAATAGAATCACGACTAAAAAAAGACTAACTAAATGCAAATTAACATCATCATCCGACACTGAAACAATCAGTGATTAACTATGATTTATAGAGCCACCACAATTTGGGACTAAAATTCTTCACAATTGGAAACAAAACAAGACTTACTTAAATTGTAAGATGGAATGAATATTGCACTGAAAATATTACACGGTCATACAGAAAATATAATAATCCTACTCCAGTAATAAGGAATTACCGACAGGAAGTGTAATTCGCCCATTTATAGATACACAGGACTATAAACAAGACTATATTTATGCAACCAAACCTCAAGATCTAGCTGAATTACTGCATCGAATACTAGATGAACAACACCAGAAATGATTTACAATCCAATTCAACGATGATTTTGAAAAATGTCTTTACAACACCAGAAATGATTTACAATCCAATTCAACGATGATTTTGAAAAATGTCTTTATTTCGAAAACTATTGATAATAGGGATAAGACTTGTTATATCAAAAGTAAATGTAAAAATAAAAAAAATACAGGGAATTCCATTAAAAAAATTAAAATTCATTATATTTTCTGAAAAGTAGACATGTGGCAACAACGCCGATACCATCATTGGGTGTATAATATCCCCTTATATTTGGTTTAGATCGGCCAACAAATTAGGGAGGTTTTAAGCCGTTTCCATCCTATAACGTTGGTGTACGTGAAATAAAAACATATTAAGATTATTGCTCCCAACGAAAGCCAGGAGTCAGTATAATTCCATGCCGTTTGTAGTATTAGCCTGCGAAGTAGTTGTTTCTTTGATACATATATATATATATATATATATATATATATATATATATATATATATATATATAGATACATGTTTTCTTAGTTCCATCGATATGTCCGTCGCTTCGCGGCATAGCTAAAAAATTACTTACCTGATTGACTTTAAATTTTGCATAAAATTTAGGGGTCATACGAAGATGACCTGGTAAAATTTGGTAAAAATTCAATAAGGCGGAAAAAACGGCGGCCTAGTGAAAAGTTAAAAAAATAATTACTAAAAAACGAATTATCCAATTTACCTCAAATTGTGCACAAACATTGAGGATTACATAGAAATTAACTGGTAACATTTTGGTACAAATCCAAGTTGGCAAAAGAAAATGGCGGCCTAATATAATATTTAAAAAAACCGCGAGAAAAACACTACATATTAAGCAGATTTCAAATTTTGTGCAAGAATTAAGTGTAATATAGAGATTGAAAATTGTTGTACGAATTTAATATGGCGAAACAAAATGCGGTCAAATAAAATGTTTGTAATGTGAAAAATAACTCCTCCAGGATTTTATAGATCCTTACTATACGCACTCTATTGTCTTTAAATGTTGATCGAAAATTAGGGGTCATTTGAGGATGACCTGGTAATATTTTGGTACAAATTCAATATCGCGGAACAAAATGGCGTCCTAGTGAAATGTTAAAAAATTATTACTAAAAAATTGATCTTTCAATTTACCTCAAATTTTTCACAAAAATCGAGTGTTACATAGGAATCAACTGGTAAGATTTTGGTACGAATCCATGATAGCAAAACCAAAACGGTGGCCTAATTAAGTATTTTAAAAAAGAGCCTGAAAAACTACTAGATTGATTTCCGCTTTTGTACAAGAATTAAGTGTCATATAGAAATAAACTGGTAAAATTGTGGTACGAATTCGACAAGGCGGTTAAATAATTTATTTAAAAAATCGACGTAAAAACTTTGTTAGTCACTTGACTTTAAATTATGCACAAAAATTAGAACGTGATATAGAGGTACACTTGTAAAATTTTGGTACGAATTCAACATGACGGAACTAAATGGCGGTATAATGACGTTTTTAAAATATCAGTGTCAAAAACCTTTGGCGACATAGGTAGAAACTGGTAAAATATTGGTACGAATCCAATATGGTGGAATAAAATGGCTCCCAATAAAAATGTTTGACGAAAGGAGAGTACATATGTGTTACTAAACGACTATGTGCGGAACTAAATTTGATCATACTTCTCTATTCCTAATAAAAAGAAAGACTTATTACGAGAGAAGTTACGGGATGGAATAAAATTGTTGTTGTTTCTTACTTTTCAGCGTTTTTCTTTAAAGTCCGATTTGTTTTTTTTTCATGTTAATTGCTAATGAGAAAAAGTTATTTAAGTTCACTATTTTTTAATAATAATGAATAGTAAGAAATTAGGTGTATAGGTCGACCACAAATTATGAACAATAGAAATATAAAAACGATTTCTGCAATACACCAGTGGAACATTTTTAAATATTTCAAGTCATTTTCTTCTATAATATAACACGCTGATGGTTGAGCAACTAATAACTTTAATCCTTAATTAACTGTTTACTATATGTGTGCACTTTGGTTACATAACCTATTAGCACTTGACATAGAAATCCTGACACACATTTATACGATAGCCGACTCAATGATATTTAATTTTGATATGCCGAAGAACAATTGACTAATGTATACCGGGTCGCAAAAAAGTAATGAAAAGAAAATTTTAATATATTTATCCTGAAGTTCCGCACAGCATACATTATCTTCATGTTGTAATTATATAGTAATAATAAAGCAATAACAACATGCCTGAAATTAAACGTAAAGTACTATCTTGATTATTTATTTTTGCTTGTCAGCATGTTCATTTATCTGTTTTATGTATATTATATTTCACATATGTTAACAATAATTTAGACGAGTGCAATCATAGAAAACATTAAATTTATTAAAACCCGTGAAAAACCTGCGCACTGAGCCAAAAAAGTAAAAGAGTCAAAAACAGGACTGGGCGATAATAGATTGGTAGGGAACGTCCTCAGATAAATCGAAAAACGTCCTCACTTATTTTATAAAATAAGTGAGGACTTAGCTTCTTACCAATGAATTCAGAGAGCAAAAAAAAGTCGTTTTATGTATAAATAATAACCCAATTAATAGTATTAAAATTATCGAAAGTTCTCAGATATCTATCGGTATTATTTGGGGCTATCAGCACTTATCGGATAACTATCGATATATCCATATTTTTTATTACCCTATTTATATTCCATATATCAATAACCTGTCGATAACTATTACTATATCGATAAATTGTCTATCCCTAGTCAACAGAATTAAGATAAACAAAAGCGTTTGCTGTAATATGTATCTTTCTTAACATTTTTTTCACTAAACACCAGGCCCAATGGAGATATTTAAGGAAAAAAATTGCAAAATATATGAAAAATAACATATTTATTTTTAGAATATTAAAATGGACATTTTATAATATTTGTCAGGATGCAGAGTGCCTTGTGATTTTTGCTTAGTAATTTAAATTTCAGCCTCTTATAATATGCAATACCCATGTAAAACATTTTTCATTATAGGTTCCCTTTTTCGTTTTTTATTTGAAGTTTTATTTAAATATTTGGAAACCTTCGCAAAAATAAAATAATCTAAAATGTAGAGCGTTTTAACCTAGGTTTGCACTAAAAAAAAACGAATAAACAAAATTTTGGAACATTGTAATGTCAAAAATTTAAATACTTTTCGAACGTTCACGAACAAATATACTAGGATAAAACTAATTAAATGATATATTTTCATTAAGTACACGAAATGTTAGTATTATAATCAATTATACTCATTAAGGTACCTGGGGTCTAAACTTAGATGTGAGAGATATCGAGAGGAATGGGTAAATTTTTACTTTCCTAATAAAAGTATTGTAGTCGTGAAAAAATCACCTTCCGAGATTTTTTTCATATATTTACGTTTGAAGGTACCTAGAAGTCGAAAGACGTGTTTTCTCGATACCGGTCTGTCGGCCTGCTTGTCGCTCAGTCTGTCTGTCTGTCTGTTCGTAGCAGAACTAAAAACTTCTTAGCCGATTGACTTCAAATTTTCGTCAAAAATTAAGAGTCACATGGGGATGACCTGGTAACATTTAGTTAAAAATCGATTGCGGAACAAAATGGCGGCCTAGTGAAGTATTGAAAAAAATATTACTAAAAAACTAATTTATTCAATTTACCTGAAATGCATAAAAATCAAATATTACGTAGGAATCAACTGGTAAACTTTTGGCACGAATCAAAGAAGGCGAAACAAAATTGCAGCTTAATAAAATATTTAACAAATCGCAATGAGAAAACTACTTAATAGATTGATTTCAAATTTTGTGCGAGAATTAATTGTGGTATAGACAAGAACTGGTAAAACTGCGGTACAAATTCAAGATGGCGGAAGAAAATAGCGGACAAATAAACATCCGTATTCACTAAAGAGGTTTAAATTTAGATCAGGGTCTAACTTTTATAGGTTTAAGATGACATTTTTAACAATTGAACAAATAATTTTTCTGAATGTGACAATTACCAAATGACAGTGACACAAGCGAAACATAACTGGCGAACTAAGAGTTTTAAGTACCATAGCAACTAGACCTCTAACTCTTAAACTTTTTTAGTGAATACGGGGGTAAATGTTTGCAATCGTGAAATCGCTCACCCTCCCAAGTTTTACATGTCACAAGTTTTAGAGTCACCTGATGCCAAAAATAGTTTTTTCAATTCCGTTGGTCTGTCTGTTTGTCTGTCAGTTCGCGCCGTAGCTAAAAAACTACTTAACCGTTTGACTTCAATTATGATAAAAAATTAAGGGTCATATGGGGATGACCTGATAATATTCTGGTAATAAACCAAAATGGCGGCCTAGTGAAATATTGCTTAAGATTGG